>CM076579.1:833945063-834355956 GCA_034641835.2 Pinus albicaulis | reverse complement strand
CAGCAAAAAATCAGCAAGTAAACTTTTACAACTTATCTCGTTTTCCGTGCTTAACCACCGCCTCGGAAAATGTGCAAACAGCAAAACAGGAACAGCAATAAATGCTGTACGGATTTCCTCATTTTTTGTGCCCAAAAATATGCAATAAATGCAACTGTACGGCCACCTCGAAATCTGTGCCAAAACAACAATAAATGCTACTGTATGGACCTCGAAATTCATGCCAAAAGACAGCAGAAACTTGCTGTACGGAATATGCCTCGATTTCCGTGCAAAGGTACAACCACTTGCTGTACGGCCTGCCTAGAAATTCGTGCCAAATAAAACAACCCCTTTGCTGCCTCGAAATCTGTGCTAATCCTATTGTACGACCTCTTGGAAATCGTGCCAAAACGCTGCTGTACGGCCTTCTAGAAAATCGTGCCAAAATCTGCCTTGGAATGTGTGCCAAACTCTGCTGTACGGACTTGCTGAACTGCTGCCTTGGAATGTGTACCAAGCTACTGTCTCCTTCTCCTCACTGCCCAGAAATCTCCCTTGCTCTCTTGCTCTCCTTCTCCCAATCTGCTCATGAAAGAATGAAATGATCTTTTCCACCTTTTCCTCCTTTAACCTAACCCTAAGTGACTTTTGGGGAATCCCTAAATCCAATGGCTGAGATAGATTGAGATCTAGGGCTGAGATTAAATGCTCATTTAAATCTCACTTTATATTTTTTAATTCACCCCACTTTAATAAAGACCCACTTAGTCATTTATTTCCAAAGTCACTTTTCCTTTCTAATTTTACATTGACTTTATTAAAGTCACTTTAAAATTAGACTTTAATAACTTTATCACTTAAAGTCACTTTTAAATTAGATTTGACTTTATAACTTTATAAAGTCACTTTAGGAGAAAAATTAAATTCTTTTGGACACTTTTCCTTAGGCCAAAGATCAAAGCCTTAGGGAACCACCTGTCCTCCGGTAACCAAATTTCAACACTCTCTCTTACCGAGGAAGGTGTTCCTCACCACACCCATCTTGTCTCTGAAGTAGACATGCTTGCCCCGTGGTAAGGCTTTGGTAAGAATATCTGCAACCTGCTCATCGGTGGGAATATACTCAAGCTTCACAGCTCCTTTCTGAACATAGTCTCTGATGAAATGATATTTGATCCCGATATGCTTTGACCTGTCATGAAATACTGGATTCTCCGTGAGTTTAATGCAACTCTGATTATCACAGTAAATCACTGAAGGTCTCAACGGCTGACCAAATAAACCAAACAACATCTTGCGAAGCCAGATGGCCTCACAACTAGCTAGACTGGCTGCCATATACTCTGCTTCCGCTGAACTCAATGCTACTGACTGCTGCTTTCGGCTGAACCATGACACAACTGCCGAACCCAACCCAAAACACCCTGAAGTGCTCTTCCTATCAGAAGCACAACCTGCCCAATCAGAATCAGTGTAACCTACCAATCTCACTCCATCCCCCTGCCTGTAGTCCAGACCATAATCCACTGTCCCCTGCAAGTACCGCAAAATGTGTTTTGCAGCCACCCAGTGAACCTTCCTAGGCTCACACATAAAGTGACTCATCGTGTTGACTGCAAAACAAATATCTGGTCTAGTGTTGACCAAATACATCAAGGAACCAATCAGCTGTCTGTACAATGTGGGATCCACCAACTCGGAATCCGAAGCATGAAGCTTCTTCCAGTTGGTGATCATCGATGTCGACATGGGTCTACAATCCTCCATGTGGAATCTGCCAAGGATGTCCACAATATACTTCCCCTGCCCCAGGAAGAAATGCCCCTCCTCCTGCCACACCTCCAAACCCAAAAAGTAATGCATCAAGCCGATGTCCTTCATCTCAAACTCCGCCGCAAGATCTCTCTTGCGGTGCTCTATGAGTCTCTCTGCACCTGTAATGACCAAGTCATCCACATACAGCACCAGAATGAGAGGCTCCTCACCTATCACAATATAGTAAAGGTTCGGATCTGCCTCACTCTTTGTGAAACCCATCTTCTGCAAGTAAGTATCTATCTTGGAGTACCAAGCTCTGGGAGCTTGCTTCAGGCCATAAAGGGCCTTCTTCAGTCTGCACACATGGGACTCCTTCCCATGCACCTCAAAGCCCTGTGGCTGCTCAATGTACACCTCCTCTTGTATGAAGCCATTGAGAAATGCGGTCTTCACATCCATCTGGTGGATCTTCCAATCCATCTCTGCTGCTATCGATGTAATGGAGCGGATCGAAGTATATCGAGCCACGGGAGCGAAGGTCTCCTCATAATCAACTCCCTCTACCTGGGAGAACCCTCTAGCCACAAACCTCGCTTTGAATTTCTCAATGCTGCCATCTGCAGCATGCTTTACCTTGTAAAGCCATCTTGAAGTAACCACGGATTTGCCCTCAGGCCTCGGCACCACCTCCCAAACATCATTCTTCATGATAGAAGAATACTCCTCCTGCATGGCCTCTCTCCAGACCTGCTGGCTAGCTGCCTCCTCATAGCTAGAGGGCTTAGAGTCAAGGATGCTGGTAGCCATTGCCATGTAGCTACAAAACCTCTCAGGTGGTCTGCTCTCTACGGCGGCCTCTTGGGCACGACGCGGATGTGGCATCTCTCAAGGTCGTCACCATGACCCGCAGGCTTCCTCTTCACTGACACCGCCTCATTTGGAGAATAAAACTCCTCTCCTCAACATCGGGGGCACGAACTACGGCATTGTACGTACGTCCTCACGCACGCACACGAACACAGATGCGGGGGTACGAGTATTGAGCATCCATCGGTGGACTCCCCGATGTTGCTTTGACGGGCCCCGCCTGCTGCGTCTTCGCACGCTCCACCTACGACTCTGCTGGAAACCACCTCGCCCAGCGGACGACATCGTCATAGATGTACCTGCGGATCCTCCTGATCCCTGCCCACTGGATCTCTGCGACTGACTCAACTGCTGCTGAGGGTCTGGCTGATCCAGATACTCTAACTCCCGTGACCTCCTAAAGGCCTTGTCCTCCTCGAACTTCACATCCCGCCTGACAACAACTTTCCTCTGTGCAGGAATGTAAATCCGAAAGGCCTTGGAGGTCTCACTGTAGCCCACAAAGATACCCTTCTCTGCGGTGGGCTCTAGTTTGGTACTCTTCTCCTTGGGTATGTAGGAGTATGTCATGCACCCAAAGATACGAAGATGACCCATATCAGGCTTCTTCCCAGAAAAAGCCTCCTCCGGAGTCATGTGCCCCAAGGCAGCACGATGCATACTCACCGATACTGGAAGTAAACAGCTGTGTTGCAGGCCTCTGCCCACAAAAACAATGGCAACCCCCGATCATGTAACATGGCTTTGGCAGCCCCTCCGATGGATCTGTTCTTCCTCTCCGCAACCCCGTTTTGCTGGGGGTTGTAAGGAACAGTGAACTCCCTCCTAATGCCTGCCTCCGCATAATAGTCAACAAACTCTCCAAGGGTGTACTCTCCCCCATTGTCGGAAGCCTCGAGGACTTCGATGTTAAGCACCGTACGCCAATGTCCAAAACTGCGAACTCCGGAAACCGCTTGAAGACCTCACTCTTGGTCTTCAAAAATAAATACGAGGGTCCTCACGGAGGTGATCATCAATGAATAACACATAGTACTCATATCCACTCAAGAAAACATGAGACTTGTCAAGCGGCTCACATCGGAATCGTCAAATCAAGTATCCCGGTCGGCACTGCTTTGTCCTTTGCTAGGATAAGGGGATTTGGCAAACTTGCCACATCGCACACATCCTCGCAAGTATCCAAGAAGTGATCGATGCGGAAATCTAACACCTGTAGTGATCTCCTAGCAAAGTCCTCAAGGCTCGCGAGTACATGTGCCCGCATCTGCTGATGCCAAATCTCCTTCTTGCTCGGAAGCTGGCTCTTGTTGTCGATTGCTATTTCCCTTTCTGATGCCAAAAGGGGCTGAAATGCAAACTTGTACACCTTTGCATGGCGTGCACCTATCACTCTAGCTGAATCAGCTGGAGCGCCCCTGGGATACATCAGCACCTGTCCACCCCTGAATAGTATCTCATATCCTCTGTCCTCCAAAGCTGAGACGGATGTGAGGTTCTTCCTCATCCCTGGCACATAAAGAACATCTGACACCTTCAAGGGAGGTTTGGACTCCCTCTGAAATGTCAATGTTCCCACACCGACTGCTCTAACAACTCTGTCATCACCGAGTACTACCTCTACATCAATGCCACTCTCTGAAAGCTCTGAGAAGTACTCACGGACTCCTGTCATGTGACGTGAAGCCCCACTGTCCACATACCAGATACCCGAAGATGCTCCGTTAATCGAGGGAAATGCATGCTCCCTCTGAACCTCTATGGCAGATAATCCCGCACTAGAGGACTCACACGCAGTGAACCCAAACTCCCGGTCAAAACGATCTGCAAAGTCCTCAACCTCTGCTGAAGCTGCCATGCTCTGGTTCTTCCCCTTCTTCTTCTTCTTCTCTGGACACACAACTGCATAGTGTCCCATCTTCTGACAATTCCAACACTTCACCTTGGAATAGTCCTTCTGTGTGTTACCCTGTTTACCTTTACCTTTGCCCCCACCATTGCTTGTGGAAGCCTGTTTCTTCCCTTTGCCTTTCTTGCGTCCTTCCAACAGTGCTACATCCTCATCCTGCTCAACTGGCTTGGCTGCCCCAAGCTGACCTTTCCTGATCTCTGTCTGAATGCAATCATCCCAGAACCTCTCCCATGTGGGAAGGGTCTCACGTGCACAAACCCCATCAGCAAAGTTCATCCATGAACTGGGGAGGCCATTCACTGCAATCCGCACCAACTGAGTGGGTGGAATGGCCTCTCCAATCGCTGCCAACTCATCTCTCACATTAGTAATCTTTGTGAGATATCCAGCTGCACTATCATTGCCCATCTTAATGGTCTTCATCTTCTCCTTCAGGACCATTTTCCGGTTCTCATTGGTACTCTGGTAGAGATTGGACAATGCTGTCCACATCTCATGAGCATTTCTCTTCCCTCTCACATGAGGAATGCAATGGTCTTTGATTCCGTCTAAAATCAATCTCTTACCCTTGTTGTTCTTTTTATTAAATGCTGCCAACTGAGTAGCATCAGTAGGCACATTTACAGGGTTCTGTGTGGTATGCACCATAATGTCCCAGACTTCTGCCTCCTCAAAGATACTCTGCATTCTCTCCTTCCAAATGCTGTAATTGGAATGCCCATCCAACCTATCCTCCACCCTCAGTCCCAAAGACATCCTGCAGTCCCAAAGACATCCTGCAGTCCTAAAACTGAAAAATAGCACTGCTGTAGTAAAGGTAAAACTGCTGTTTGTGAAAAATCAGCTTGCTGGAATTTTCTGAGTGAAAAATCGCCTGTACACATAATTTTCCTCCTTCTTTGTCCCAGCTGCTCTTCGGCCACTCAATCTACGATACCATGTAGAAATTTATAGTTTCCCACCCGGTTTTGAGTTTTCTTATTACTTAATATAGTTAAATATAGCTTTCCCGCAACCATACATTCATCATTGAAGAAAATTTTTCTTGGCTAAATTATGATTTTCGAGAATGTTTGAAAATACTGATAAAAACTCGTGATAACAAACGACCATTCAACACATCATAACACAGTAATTTTTGGTCAAGGTGACCCTGGAAAAACCCCCTACAACTCTTGGGGAAAACCAGTTCGAAAGCTCCTTCTTATTTCTGGAAAAATACTTTTTACAGTGAGAGAAATATTCAGCAAAATAAAAATCAGCAAACAGACTTTTACAGTGAGAGAAATATTCAGCAAAAAATCAGCAAGTAAACTTTTACAACTTATCTCGTTTTCCGTGCTTAACCACCGCCTCGGAAAATGTGCAAACAGCAAAACAGGAACAGTAATAAATGCTGTTCGGATTTCCTCGTTTTTTGTGCCCAAAAATCTGCAATAAATGCAGCTGTACGGCCACCTCGAAATCTGTGCCAAAACAGCAATAAATGCTGCTGTACGGACCTAGAAATTCGCGCCAAAAGACAGCAGAAACTTCTTGTACGAAATCTGCCTCGATTTTCGTGCTAACCTGCTGTACGGCCTCTTGGAAATCGTGCCAAAAGGCTGCTGTACGACCTTCTAGAAAATCGTGCCAAAATCTGCCTTGGAATGTGTGCCAAGCTCTGCTGTACGGACTTGTTGAACTGCTGCCTTGGAATGTGTGCCAAGCTACTGTCTCCTTCCCCTCACTGCCCGGAAATCTCCCTTGCTCTCTTGCTCTCCTTCTCCCAATCTGCTCATGAAAGAATGAATGACCTTTTCCTCCTTTTCCTCCTTTAACCTAACCCTAAGTGACTTTTGGGGAATCCCTAAATCCATTTGGTGAGATAGATTGAGATCTAGAGGTGAGATTAAATGCTCATTTAAATCTCACTTTCTATTTTTAATTCACCCCCACTTTAATAAAGACCCACTTAGTCTTTTATTTCCAAAGTCCTTTTTCCTTTCTAATTTTTTATATTGACTTTGTTAAAGTCACTTTAAAATTGAACTTTAGCAACTTTATCACTTAACTCACTTTTAAATTAGATTTGACTTTATTTTGTGAAAATTGTAAAGTCACTTTAGGAAAAAAAGTAAATTCTTTTGGACACTTTCCCTAGGCCAAGGACAAGGCAACCAGGGAACCACATCGTGCCAGAATTCAACACTTCGGGGCACGATAAACCATGGGTTGAGATACACTGCCGGGAGTGTGACACTCCGTGGATATACTGATGCCGATTGGGCTGGCAGTGTGGTGGATCGTAAGAGCACATCGGGATGCTGCTTCAATCTTGGTTCTGCTTCGATCTCATGGATGAGCAGGAAGCGGAAGTCGGTGGCTTTGAGCACCGCGGAGGCCGAATACATTGCAGCAAGTATGGCCTATTGTGAAGCAGTTTGGTTGCGAAAGCTCTTTAGTGAGCTGTTTGGACATGTGCTAGATACCACCGTGATACTCTGTGATAACCAGAGTGGGATTCGCTTGACCGAGAATCCTGTGTTCCACGACCGCTCCAAGCGTATTGATATCAGGTACCATTTCATCCGGGATATGGTACAGCGAGGCACTGTAAGGCTCGATCATATAGGAACTGATGAGCAGGTCGCGGATATTCTCACTAAGCCCCTAGGGAAGGTCAAGTTCCTAACATTTCGTGAGAGACTTGGTATCGTGGAACGACCCTATGATGTGGGTCCTGTTGGACGATGAGCTCGAGGAGCTCTGGGGGCTTTGGGGACAGCTTCTCAGAGCTATGAGAAACCACAAGGCTAGGCTTGCCAAACCTTGTTGGTGTGCTTGGACCCCACCGTTGTGATTATTGAGTTGGTTCACCTCTCATTATCTGTGCCCCGTATGCATCCAACCCATTGAGTTCAGGGCTCATGGGAAGTACCTCTCATTTGGCCAATGAGATGGGAAAAGCTAGAGACCAGTAGCAAAGACTGATGGACGCATCAGAGATTGCCGTACTCTCTATCTAGGATGGCACGGTCCAACCACTTGATCTAGGATCAAGTCTAGTGAGGTCTCGGACCTCTACCTGACCTCAGGTCAGATGAACCAACTTCGGGTTGGTTGGAGACTCTTTATGAGTCCGATAGAGGTTTTGGACCTCTACGCTGAATTTGTCAGCCGGGGGATGATGTCTTTGTGACTGACCCACTTCTGTTCTGAAATAAAGAGGCCAGCAAAGCAAGTTACGGCGGGATGACGCACGATGTTTGATTGCACTGGGTGATGGAGTTCTCCCTAGTTGAGAGCGAGTGTTAAATTTGGACAACTAGGTCCAAACTCCATCTTCTGATGCTCAGATGAAGATTCCAATATTTGTATTGGATTCCTCTTTCGGAGAGGTGTAAAATCGATATAAAATTGATTTTAATCTTATGAGAAAAACATGTATTTTGAATTTATTATTTATAATAAATTTAAGTGCAGGTCAGCCTTAAGGTTTTACACCCCCAACAGATGTGTCACACACCTCAATGATGGATATAAATATAGTCAACGTTGGAGAGCATTTCACTCATCTCATCACACATCTTCTCCTCTGAGTATCTACAAGCATTAGAGAAGCAGTTTCATCTCCCACGTGAGAAGAAGGAAGAAATCTAATGCAACAAAAGGACGAAATTTACCGCAGCAAATTTTCTCCAGTTACTGTTTCTGGGGAAGTTTAACCAATATTGACTTTGGTCAACGCATGGTCCATTTGAGCTGAAATTTTGTGGAGAGTTCGATTTTTGAAGGCCATACTCATTGGCACAAAAATCGAGGTCAAAAGGTTGACTAAAGTTGGAGCTGCGTTGACTTTATTGTTGCTGCCCTGCGTTGACTTTTTTGGGGTTGACTTTGAGTTGACTGGATGATTGATTTGAGGATTGTTGTGACACATTTTGGGTTGGCCGACCAAGAAGACTTTGCTGGTTGAAGCATCCTACTGACCGCCGTAACGCACCAACACATTCTCCTGTTTCTGGTTTGTCTTCTATAAATCCACTTGTATGTTCTATCAGCATTTTTACTTAACTGTTTATGTGATTGCTGTTATAAAAGTAAAGTTGCATCTAGCATAGAACATCTACAAAAATTTACACAATTACTTGATCTTAAATTTATAACGGGATATTTTGACTCCACAAGGCACTGGTTTTAAAGTTTTGAATCTAATTGGATCTGTAAAATCTCGTAAATCTTAACAAGTATTTGATTATCTAGCTGTGTCTCCTGAATTGGTTGGTCTCCAACCAGTTCTCCTTCTTCATTTTCATTAGGGTCTACCTCCCTTAGCTTACAAGGAGACAGCTTAGATAGAGAGATTGGGGATCAGGGTGACGGCCCCTGATCTGAGCCGTTGTCGGGGTGCCTAGACTTTCTGTGTGACAACAGGATTATTGAAGGAGAAGTGTTTTGCACAGCTACTTCATCATCCTCTTTCTCAAATTTTTAATTTTTTATCATACTGCCTAAGATGCATTAGCATTCGCATCGGCAAAATTTCGAATTTCTATCAATATATCATATTTCACATCAATATTTTGGTCAACAATTCCTTCAATCTTGTCCACACAAAACAATAATTTTGTTGTCTGGGTGTTACCTCAACATATGTGGTATTGTTCTCATCAATCTCCCCACCGATGAGTATTCGAGTTTGCTGAACATCGTTGCTGTAATATTCCCAATTAGCGATAGCCAATTGGAAATATTAATTTTGATTAATTTTGCCTTATATAGTTAAAATATAAATAAAGTGGGTAAATGGGGATTGTGACTCACTTAGGATAAAAACACACTCCCTAAAGTCACGTAGGAGACATAACGTTGTGGTCAAGATGGGGCCAAGGGGGCCAAGTGACAACAAAGGGGGGTGACACACTTAGACAGCGTGAGCCCAGCCAACGCAGATGAGTTGGCAGCGTGGGCCAAAGAGAGGCAGCGTAAGCATGGTGGGGCCAAGAGAGAGGGAGGCTCACCAAAGATAAATAGAGGGGAGGCTACTTCATTTCTCTCATGGATGATTATGCATTTTGGAGATTGTCTCTAGACATTGAGCACGCTTGCTGTTTAGCTAGTCTGCAGGTACTGTTTAGTACACCGGGTGTCTCTGTGCAGAGATCCCAACCTCAGCCCCAGGAGACTTTGAGTGCTTGCTCAGGTGAGGAGTCCTACCATATTTTGCAGGCGGAGATCAGAGCTTCAGTCATTAAGGAGCATTCCTTAGAGGGACAACACAGTCTTGCAGAGAGAGGACGCAGTTCTAGTTGGGGGAGGTTCCGGATTGAGGTTATTTGGGTGGATTCAGACCGGAGGATTAGAGCAGGGATCAACCTTTGCCTATTGGAGACATTTTGCAGAGGGAGAGGCCATATTTTGCAGTGTTGCCTTCAGGGTCAGCGTTTTCCCTTGAGAGATAGCATAGTGCCTCAAGGAAGTATTTTCCGGGGTCAGCCATTCTTGAAAAGCTCTCTGGGCTTTTCTGGGTATTGGGAGAGGAGGCCGTTCTCAAACTTTCAGCATTTTCCGAGTTGGGGACCAGCCCCAAAGACTCATTTCATTCTAGCAGTTGCAGCAGCACAGCAGCATTTTCCAGCAGCTTGGAGATTACGCAGTTGATAGAGGGGCCAGCCATTCCACACATTGTTCTGAGTATTTCTACACTTGCCTTGAGCAAGTCAAGGTGCCATCATTCTAATCACCTTTGTACTTTCCTTATTTCTCAGTATTAATGAAATGGCTCAACATTCTCCATATTGTGTATTTTGTCTTGTGGTTTGTCTCTAGTTGTTGTGTACCTTGTTTGTGTGCTTTATATTACTGTTTATTACCCTTCGAGATATTACAGTGGTACCAAAGCTCATACACCTGGCTTAGCCGGTGGAGCAAGTTGTCTATGACACCGGAAGAGAAGCCATATATTTGCTACAGGGGTACGAAGTACCGTGACCGAGAGCGTAGGTTGAAAATCACCTACGAAGAGGGTGAATGCGCTCCAGTAGTGGACGCAGAGCAGAAGGAACTGATGGCAAAGGAGAAAGATACCACGAAGGAGTTTGCGGACATACTAATCAAGTCAGTGCAGGATCTGTCTAGGCGGATAGAGGAGATGGGGCAGAGATTCACAGCAGCAAAGTCCAGGCAACGTGAAACCCCGAGGGGTTTCCACATTGCAGAGGGATCGGGTACGTCCCATCATTTGCAGGGGCACTATGCAGCACAGCATGTGGCATCCCATACACCCCCATGCTCTACGATGCCCACTTTTCTGGCAACAGATATAGGGGTGGGAGTACAGCAGGAGTAGGAGCCAGCCCACATGGGTGATTACTTTGCTGAGTACCAGGCCTATGGGCAGGACTTCAAAGATGCACTCGCAATTCATGATTTTTTCTTGCTCACAGTAGACCCAGCCATCATCACAGGGGGAACAAACATTCACAGGACGGAGATATGCATCGTACTGTGGGCAAGTTTAACTTGCCAACTTTTGACGATTCGTCAAATAGTTCGGCAAAGGCATGGGTAGAGAAGCTGGATATATATTTCCAGCTCAACCAGATGGCGGAGACGGAGGCCATCAAGGTAGCAGCGCTGCATCCAGATGGCGAGGCCCAAGATTGGTCGTTTCACGAGATGGTTACACTCGGGCACTTGATAGTGACAGCTTATGCCGAGTTCACTCGGAGGTTGATAGAGAGGTTTGATTGGAGGGATCTGGAGGAGCATTTTGTTGAGCTGACAAAGCTCAAGCAAACCGGGAGCCCGGACACATACATCTCAGATTTCCTGAGACTCTCAGTGATGGTGCCAGATTTATCCGCAGCACGGATGATCTACATGTTTATCGATGGGTTAGCAGAGCTTCTTCAGGGTTTGGTCCGGTCCACTAGGCCAGCCACACTTCATGATGCAGTTGACAGGACCCGAGATTTACAAGATGCTTTACCCCGGACCAGAGCACCTTACCCTCAAAGTACAGCGTTCCAGCCGAAGGGGAAGGACGTGAGGGTTCCGCCTCCAAAGGAGAACCAGATCAGAGGACCGATAGATGATGAGACTAGGAGGGATCTGAGGAGGAAGAGATTGTATTTCACCTGCCAGGAGCCATGGGTACCAGGACACTGTTGTGCCGCGGGCAAGGCAGATTATACTGAGGTCTTCTCCGAGAGCAGTGGAGAAGAAGATGTGTATGACGACATAGGTGCAGGGGGGAGCCATGCAGTGCAGAGAGAGGATCATCTGCCGCCTCCAACACCAAGAGCAGGAGGTGCATCTTTCGCACCTACCGGAGGAGCCCTTGCAGCCTTGCGAGGAGTTCCCAAGTATTTGACACTACGTGTCCAAGGTACAGTGCGAGGGCAGCGAGTGTCAGTACTAGTAGACAGTGGGGCAACCCACAACTTCATTGATGCACAGTTGGTAGAGCGGAGAGGCATTCCGACGCAGAGTTTTGACGTGTTTTCAGTGTTGGTTCCAGAGGACCAGACCATGTAGTGTGCCAGATACGTTCCAGCGTTTGCAGTGACGATGGGCACTTACACACTGACCGACCACTTCTTCATGGTGAACATTCCGGACACCAACGTGATATTGGGAGTGCAGTGGCTGATCACTCTAGGAAAGGTCACCATGGACTGGGAGGCCTTGGAGATGGAGTGGGATGATAAGAAGACAGGGAACCACAAGAAGATACGGGGCATGCATACTTATCCACCTCAGACAGTCTCAGCTCACTGGATGGAGGCAGACTTCCGAAAGGGAGATATAGAGTGGGCAGTAGCGCTGCGTGCTTCAGAGGCAGGATCTACAGGGCAGGTCGTGCACCCAGAGGTGCAGACCCTTATTGACATGTATGCTACGGTATTTGGGGAGATACTACCAGGACAGCCACCGGATCGGGGATTTGAGCACACCATCGAGTTGGAGCAGGGCATACAGGCCATCCTCACCACACCCTATAGGCACCCCAAGGCCTATCGGAACGAGATTGAGCGGGCTATCCATGAGTTGCTAGCTCTTGGACACATTCGGCCTACCACCAGTCCTTTCGCTTCTTTAGTCGTACTGGTGAAGAAAAAGGACGACACATTAAGGATGTGCAATGACTACAGACCCCTGAACAAGAAGACAATGAAGAACAGGTACCCTATCCCACGGATTGACGATCTGATGGATGAGTTGAGGGGAGCGCAGTTCTTCTCGAAGATTGACTTGAGATCCAGGTACCACCAGATCCACGTGAGGGAGCAGGACATTCCCAAGACCACTTTCAGATGTCACTATGGCCATTCGAGTTTTTGGTGATGCCCTTCGGGCTAACCAATGCACCGGCCACCTTCCAGTCATGTATGAACCACATCTTCTGCAGTCATCTGAGGAAGTGTGTACTAGTGTTCTTTGACGACATATTGATATACAACAAGACATGGGGGGAGCATCTCCAGCTCATAGAGGCAGTATTGCGTATTTTGGAGGAGCAACAGTTTTATGCTAAGCTCTCCAAGTGCGAGTTCGAGTTGACAGAGATGCTCTATTTGGGGCACATCATCAGAGTGGACGGAGTGAGGGTCCACGAGGAGAAGATCGGGGCCATCAGGGATTGGCCAGAGCCGAAGAACGTGACAAAACTTCGGGGGTTTGTGGGTATCTGCACCTACTCTAGGAAGTTTGTCAAGGGATTTTCCCAACTTGCTGCACCCCTTACAGATCTTACCAAAAAAGGGGCATTTAGTTGGATGGATACAACACAGAGGACTTTTGACAGGCTCAAGGAGGTAATGAGCAGCTGTCCGGTGTTAGCATTGCCAAACTTCACGCAGCACTTTGTTTTGGAGTGTGACGCGTCAAGAGTGGGGATAGGCGCGGTTTTGATGCAGGGAGGCCACCCCATAGCTTTTGAGAGCCGGAACCTCCTACCACATGAGCAGTTGTATGCCATATACGACAAGGAGATGCTGGCCATCATGCATGCATTGGCCAAATTCCGACAGTACCTGGTGGGCAACAGGTTCAGGGTGATGACAGACCACAACAGCCTCAGATTTTTCTTAGAGCAGAAGCAGTTGCAGGAGAGGCAGCAGAAGTGGGTCAGTAAGATCCAAGCTTACGATTTTGACATCGAGTATGTCAAGGGGAAGAACAACATGGTGGCTGATGCACTCTCACGTAGACTAGCAGCGTTGTCCCTGATGAGTTTAGACAAGGATTGGAGGGCTCGGTTGTTGGTGGATTACTCCAAGGACCATTTTTCCTGTGAAATTTTGGATGGGCAGGTGACGGATGACAGGTACAGGGTGATGGATGAGATCATCTATTACAGGGACAAGATCTTCTTGACTAAGGGCTCCTAGCTCAAGAAGAAGATATTGCAGGCTTCTCACGATTCACCACTATCAGGTCATCAGGGGTTTACCAAAACCTACATGGCCATCAGGAAGTGGTTCTCGTGGAAGGGCCTCAAGGAGGACATACTCCAGCATGTCAGGGAGTGCCAAGTTTTCCAGTGCAACAAGGGGGAGATGAACCATCGGCAGGGTTATTGCAGCCTCTTCCATACCAGGAGGGAAATGGGAAAGCATTTCGATGGACTTTATCACAGGGTTGCCCACGGTGCAGGGCAAGGACTACATATTTGTAGTCGTTGATCGACTAACAAAGTATGCTCACTTCTTTGCTATATCTGCACATTACACAGCAGCACAGGTGGCAGAGCTATTCTTTCGGGACATTTTCAGGTTGCATGGTCTCCCAAAGACCATTGTCAGTGACAAGGACAGCCGCTTCATGGGCGGATTTTGGCAGGAGCTCTTCCGCTTGGTGGGCACAGAGTTGACATCGAGCACTACCTACCATCCTCAGACAGACGGACAGACCGAGATAGTGAACAAGTGGCTAGAGGGCTACTTGCGCGACTATGTCAGTGGGCAGCAGAGGGCTTGGTTGAAGTGGCTGCACTTACGGGAGTACTGTTACAACAACACTCATCACATGTCTATCGGTATGTCTCCATTTTATGCATTATATGGATATCATGCTCTTTCTTTTGTTGATGTTATGTTTGGTGCCAGCAAGGCTCCTAGAGCCAAGGATTGGATCCAAGAGAGTCTGGACATTCTCCGAGCTCTTAAGGACAACATGGCTACAACACAAAACCAGCAGAAGCTGTATGCAGACAAGGGTCGGGTAGAGAGGCATTTACATAATATCCTGCGCTCGACTAAGCTTTCTTCCAGTTCAAAGAAGATATGGCCTCTGCCTGTTTCAATTATGTCAGTATGTCCTCCACATAATCCAGTGTCTTCTATACCATCGAACACCATGAGAGACCTCCGAGAAGAGTCCTCCCCTCACATATGGCGGCTTCCTACCAAAATACACAAACCCAGAAAACAATTATGGCCTTTCCTGCAACTCATGTAATGCCCAATTCGATGAGGAAGAAGCGCGGGAATTTCATTTCAGGTCTCAATGGCACCTGCTACAATCTCAAGAGAGGTTGTTGGGCTTCCCGGAGTGACAGAAGCTTTATTTGAAAATAGACAGCAAGCTTTGTGTGATGAACATTCGAAGAGGAAGCGGATGTATGGCAGTGGCATTTTTATAAATTCAACTACGTCGGCATCTAAATCACCAGATTCTTCAGACAAATCAGAAAAGGGGCTATGGCTCAGGCGACAGCACAAAGTCCCGAAATTGTCTTGGTTTAATTGGACTTTGGCTCCCGAGCATCAATGACGACGTATTGGACACCCCGAATTAACGTGGGCCTTGTCATCCTTTTGCGCAGCCAAACAAATGCGGACTCTTGACAACCGATTCGACGTGGCCTCCATCCATATTGGACGTCATACAACAACTGATCCATCGTTGCGACTGTTGTGTTCTTGTCTGTTTACTATGCAAGCTAGAGACCATCAGTTGATCTCATTATTTTCAACTTGGCTCCTTGATCGGGGCCTGTCCGAAACTGTTCCAGACGTTCAGCGATAGTGATGCGGTCAGCCTCTGAGACTGGGTGTCTCGCCAATGATAGACCCAGTCGCTTTCCCCAATCATATTTCATGCAAGTAAGTCCTTTCAACACTAAAACGACTTCCTACACCAGCCCGTAGCAAAATGCTTCGTAGTTCCTTCACCTTACATTCGCCTCTCAGGAATGAAAATTGAAAACCCTGTCTTTGACTTAATATCTCATCATTTTTATCTTCTGGAACCTCTCGACAAAACAACAGTTAAGTAAGCTCTCAATGAGCGGCGAATTTGTGGCACCAGTAGGACGACGACAGGAATGGCTGAACCGTTATTCAGGCCCATCCATGATCGATGTGGTTGTGTGAAGAGAGTTAGTTAGCTTAGTGACAATGAGCAGCAGATCTAGTCAAACAATATATGTTGGCAACCAGCCAGGCGATATTTGGGAACATGAAATTGAAGATTACTAGTTGTCCCTTGACATAGATAGGAATTTGTCTTCCCCTTAGCTCTTAAACCATGTAAATTTCTGAAGATGTTCTATGCTAGATGCAAATATACTTTCAACTTCTAGGGCTTAATAAAAGTAAGATGCAGATAGAACATACTAATAGATCGATGGAAGACAAGCCAAAAACAGAGATAAAGAATGGTGGTGTTACGGTGATCAACAGGATGCTTCAACCAGCAAAGACTCCATAAGGTCAGCCTCCCACATGTGTCACACAACCCCAAGACGTCTCATCAAGAACGCTCCACCAAGACGTTGCACCAAGAAGCCCTAAATGCAAAATCAAGAACGTTGCTCCAGCACCATCCAAGAAAGAAGCGAATGCCTCCACAAAAAGTGTGTATGAAATGAACTCCAAGTCTCTCCAGTATATAGGCATCGGTGGGGGTGTGTGACAGATCTCTTATGCATGTGGGATAAATTAGGCCGACCTTGCACATGTGGAATAAATTCAAAATACATGTTCTGCTCATCCGATCAAGATGATCTTTAGATCGATCTTGCACCTCTTTGAAAGAGGAATCCAATAAAAATATTGGCATCGTCATCTGAGCATCACAACATGGAGTTTGGACCTAGTTGCCCAAAATTAACAAAGAAACTGCATAATTAATTTATAGTTAGAAGAATTACTTCCAGTTACTGCAATAAAATTTCAGTAGTTGAAATTTTCACATCGTATCAAAGCAAATTTTATCAGACCAGGAAGCTCAGAAGCGAATGAAGAAAAATTGTTGTTTAGAGAGAGCAGCAGGACGAATTTTTTGAGGGTTGCGCGCTGCCTAGCCAAGAAATGCAAATTGTTAGGCAGTTCGATTTTTCATTGCAAGGTTGCAGAAAACTTCGGCGTGCTAGATTGAGTGATTCCAGAAGGCATAAGGAGCAGTAGTTCAGTATTTTCACTGAGCAGATTCCTTGTTTGGGAGCAGGAGGGTTTTGCAGTAGTTGCTAGAGCATAATCAACGTCTGGTGTGTTACCACACAAACAAGCAAGGGACCTAGGAGAGGTTCCTATGCAGACTACCGCTAGACTAGGGCTAAGGCTCACTACTCTTTATTGACTTTCACCGATGGGAACAGTCCCGATGTTTTTGGGAAGCCACTTATAAAGGGTATGTCAATGAATACGTATGAAGTTATCCCAGTAATCCTTTTCCACGGAGGAGGTGAAGAAATGGTGCTTGTTTGCTCTTTAAGAAGGGGACTTGCCTTCCAAGGGAGAAAGGGTGAGGATAAGGGAGAAGGGTACAACTTGAAGAGGTACTTCCCAATCCCTAAAATCCTATATGAACTTTGTTTCAAAAATACCCCTTGATGATTAGCCTTTGATAGGAAACATGACCACAAGGGACCAAGTGGACCCAGCCCAGGTTTGGGGATGAAATATAGCAACCAATGATGTTCCTATCCTAGACAACGTGAGGGGAAAGGATCATACAAGAAATTTTGCTTCAAAAGGTCAAATAGATCCTACTAGGGTCTTGCCTTGGGGATGCCTAGGCAAAACTTTGTCCTAGAGCTAGGGCTTGAGATTCTAGGAGATACCACCATTGAAATTGCCTCAACTTCAGAGGAGAGGCAGGGGACCCACCAACACAGTAACCTCCAAGACATCGAAGTTCCCCTGTGGGTGAATTCTCGGGAAATTGATGCCCTAGGTGACCTATCAGAGCTAAACCTGGGGAAAAAGGAAAAAAGCTAAAAAAGGAAGGGAAAATGACCACTATTTTGAGGGACCAGTGCTTATTTCCCTTGGGGATATGGAGTCAAGGATGATAATGATTGAGAACTTGACTTCTTGATCAAAGAGGCTCGAAAGGTCAACTTTTTCCAATGTTTAGGGAAAAAGAAGAAAATTGACCTTCAAGCGTTTATACTTCATACAAATAGTGCAAAATTATCGAGATAAGACAATCTATAGGACATTTCATTCATCTAACAATGGCCCATGCTTTGAACGAGCTAAATAGACACTTAATTCTGTTGAAATTTGGTTACCGGAGGACAGGTGGTTCCCTAAGGCTTTGATCTTTGGCCTAGGGAAAAGTGTCCAAAAAGAATTTAATTTTTCTCCTAAAGTGACTCTATAAAGTTATAAAGTCAAATCGAATTTAAAAGTGACTTTAAGTAATAAAGTTACTAACGTCTAATTTTAAAGTGACTTTAATAAAGCGAATGTAAAATTAGAAAGTAAAAGTGACTTTGGAAATAAATGACTAAGTGGATCTTTATTAAAGTGGGGAGAATTAAAAAATAGAAAGTAAGATTTAATGAGCATTTAATCTCAACCCTAGATCTAAATCTATTTCAGGGATTGGATTTAGGGATTCCCCAAAAGTCACTTAGGGATAGTTTAAAGGAGGGAAAAGAGGAAAAGGTCATTCATTCTTTCATGAGCAGATTGGGAGAAAGAGAGCAAGAGAGCAAGGGAGATTTCTGAGCAATGAGGAGGTGGCAACATCTTGGCACACATTCCAAAGCAGTGTTTCAGCAAGTTCGTACAGCAGAGTTTGCACTTAGTTCAAGGAAGATTTGACATGGTTTCCAAGGCAGAATCCGTACAGCAGACTTGGGCACGATTTCTAAGCAAGCCGTACCATTTTATGGGCATAGATTTCAAGGGAGAGGTTGTTTTTGCTGCACGCATTTCTAGGCAAGCCGTACAACCTGTAGCTGATTGCTGGCACAAAAACCGAGGCAGATTTCCGTACACAGCATTTAAGTCAGCCTGCACACATTCCTAGGAGGCCGTACAACAACATTTAATGTTGTTTTGCACGCAAAACGAGGTCGTACAAAAGAAATTAATGCTATAATTTCTGGGCACGTTTTTCAAGGAAATCTGTATAGCATTTATTGCTGGTTCAGTTTTACTGTTTGCACATTTTTCGAGGTGGTGGCAAAGTATGGAAAATGAGATAAGTTGTAAAAGTTTACTCGCTGATTTTTATGAATATTTCTCTCACTGTAAAAAGCATTTTTCAGAAATAAGGAGTTTTCGAACTAGTTTTCCCCAAGAGTTTTAGGGGGTTTTTTCAAGATCACCTTGACCAAAAATCACTGTGTTATAATGTGTTGAATGCCTGTTTGTATCTACTGATTTTTTTTTATTTCTGCATTTTCCAGCATTCTGTAAATTTTCCAGAATTTGTGTTTTCAGAAAAAATTATTTTCCTGTTGTTGAATGTAAGGATATGGAAAAGGGCATTTAACTAAAAGGAGAAATAAGGTGAAACTGAAAACCGGGGTGGGAAAGTCAAGAAATTTCCACATGGTATTAGAGGTTGCATGCTGAAAGTGCAGTCTGGGACAGCAAGAAGAAAAATACAGTCTGCTGATTTTTCACTCAGAAAATTCTAGCAAGTTGATTTTTCACACAGAATTTTTATCTTTACTACAGCAGTGCTATTTTTCAGTTTTTAGGACAGCAGGATGTCATTGGGTGGGCATATCAATTACAGCGTTTGGAAGGAGAGAATGCAGAGTATCTTTGAGGAGGCAGAAGTCTGAGACATCATGGTGCATACCACACAGAACCTTATTGTTGTGCCCAATGATGCTATTCAGTTGGCAGCATATAATAGAAAAAACAACAAGGGTAAGAGACTAATTCTAGACGGAATCAAAGACCATTGCATTCCTCATGTGAGAGGAAAGAGAAATGCTCATGAGATGTGGACAGCATTGACCAATCTCTACCAAAGTACCAATGAGAACCGGAAAATGGTCCTGAAGGAGAAGCTGAAAACCATTAAGATGGGTAAGACTGATAGAGCAGCTGGATATCTCACAAAGATTACTAATGTGAGACATGAGTTTGCAGCAGTTGGAGAGGCCATTCCACCCACTGAGTTGGTGCGGATTGCAGTGAATGGCCTCCCCAGTTCATGGATGAACTTTGCTGATGGGGTTTGTGCACGTGAGACCCTTCTCACATGGGAGAGGTTTTGGGATAATTGCATTCAGACAGAGATCAAGAAGGGTCAGCTTGGGGCAGCCAAGCCAATTGAGCAGGATGAGGATGTAGCACTGTTGGCAGGAGGCAAGAAAGGCAAAGGAAAGAAGCAAGCTTCCACAAGCAGTGGTGGGGGCAAAGGAAAAGTTGAAGGTAAACAGGTTAACACACAGAAGGACTATTCCAAGGTGATGTGTTGGAATTGTCAGAAGATGGAACACTATGCAGTTGTGTGTCCGGAGAAGAAGAAGAAGAAGGGGAAGAACCAAAGCATGGCAGCATCAGCAGAGGTTGAGGACTTTGCAGATTGCTTTGACCGGGAGTTTGGGTTCATTGCGTGTGAGTCCTCTAGTGCAGGATCACCTGCCACAGAGGTTCAGAGGGAGCACGCATTTCCCTCGACTAGCGGAGCATCTTCAGGTATCTGGTATGTGGACAGCGGGGCTTCACGTCGTATGACAGGAGTCCGTGAGTACTTCTCAGAGCTTTCAAAGAGTGGCACTGATATAGAGGTAGTACTCGGTGATGACAAAGTTGTTAGAGCAGTCGGTGTGGGAACACTGACATTTCATAGGGAACCCAAACCTCCCTTGAAGGTGTCAGATGTTCTTTATGTGCTAGGGATGAGGAAGAACCTCATATCTGTCTCAGCTTTGGAGGATAGAGGATATGAGATACTGTTTAGGGGGGGACAGGTGTTGATATATCCCAGGGGCGCTCCAGCTGATTCAGCTAGAGTGATAGGTGTACGCCATGCAAAGGTGTACAAGTTTGCATTTCAGCCCCTTTTGGCATTGAGCAATAGTACCGACAGCAGAGCTAGCAGTTCTGAGCTGTGTGAGATTTGGCACCGCAGGATGGGGCATATGTATCATGGAGCCTTGAGGACTTTGCGGGAGATCACTACAGGTGTGCCAGATTTCAGTACTGATTGCTTTGATACTTGCAGAGGATGTGCGATGGGCAAGTTTTCCAAATCCCCTTTTCCCAGCAGTGACAGCAGAGCGACTGGGATACTTGATTTGATTCATTTCGATGTGAGCGGTCAGATGGCTCATGTTTCCTTGAGTGGATATGAGTACTATGTTTTATTCATTGATGATCACTCCAGGAAGACCTGGATTTCTTTCTTAAAGACCAAGAGTGAGGTCTTCAAGCGGTTTCAGGTGTTCAAAGCTCTTGTGGAGACACAGATAGGTCGGAAGATCAAGTCCCTGAGGTCGGACAATGGAGGAGAGTACACCCTCGGAGAGTTTGTTGACTATTGTGCGGAGGCAGGCATTAGGAGGGAGTTCACAGTTCCTTACAACCCCCAGCAGAACGGGGTTGTGGAGAGGAAGAACAGATCCATCGGAGGGGCTTCCAAAGCCATGTTACATGATCAGGGGTTGCCATTGTTTTTGTGGGCAAAGGCCTGCAACACTGCTGTTTATTTGCAACACAGGAGTCCGCATCGTGCCTTGGGGCACATGACTCCGGAGGAGGCTTTTTCTGGGAAGAACCCTGATATTGGTCATCTTCGTATCTTTGGGTGTATTACATACTCCTACATACCCAAGGAAAAGAGTACCAAACTAGAGCCCACAGCAGAGAAGGGTATCTTTGTGGGCTACAGTGAGACCTCAAAGGCCTTTCGGATTTACATTCCTGCACAGAGGAAAGTTTTTGTCAGGCGGGATGTGAAGTTCGAGGAGGATAGGGCCTTTAGGAGGTCACGGGAGTTAGAGTTTCTGGATCAGCCAGACCTTCAGCAGCAGCTAAGTCAGTCGCAGGGATCCAGTGGGCAGGGACCAGGAGGATCCAGAGGTACATCTATGACGATGTCTGGTCCGTCAGTGAGCAGTGGCTCGCAGAGTCAGAGGGGTGGTGCTTCGAGCAGCATGCAAAGCAGTCCACAGAGCAGTTCACTAGGGATTCCATTAATGGACAGTTCACACGGTACTTCAGCATCTACAGGTTCAGGTGCAGGCAGGAGGACAGCAGACAGACAGTCAGGGGTTCAGGCTCCTGATGATGATGAGGAGGAGGAGTTTCATTCTCCAGTGGGAGAAGTGTGCTCAGGGAAGAGGAAGCCCAAGTGGCTTCAGGACACCTTGAGAGAGGCCACATCTGTTGCTGGGCCTAAGAGGCCGGTCAGAGAGAGCAGACCACCTGAGAGGTTTTGTAGCTATATGGAAATGGCTACCAGCATCCTTGACTCTGAGCCTTCTAGCTATGAGGAGGCAGCTAGCCAGCAGGTATGGAGAGAGGCCATGCAGGAGGAGTATTCTTCTATCATGAAGAATGATGTTTGGGAGGTGGTGCCGAGGCCTGAGGGCAAATCCGTGGTTACTTCGAGATGGCTTTACAAGGTAAAGCATGCTGCAGATGGCAGCATTGAGAAATTCAAAGCGAGGTTTGTGGCTAGAGGGTTCTCCCAGGTAGAGGGAGTTGATTATGAGGAGACCTTCGCTCCCGTGGCTCGATATACTTCGATCCGCTCCATTATATCGATAGCAGCAGAGATGGGTTGGAAGATCCACCGGATGGATGTGAAGACCGCATTTCTCAGTGGCTTCATACAGGAGGAGGTGTACATTGAGCAGCCACAGGGCTTTGAGGTGCATGGGAAGGAGTCCCATGTGTGCAGACTGAAGAAGGCCCTTTATGGCTTGAAGCAAGCTCCCAGAGCTTGGTACTCCAGGATAGATACATACTTGCAAGAGATGGGTTTCACAAAGAGTGAGGCAGATCCGAACCTTTACTATATTGTGATAGGTGAGGAGCCTCTCATTCTGGTGCTGTATGTGGATGACTTAGTCATTACAGGTGCAGAGAGACTCATAGAGCACTGCAAGAGAGATCTTGCGGCGGAGTTTGAGATGAAGGACATCGGCTTGATGCATTACTTTTTGGGTTTGGAGGTGTGGCAGGAGGAGGGGCATTTCTTCCTGGGACAGGGGAGGTATATTGTGGACATCCTTGGCAGATTCCACATGGAGGATTGTAGACCCATGTCGACACCGATGATCACCAACTGGAAGAAGCTTCATGCTTCGGATTCCGAGTTGGTCGATCCCACATTGTACAGACAGCTGATTGGTTCCTTGATGTATTTGGTCAACACTAGACCAAATATTTGTTTTGCAGTCAACACGATGAGTCAGTTTATGTGTGAGCCTAGGAAGGTTCACTGGGTGGCTGCAAAACACATTTTGCGGTACTTGCAGGGGATAGTGGATTATGGTCTGGACTACAGGCAAGGGGATGGAGTGAGATTGGCAGGTTACACTGATTCTGATTGGGCAGGTTGTGCTTCTGATAGGAAGAGCACTTCAGGGTGCTGTTTTGGGTTGGGTTCGGCGGTGGTGTCATGGTTCAGCTGGAAGCAGCGGTCAGTAGCATTGAGTTCAGCGGAAGCAGAGTATATGGCAGCCAGTCTAGCTAGTTGTGAGGCCATCTGGCTTCGCAAGATGTTGTTTGGCTTATTTGGTCAGCCGTTGAGACCTTCAGTGATTTACTATGATAATCAGAGTTGCATTAAACTCACGGAGAATCCAGTATTTCATGACAGGTCAAAGCATATCGAGATCAAATATCATTTCATCAGAGACTATGTTCAGAAAGGAGTTGTGAAGCTTGAGTATATTCCCACTGATGAGCAGGTTGCAGATATTCTTACCAAAGCCTTACCACGGGGCAAGCATGTCTACTTCAGAGACAAGATGGGTGTGGTGAGGAACACCTTCCTCGGTAAGAGTGAGTGTTGAAATTTGGTTACCGGAGGACAGGTGGTTCCCTAAGGCTTTGATCTTTGGCCTAGGGAAAAGTGTCCAAAAGAATTTAATTTTTCTCCTAAAGTGACTTTATAAAGTTATAAAGTCAAATCTAATTTAAAAGTGACTTAAAGTGATAAAGTTACTAAAGTCTAATTTTAAAGTGACTTTAATAAAGTCAACGTAAAATTAGAAAGGAAAAGTGACTTTGGAAATAAATGACTAAGTGGGTCTTTATTAAAGTGTGGTGAATTAAAAAATAGAAAGTGAGATTTAAATGAGCATTTAATCTCAGCCCTAGATCTAAATCTGTTTCAGCCATTGGATTTAGGGATTCCCCAAAAGTCACTTAGGGTTAGGTTAAAGGAGGGAAAGGAGGAAAAGGTCATTCATTCTTTCATGAGCAGATTGGGAGAAAGAGAGCAAGAGAGCAAGGGAGATTTCTGAGCAGTGAGGAGCAGGAGGCAGCAGCTTGGCACACATTCCAAGGCAGTATCTCAGCATGTTTGTACAACAGAGTTTGTACTCAGTTCAAGGAAGATTTGACACGATTTCCAAGGCAAAATCCATACAGCAGACTTGGGCACGGTTTCCAAGGAGGCTATGCCATTCTTTGGGCACAGATTTCGAGGGAGAGGTGGTTGTTTTTGCTGCACGCATTTCTAGGCAAGCCGTACAGCCTGTAGCTAATCGCTGGCACAAAACCGAGGCAGATTTCCATATAGAGCATTTAATTCAGCCTGCACACATTCCTAGTAGGCCGTACAGCAGCATTTAATGTTGTTCTGCATGCAAAAAGAGAAGGTTGTACAGCAGAAATTAATGTTGTAATTTCTAGGCACGTTTTTCAAGGAAATCTGTACAGAATTTATTGCTGGTTCAGTTTTACTGTTTGCAAGTTTTTTGAGGTGGTGGCAAAGCACGGAAAACGAGATAAGTTGTAAAATCTTACTTGCTGATTTTCTGAATATTTCTCTCACTATAAAAAAGCATTTTTCAAAAACAAGGAGGAGCTTTCGAACTGGTTTTCCCCAAGAGTTGTAGGGGGTTTTTCCAGGGTCACCTTGACCAAAAATCACTGTGTTATAATGTGTTGAATGGCTGTTTGTATCTGCTGATTTTTTTTTAATTCTGCATTTTCCAGCATTCTGTAAATTTTTCCAGAATTTGTGTTTTCAGCAAAAATTATTTTCCTGTTGTTGAATGTAAGGATATGGGAAAGGGCATTTAACTAAAAGCAGAAATAAGGTGAAACTGAAAACCGAGGTGGGAAAGTTAAGAAATTTCTACAAATTCCACACTCCAATGATGCATCAACTAGCCCTAATTACAGCGAAGTTCAATAGTATGCAGCAACAAGAATATAGCATTAAAATTCACTTGCAGTCTTAGAGATTATATCCAACCAACATCACATTTTCAAAAAAACGAAGCTCCAAGATAAAAATGACCCAAATCCATACATCAAAATTCATCCATTATCCAAAATAATCCTCCAAGAAGAAATGTGGAATTCTCTAAAGATAGAGAGATCCCAAGTGAAGTGGTGATACAAATGAATGTAGCTAACATCAATATATACCCCTCTTAGGGGTTCGAAATTCTATGGGCGTACATTAACCCCCTAATTGTAAAATAATGTGCAAATAAAACCCCTATTGGTGACAAGCCCACCAAACTAGCTCATAAATGGAAAAATAAGCCTTAGGGGGGCAAATAATAATATGCACATGTCGTGGGGCCCTAAAAATCCCTAATAATATCCTAAAGTGCCATAATGAGGAATAAACTCCTTGAAATATGATGGACAAGGGGGTGGCCCCTTCTTCTCCAAGTAGTAGACCTGTGGTGCTCCCAGTGGGTGTGGGGGCAGACAAATGACCCCATGGGTCCCCATATGAATCGAAGATGCTTGTAGATCGTCTACAATGGCTTGAATAATGGAATGAATGTTGCCATGACATCGTACAAGTCTTGGGACACCTGCCATGAGTGTGGGGCTCCTGTGGGGCATGTTTGGCATAATGTACCAAGCACATCAACATCACCCCAAAAGTGGATCACTAATAGTCTTTGAACATTGATGGGGATCCGTGGAGTGTTGTCTGATGCTGTGGAGGCCCATGGCTCTCTACACACACCATACGTGTGCCCATGTAGTCCTCTATAGGGTTAGGATCTTGTATAGGGAGACAAAACCCAAATGGAAACCACCTGCAATCCTGTATAATATCCAATGCGTCCCCTATGCTTCCAATACAACCAGTCATTAGAGTAATCATGTAAAAGATCTTACCAATAATAGATAACAAAGTGGGCACTTCACAATGGCATGCCCTTTCGTAGTGGGCTTTGGCATGTGCTAATGTCTCCATACTCCAGAGGGGGTTAGCCATGTACCTTATTAAGTAGTTTCAGCCCTTAAAGCAGATAGTACGTCCAAGGCACATCCTTTGAATGGGGGTGGCAAGTGATAAATAAGTGAAACAAAATATGAAATGGGAGGGGCAATCCTGGGCCACATATCGGGACATAGGGGCAGCCACATAAGGGGAAACCCACACCATGGTATATAATGTGTAGGAGGGAGCAATTGTGGTACATGAGGTGTCCCGACCATGATTTTTCCACCCTTATTTATATGCCTTTTGCTTTTATAAACTTTCTTTAATTTATTGCTCGGGGCTCAAGGATAAGAGCATGATGTGTCAACTATAGCAATGATTACCCCTTTAAGGTAGGGCGATTCATTGCCCTCCAAGGGTTGGGACAATCATGGGTTCCTGTATGAAAAAGGAGGCTCATCTAGGGCCTATGGAACCAGGGTGATGACCATAGGTATGAAGCAGAGCTCATGTATTGGATTTTGCCCACGTGCTAATTATTTTTGTCCCTGCCATCTTTTGCATTTTGTGGTACAATTTCCTGTTAACTGTGGCCAATCATTCTTTTTCTTTTTCTTTTAGCTTCTTCAACCTCTGGGGCATCATTCTAGGCCTGATCCAAGGTGGGGTCAAGGGGATAGGCAAGCTGACCCTATGTGGACCCATGGGGGCTATTTGAACCCAAGTGGGAGAAATGATGAATGGGGGTATAATGAGTGGAAGGGGAGTAATATATGTGCATAAAGGAGCGAGACCATGCACCCAAAGTCGAGGTTTCCCAGGTAGTACCACCCTAGAATTAAACAGTCAATAAAGCAGATCCCATGGGACCAAAATGCAAGGGTAACACCAAAAAGAGATCAAGGGGACAAGAGCACAAACCAAGCCCACTCTTTCCGCCAAATCCCCCCATCAATCCATGCCTAGAAGTATCCATGATAAGTAAACCAAATCCGCAATTACCAAATGACAAGACATACACCTTTAGATTCGAGAGGCCCACCTTCACACATACGATCAATACAGATGGGTTAGGAACCATATGACTGGCTCAAGTGGCAGACAAATGGCACAATGAGCTAGTAGGAGGCTGCAAGGGGCTACTAGCTGTCGGCTGAGGTCCATCATGGAGAAAAATTTCTCCTAGGGATATCACCCACGAAGTGGTGGGTAATGGAGTGGAAGAGAAAGTTCACACACAAAGGGAATTTCTCTCAGAAGGTGTCTAGTCTATAAATCCATATTCTAGTTGCAGCAGGCAGTAGCTACAAGCAGACTTTCCTACTTCAGAAGGGAGTGCGAATGGCAAATTCAACAGTCGAGTAGGTGAAAGAGGGAGATTTCTATTCCAGTTTCAAAGATGGCCACAGTTGAGCTTAGATATCGAGATAGGTTGGAGGGAGCCTCCAACTATGCAATCCGGAAGGCTAGTATATCCTGGTTAGATGAGCATGTCTTGAAGACCTTTGTAGAGGGCATTGTGGAAGCACCAACCGATGCATATCAGCAGAAAGAGTACAGGAAAGAAATGGCCAATGCGAAGCGGATGATCCTGGATGGAGTCCGAGACCATATAGTCTCACATATATCCAGAAAGAACACTACCAAGGGGATGTGGGATGCTCTCGCTCAGCTATATCAGAATCCTTCCAAGCAGCAAAATATGTTCCTGAAAGAGAAGCTGAGAAACATGAGAATGTATAAGGGAGAAGGAATTGATCCCTTTCTCACCAGAATTCAGGAAATCTGGGATTAGCTTGCAGTGATTGGTGAGGCGCCTCAAGACACAGAGATTGTACGTTTCGCACCTAACAGTGTCTCAAAAGACTGGGAGAACTTCATCCAAGGAATTTTAGGATGAGATATTATACCTAGGTGGGACAAGATGTGGTCAGACCTGCAACAAGAGGAGTTGAGGCAAGCACTTGTGAAGACCTCCATCAGCAGAAGCAACAACAAGGGTTTGAAAGGTGAGAAGGAGGAATAATATGTGGCCCTTGCATCAAAGGGTAATATACCTAGGTGGGACAGGATATGGTTAGACCTGCAATAGGAGGAGTTGAGGCGAGCACTTGTGAAGACCTCCGTCAGCGAAAGCATCAGTAAGGGTCTGAAAGGTGAGAAGAAGGAAGAATATTTGGTCGTTGCATCAAAGGGTCCCAGTCATGGACAAGGGAGAAGAAGAAAAAGGAGGACATCTCTAAGATCAAGTGCTTCATGTGTGGCGTGTTTGGCCACTACAATACTCAGTGTCCTCAAAGAAAAAAGGACAAGAAGGAGAAGCAGGACCAGGCAGCAACATCCGTAGAGATAGACCAGTTGTCCTCTAATTTGAAGGAATATTTTGCCTTGTTTGCAGCTACCTCCAAGAGTGAGGTGGGGCGATATGGAGTTATAGTCATTGAGTTGCGCAGATTTGGCCAGGGTCCATTGAGGTGTCTTCCTCATGGTTCATTACCTTGCTACAATGGCCCACAGTATTCAGTAGCAGGAGGGTCAGTGTCAGTTGATCCTATCAGATTCTAGAGCGACAGTTGCATATTAGTTGCAGTTTGATGCTGAGGAGCGCAGAGCAGTGTTAACTATAGAACATGATGCTCAGTAGCAAAGTAAGCAACAACACAGATTCCCTAGTCAAAAGTGTGGAGTCTAGTAGCAATCAGATGGTCAGAAGACAAACGAAGCACAAAGACACAATTGATTTAGTATTTCAGATAAGACTTAGTCGCAGTATTTGCGGTGGCAACAACAACAGTTGAGAGGGAGTTGCAGTGCAAATGCAGAGTTGGCAGCAATATAGCAATGCCAGTAACATAAGAGATGCAGCATCAGAGTTGTGCAGCAGTTGGCTGGAAGTGACAGGTAGTCATAGTGGCCACTCATCAGCAGCGTGTATGGAGGATGATGCAAAGGCAGGGTGTTGGAGTCGTACGACACTAGAACACCTTCCTCGCTAAGAGGGGGTGTTAGTTTTTGTGCTCTTTTCTTCCTTCTGATGCTTCTCTACTCCGGTAACTACCTGCAGAAAATTGCATCCCTCTGGCTCCGCGTGAAGGCTCTGCGCAACTCCCTCTGCCTCATTAAAATCTCAAACCAGAAGTCCTACCTCTATGTCAACTCACTCAGAGAGAGACAACCTCGAAACTTCAGCCCTCCTGGCTAGATCTACGTAACCCCTCTAGGGATTCGATTTGTTGCTGATGCAAAAATTCGCGGTTCACTTCAAATTCAGATCCACTCTTCCTGTTTCACATCAAATGCTCTAATACCATGTGAAAATTCCTAGATCTGACAATCTTAGGAATCCTACTGCAACAATTGAGTGTACTTATCCTATTATATAAATTACTTTTACAGCATTAATTTAGATCTGAATTATTGAAGTAACTACTGAAGCAAACTACACTGAATAAAAGTATGATTCTGAAACAAGGAAACTGCGCAAAAAATCAATGACACATAGGACACAAGTCCTCGGAAAAACCCAATGCTGGAAATCGGTGCAACAGATCTAAGGATTTGTATTATTAAGCAGTAGCAAATCCTGAATGCATCTCTGAATACCTCAAGGGTTATTCAGTTATAGAGAGAAATACTGGCAGAAAGAAATGTGAGTTTAACCTCACTCAATCACTGGAAAATCCGGCTGATCCGGACACTGGAAGAACTGCCTCTGGAGGTCTCTACAAAGCCTCTGCGCAGTCACTGCGTAGGCACTGTGTCACCTCCTCTAAGGACTGCATCGCCCCGGCAAGGGATCAATCTGACTCCCGGAATCTCAGATTTCGGCCTCCTGGTCTCACACCCCGGCTTCCGGCTTCTGGATATGTTAATACAACTGAATCTCGAAAACCCTCTGAACCTCTGTGTAGCACTGTGTAGCTCAGCACTCACTCTGAGTCAGCCTGGCTAGCTCTGTGTTGGCTCTGTTGGACGTCTTCCTGCCTCTCTTTGCTAATGATTCTCCCGCTGAGAAAATCTTTCTCTACGGAAGCTACTATGCCCCTCACTACACTAAATCACTTAGATCTGATCTTCGTCTGAGCACTGCTCTTTCAGAAAAATTAGATCTCAAGATTCACTCTGTGTGTGTCTTTCCAAATGACCCTCAAGCCTTCCTTTATAGTCTTCTCGTTGAGAAATCAACGACTAAGATTAGATCTCTAATCAACAACTAATATTATAACATGACTTGATCTTCGCTTTCTAGATCATTCTAACTCTATTTTATTAATGTCATTTAATTATTTAATTTCCCTAGTTTAAACTTAGGGTCCCCATTAAAATAATTAATTATTTTAATAAAACATTAACCGAGTTGAATTTTCACAAACGGTTTTTGGGTTCTTTGGAATACCCATGTCTAAGGCTCTCCACCAAATTTGGGGCTTAGAGCACTTTCCGATGCTACAAAAATCAACATTATGCCTCTGTGTCAACCCACCGGAAACAAACCCCTTAATGCCTGGATCCCAAACTGATCTCTCACTATACCTATCATCGACCAATCCTCTTGGTTCCCAATGCCACCATGGCCAATCATCGCCCAAGTCCCATGGCTTGGATTGTTCACCGTCTCTAGCTATAACTGCTTCTCCATGAAGCGAATACCAACTCAGCGACTCTCTCCAATCCAACCTCTGGCCTAGGCCGAGGTCAATCCTGCTCTATTGATGCTGGGCTAGTGCTACTTAAGTACTAATGAACTGTCGGTCCACCATCTACGGCCCACTAAAATATGTCATAACTCTCCCATCTAAGGGCTCCTATTGAGATGTGCCCCAAAATAAGGATGATATCTAACATATGGCCACATGTGCAAGAGATAAGTCTACTAAGCTGATAATGCTCCATGCTCAACTCCCAATGCTCTGCCATGTCAACCAGTAGAATCGGTCCAAGAAATCTTGCCCCTCTCCCTTTAATGGACCAAAGTGGGCAAGCTATGTTGCAAGCCCTGTTTATGTATCCCTAGAGAGGGCGGCTATGTTGGCCACCACTACCTCTATTTGCACCTCATCAATGGGTAGACCCAAAGATAGATGCATTATTGTCTCCCTCGCCAGATAAGAAACTCCACGCTCCTCCAGGCCACCAATCCTCTACAACGTTGTCCTGACATACTCCAGCACCTCCTAAGGACAAGTGGCTGTAAATACTGCCATCCTGCTAGCCATCTATCCATTTGTCTCCTCCTCATCAATGGTTGACCATAAGGGTGGCCGCTCATCCTCCCTCCATCACGAGCTCAATGTGATCCTCTAACCGGCCCTCCGCAAAAGAACCATCCTGCATATTGTGCATATCCTCCTCCTCAGGTGACTCATGCTCCACCATATGTTGCTCATGTTGAATCATCACAGGTGACTCACCATCCCGAATATCTCCCCTAGAGTCCCCTGACTGCTCACAATGTACACCGAAATATAAATACGGCATATTGTCATCAACTCCACATGACTACTCATGCTCCCCAGAAGCATCCTCATACGACCCCATGTACTCATCCAAAGAAAAGTCCTCATCCTGACATAGAGAAGGAATGTCCTCCTGCTCTACCTTTGCCACCTCATCTGCATCTCTCAAGCATGAATGTTCAGGCCCCCAAGGTTCTTTGCAGAAGAAGCAAAGTCCCTTCCTCCTCAGCTCATTTTTGTTGCCTGATCCACCAAACCGGAGAAGCTCCTCCCAGATCAGTCGTCTCTTGAATATCCCAATGTTCTGCTCAACCAACCTCTTGGCTAGCTCACAAGAAGCAAGTGAGACCAACTACTCTCTCCTTGGGTAATTCGATTTTCAAGAGAGCAACAACATTTTTCCAGAAGAGTTCGAGCCTAAAAGGGGACACAATGACAAAGAGGGGCAGAGAAAGTGAGTCTGGAGCGATGTTTTCCAGCTCCAAATAGTATGAAAGAGGAGGCTGAAAATTTTCTCAATGAGGTTGCGCAGAGGCAGTGCAAAGCTCAAATGAGCAATTTAACTTGGCTAAAGAGGAAGAATTTTTCAGTTCTAGAGGCCAGGAATATTTTCCAAAGGGCCAGAGAAGCATTTTCCCAGTCAGCAGCAGGTAAGACAACAAGATTGGCAGTTGTTTCAAGAAGTGCGTATGTCAGGCAACACTAGGGTGACGTAAGGCCTGCAGAGACAATGTCTGGATTGCTCAGAGAGAGGGTAAAATCCCTCAGAATTTTTTTCCAATATTTCTCTTGGATAGAATCGCGAGTTGGGCGATATTTATTGTACTTGGCTGAAGAGGAAGACTTTTCAGTTCTACAGGCCGAGAATATTTTCCAAAGGGCCAAAGAAGCATTTTCCCAGTCAACAGCAGGTAAGACAACAAGATTGGCAGTTGTTTCAAGAAGTGCGTATGGCAGGCAGCACTAGGTTGACACATGGCCTGCACAGACAGTGTCAGGATTGCTCAGAGAGAGGGTAAAATCCCTCGGAATTTTTTTTCCAGTATTTCTCTTGGATAGATTCGCGAGTTGGGCAATATTTATTGTACTTGGAATTTCCCACTATTGCTTAATAACAAAAACCCTTAGTTGTTGCATCGATTTTCCAACATTGGGTTTTTCCGGGCACATTTTTCCAAAAACAACAGTGTTATATTTTGTGTGTACCATAGTTTTCTCAATTTCTAATTTTTCTTCTGCAGTGTTTTTATTTGTCAAGATTACTGTGTAATTAATTCGTTGTCGTAGCAATAAACCGCCTAATTAAATTTACAGTTAGATGTTCAAATTTGGTTACCGGAGGACAGGTGGTTCCCTAAGGCTTTGATCTTTGGCTTAGGAAAAAGTGTCCAAAAGAATTTAATTTTTCTCCTAAAGTAACTTTACAAGTTATTTTAAATTTATGTAGATGTTCTATGCTTGATGCAACTTTACTTATCACTACAACAATCACATAAACAATCAAGTAAAACGCTGATAGAACATACCAGTGGATCTACAGAAGACAAACCAGAAACTGAAAAATGTGGTGGTGCGTTACGGCAATCAATAGGATGCTTCAACCAGCTAAGTCTCAATACAGTGAGCCAACCAGAAGTGTCACACACACAGCCCTTAAAGACATCTCATCAAAAATCAACATAATTCAACAAAGGAATCCCACATCCAGATTTCCGGCATCATCCATATTTATGGCATCCATTTCCGACATCATCCAGATTTATGGCATCATCCATATTTATGGCATCATCCATACTTACGGCATCCATACTTACGGCATCCAAATTTACGACATCCATTTCCAGCATCATCCAGATTTACGGCATCATTTATAGATCATGAGGATGTGTGTGATGAGATGATTGAAATGTCCTCCAACATTGACTCTATTTATATCAATCACTGAGGGTGTGTGACACATTTGCTCGGGGTGCAAAACCCTAAGGCGGACCTGCACATATTTTGAAAGTATTAAAAATAAATTCAAAATAAATGTTCTGCTCATCGGATCAAGATGATCTTTAGATCAATCTTGCACCTCTTCGAAACAAGAACAAAATAAAAATATTGGTGTCTTCATCTGAGCATCGCAACATGGAGTTTGGACCTAGTTGTCCAATTTTAACACTCCCTCTCAACTAGGGAGAACTCCATCCACCTGTGCAATCAAACATCGTGCGTCATCCCGCCGTAACTTGCTTTGTTGGCCTCTTTATTTCAGAACAGAAATCGGTCAGTCACAAAGACATCATTCCCGGCTGACAGATTCAGCCCAGAGGTCCAAAACCTCTATAGGACTCACAAAGAGTCTCATACCAACCCATAGTTGGTTTATCTGACTCGAAGTCAATAGGAGTTCCGAAACCTCACTAGGACTCAAGAGAGTCATGTACTAACCCGAAGTTAGTTTCACTGACCCTAAGTCAGTTGGAGGTCTGAAACCTCACTAGGACTCAAGAGAGTCATATACTAACCCGAAGTTAGTTTCACTGACTCGAAGTCAGTTGGAGGTCCGAAACCTCACTTGGACTTGATCCCAGATCAAGAGGTTGGACCGTGCCATCCTAGATAGAGAGTACGACAATCTCTGATGCATCCATCAGTCTTTGCTACTATTCTCTAGCTTTTACCACCTCATTGGCCAAATGAGAGGTACTTCCCATGAGTCCGGAACTCAAATGGGTAGGATGCATATGGGGCACAGATCATAAGAGGCGAACCAACTCAATCATCATAACAGTGGGGCCCAAGCACACCAACAAGGCTTGACAAGCCTAGCCCTGTGGTTGCTTATAGCTCCGAGAAGCTATCCCCAAAGCCCCTCAGAGCTCCCAGAGCTCATCGTCCAACAGGACCCTCAAAATAGTGTCGTTCCACGATACCAAGATTCTCACGGAAGGTTAGGAACATGACCTTCCCCAAGGGAATTGTGAGAATATCTGCGACCTGCTCATCAGTTCCTATATGATCGAGCCTTACGGCGCCTCGCTGTACCATATCCCGAATAAAGTGGTACCAGCGATCAACATGCTTGGATCGATCATGGAACCCGGGATTCTATGACAAACGAATCCCCCTCTAGTTATCACAAAGGATAACGGTGGCATCTAGCACATGCTCGAACAACTCACTGAAGAGCTTTCGCAACCAAGTGACTTCACAACAGGCCATACATGTTACAATGTATTTGGCCTCAGCGGTGCTCAAGGCTACTGACTTCAGTTTCCTGCTAGAAGTAGATCTACGTGTGAAGTAGCATCCAGATGTTCTCTTCCGATCCACCAAACTGGCAGCCCAATTGGCATCAGTATATCCATGGAGTGTCATACTCCCGGCAGTGTATCTTAGCCCATGGTCTATTGTGCCTCAGAGATAACTCAAGAGTTTCTTGGCACCAACCCAGTGAATATTATGATCAACCATGTGTTGACTCAAAGTGTTCACTGCACAACATACGTCTGGACAGGTGTTCACTAAGAACATCAGGGCCCCTACGAGTTGAAGATACTCAGTAGGATTTGCTAGCACGGGCCTAGCAGCACTGCCACTCAACTTCTTAAAGTTTAGCTCCATTGGTGTCAACACGGACTTACAGTCCATCATACTAAATTTTTCCAGAAGCTTCACAATGTATTTTCCTTGAGAAAGGAAAATCTTGCCAGGTCTCTACCAGACCTCCAGGCCTAGGAAGTAGTGCATCAGTCCTAGGTCCTTCATCTCGAACACAGTAGCGAGCTCCCTCTTGCACTGATGAATGAGAGGGACAACACCTGTCATGAAGAGGTCGTCCACATACAACACCAAAATGAGAGGCTTCTCTCTATCAACCTTGAAGTAAAGGTTCAGATCAGCATTACTACGAGTGAAGCCTGGCTTCATCCTCTTGTACCAAGCTCAAGGTGCTTCCTTCAACCCATAGAGGGTTTTCTTCAACCTGCCAACATGGGTGTCCCGATCCCGGACTTCTAACCCCAGAGGTTACTCCACATACACCACTTCCTTTATCACACCATGCAGAAATACGGTCTTCACATCCATCTGATGAAGACTCCATCCTTGCGTAGCAGCAAGGGCTATGATAGATCGGATGGTGGTCATAGGTGCAAATATGTCATCATAGTCTATGCCTTCCTTTTGAGACAAGCCACAAGGAACGAATCTTGCCTTGAACTTTTCAGCACTTTCATCAGATCCATGCTTGATCTTGTAGAGCCATTTCGAGGTGACAACTGCTTTGTCCTCCGGTCTTGGAACTACATCCCAGACATCATTCTTCATTATGCACTCATACTCTTCATGCATAGCATACTTCCAGACTTGATGCTTTATGGCTTCCTCAAAAGATCCAGGCTTGGATTGTTCAATAGTACTCATGGCTGTAAGATACCCTTGGTATCTACTCGACTTCTTGCTGTCACGGAATGTCCCCCTTGGGGCCATATGTCCCTCAGCATCCTCGAGAGTGTCCCTGAGCCATGATGGTTTCTTTCCCAGTGAAGGAGGTGGATCAATCGGGTCCATCGGTCCTTCAATATCAGGGATCGTCTCATCCATCGGTTCTTCTTGATTTCCAAGCCTTGCTTCATGACCTTCCTCAGATCTTGGAAGATTGACTACTTTCCTCAGGGAAGCATCTTTGTCAAAGGTAACATCGTGGCATATCTCCACTTCCCTTTGACCAGGCACATATACTTTATAGACCTTTGGAGTTTTGCTGTAGCCCACAGACGTTGTGGTCTCCCTCTTGATGCTAGCTCCTCTGCAAAAGTTCTTGAACTCGTTCGACTCATATTCAGTGCCATTATCGACATGTCGGATAGCATCTCATGTCATTGCTCCCAGTGGACTTCCTCCAACCTGGTAGAGTGTATCAATTCTAGACCCAAACGTGATAGCTTCCATGAAGCTCTTCTTCCACATGCGCACCTTTCCATTAGTGAATTCCACATTGAAACGTTTGTCTTCCATGGTCGATATAGACACAAGGTTCTTCTTCAAATTAGGTACATAGAGTACATCCTGCAAGTGGAGGACTTGACTTTCACACAAGTGGAGGGTCACAGTCCCTGTCCCTTTCACGGGATATGTGGCATTATCTCCAAGGATAATTTCAAGATTAGTATCCTTCTCAACCATATCAAAGAGTGCTTCCTTGAACCCAGTGATGTGCCTTGAGGCACCACTATCTATCAACTAGATATCCATAGTGTCGAGTGGAGATGCAGCAAAGAGGGCAGATACAAGAATGAATTCATTTCTTTTTATCAACAACATTTGATTCCTCATACCTGGAATTTCTTGACCTTTTGAAAGGTTGATCATTTCCGGCGGAGGGAGCCTTCCTTTTCCCAGGAACCTGTTGTTCCTTTGATTTCCATCCCTCCGGTTGTTATTGTTGTCATCATCATCAGGAGAATCCTTCTTGAAAGGGCATTCTCTAGCATAGTGACCTGGCCTATGACAAGTGTAACACTTGCCCTTATTTCCTTGTGCCTCTGCTCTTCCTTTGTTCTTTGGAACACCAAAGTTCTTCTTTCTAGAATGAGCAGCGTAGGAAGCATTCCCTTCATTTTCATACTCCTTCATTCTTGTCTCTTCTTGAACGCATCTCGACAGTACCTCGTCAAAGTCAGGTATGACATTATTATTGAGAATGGTAGTGTTGAACACATGCCATTCGGATGGGAGCCCTCCAAGTGCGGTGAGTACCATCTCTCGATCAGCTATTGTCTCCCCAATAGCCAGCAAATTGTTCCTGATCTCGGTCAGCTTCAGAAACTATGATTGGACAGACTCATCCCTACCTTTCTTCAGATTCTTCAATTGATTCTTGAAGAATAACACTTGATTTGCATTGTTGGCCTTGAACATGAGGACCAACTTATCATACATCTCTTTGGATGTGCCTAGCTCAGAGATGTAGGCCACCAGACTCTTATGAATGGATTCCCTGATCATCAGCTTTTCTTTGATCTCCCCCTTTTTGTACTTTGTTTTGGCAGCAGCAGTAGCAGTGGATGGAGGTTATTGGATTTTACCCTGCACATAGTCCATGACATCTTGGTCTTCCAATTTGAGATCCAATATCATCTTCCAAGAATGGAAGTCATCCCTCCTAGTCAATTTGTCATCCTCCTTGAAGCCTTAGTTTGTGGAACCCATTTTCTTCTTTGGTGATTGCTACAAATAGGGCTTGTCTTCACCTCAGCTCTGATACCATGTAAATTTATGTAGATGTTCTATGCTTGATGCAACTTTACTTATCACTACAGCGATCACATAAACAATCAAGTAAAATGTTGATAGAACATACCAGTGGATCTACAGAAGACAAACCGGAAACAGAAAAATGTGGTGGTGCGTTACGGCGGTCAACAGGATGCTTCAACCAGCAAAGTCTCAATACAGTCAGCCAACCAGAAGTGTCACACACACAGCCCTTAAAGAGAGCTCATCAAAAATCAACATAATTCAAAAAAGGAATCATGCATCCAGATTTCCGGAATCATCCAGATTTATGGCATCATCCAGATTTACGGCATCCATTTCTGGCATGATCCAGATTTACGGCATCATCCATATTTACGGCATCCAGAATTAAGACATCCATTTCCGGCATCATCCAGATTTATGGCATCATCCATACTTACGGCATCCAGATTTACGGCATCCATTTCCAGCATCATCTAGATTTACGACATCATTTATAGATCATGAGGATGTGTGTGATGAGATGATTGAAATGTCCTCCAACGTTGACTCTATTTATATCAATCATTGAGGGTGTGTGACACATTTGCTGGGGGTGTAAAACCTTAAGGCCGACCTGCACATATTTTGAAAGTATTAAAAATAAATTCAAAATAAATGTTCTGCTCATCGGATCAAGATGATCTTTAGATCGATCTTGCACCTCTTCGAAAGAGTAACCTAATAAAAATATTGGTGTTTTCATCTGAGCCTCACAACATGGAGTTTGGACCTACTTGTCCAATTTTAACAACTATAAAGTCAAATCTAATTTAAAAGTGACTTTAGGTGATAAAGTTACTAAGTCTAATTTTAAAGTGACTTTAATAAAGTCAATGTGAAATTAGAAAGTGAAAGGTGACTTTAGAAACAAATAACTAAAGAGGGTTTTTATTAAAGTGGGGTGAATTAAAAAATAGAAATTGAGATTTAAATGAGCATTTAATCTCAGCCCTAGATCTAAAGCTATCTCAGCCATTGGATTTAGGAATTCCCCAAAAGTCACTTAGGGTTAGGTTAAAGGAGGAAAAGGAGAGAAAAGATCATTCATTCTTTCATGAGCAGATTGAGAGAGGAGAAGAAAAAGTAAAGGGGATATTTCTGAGCAGAGAAGAAGAAGAAAGAATAGTACCTTGGCACGCATACCAAGGCAACTAGATTCAGCAAATCCATACAGCAAGCAACAGCACGAAGTTCAAGGCAAGTGGAACAAATTTCGAGGAGTAAAAAACAACATTTATTGCAGCACATTTTTCGAGGACAGTACAACAGCAAGGAGGCACAGAAATCGAGGACCGTACAGTAGTGAAAGAGCATTGTATTTTCTGGAATCTGTACAACAGCTAACAGCACGGAAAACGAGGTCCGTAGAGCAGTTGTACAGCATGAAAATCGAGGCAGCAAGTGTCACAGTTTTCGAGGGAGGTCGTACAGTTGTTCCGACACTGTTTTTGGTGTTGTCCGTAATACATTTAACGTTGTACTTTCCGTTGTTATTTTTTGTTTGCATTTGGCACGAAAATCGAGGCCGAGTTTGTGCACGGTTTTCGAGATAACTAAAATACTGGTTGCTTATCACTTCTGGAAATGCTTCTAGAAACGCCTTAGCAACCCAAAAGCAATCATATCAAAAGAATCCCAAGAAGTAGTATCCTAAAAAGTATGGTCTTAAACCAAACAAGGGTCCTAAGCAATTTCAGCCGCAAACTGAAAAAGCAACTCACCAAAATGATAAGACAAATAAAAACGAAGGGAAGAAGACAGATAGACATTGCAACTTTTATAATAGTGATGGCCATATAGAGTCCAAATGTTTTAAGAAGATGGAAGCCTTAGAAGCAGCAATGAAGAAGCACAACATCAATTTGGAGCACTCTTCACCTTCATCTTCAAGAATGGCACTTTCTACTTGTGGTCGTCAAGCATCAAGATCTGGTTATGCCATAAATGTATATTCTTCTTCTCATTCTCATGAGTGGCTCATTGATTCTGGAGCTTCTTATCACATGGCCAAAAATCAAGCCATGTTTTCTTCTTTACATGATTGTAACACCAAACATATTTATGTTGGTGATGATAGATATTTGTAGGATCTGGAACCATTCATCTAGATAATGGTCAGTTTAATGATGTACTATGTGCTCCTACCTTGTCATGCAACCTTCTCTCTGTTTACCAGATAACTCATTCAGGTGAAGGGGAAATAGTAGAATTCTCACCTCGTGATGTTGTAATCAAGGACCTCAAAGATCCTAGAAATATTTTAGCTACTGGCATTGTTGATGATTCCACAAGGTTGTATAAGTTTGACAACTTTGGGTCATCCTGTCTTCCATCCGTTTTTGTTGCTCATAATGATGATGTGAGCAAAATTTGGCATGAGCGATTTGGTCACTTAAACTATCACTCTCTTCAAACTCTATGTAAGGAAAATATGGTGACAGGTCTTCCTATGGTATCTTGCTGAGATGGTGTTTGCTCCGGATGTGTACTCGGAAAACATCATCGGGATAGTTTTGACAAACGTGCCTCTTAGCATGCTTCAGCCCCTTTGCAGCTTGTGCACAGTGATTTATGTGGTCCACTTCTTGTTGTTTCTTTCTCTAGTTGCAAGTACTTCCTAACTTTCATTTATGATTTTTCCAGACGCACTTGGGTATACTTCTTAAAACTCAAAAGTGAAGTTTTTAACATGTTCTTGGCCTTTAAGGCCTTTGTTGAGAAACAATCTAGACATCCAATTCTTAAGTTAAGATCAAACAATGGAGGAGAATATGTTAACAATGAATTTATCAACTTTTGCACTGAGCATGGCATTCAATTGCTACATACTAATCCATATAAGCCACAACAAAATGGTGTAGCTGAAAGGAAGAATCGCACCTTAAAAGAAATGGCTAATTGTATGCTTCAATCTAAAGGACTTGGTCTCAATTTTTGGGCAGAAGCCATTAACTGTGCAAACTACATAGTAAATCACACTCCTACTAAGGTTTTAAAGAATATAACTCCAGAAGAAGCTTGAAGCTCAATCAAACCAGATGTAAGTCACTTTCGTGTTTTTGGAAGTGATGCTTGGGCCCATATTCCAGATGCGAAACATAAAGCTTTAGAACCTCAGAGTGAAAAATGCATTTTTGTTGGATATTCTGAAGATGTCAAAGGTTATAGACTTCTTCAACCAAAATCCAAAAATATAATCATTAGAAGAGATGTAGAATTTGATGCAAATATATCGGCCTGCGAGCCTAGTTCGGCGGGTGTGTCACCTTTGGCCTGTGAGCCTGATTCGGCATATGCGCCACCTCTCTCTCTCTCTCTTCTATTTTTAATAGCATTCCTTCTAATTAAGATGATGACAGCGAGGATGACAATCCTCCTCCACCTCTTGAAGTTATTCCTTTTACTCCACCGCTTCCAAGATGGGTCTGCTCTACTCGAGATGTAGCAGGTTCTCTTGCAGGTGACCCTGTCGATTGACGACGTACACGTTCTCAGTTCGAAAGAGCCTCTTCCTTATTGGCTCAAGTTCCAGAAAATCCTGATCCAGAAACCTTTGAAGAAGCCTCTAGTCATCCAGATTGGGATGAAGCTATGAATGAAGAATATCGTTCCTTATTGGCGAATGATACTTGGGATCTCGTTCCTCTTCCAAAAGGAAGAAAACTTGTCAGATGCAAATGGGTTTACAAAACAAAGTTTGGACCAGATGGAAAAGTGGATAGACATAAAGCTCGTCTTGTCGCTAAAGGATTTTCACAAGTTGAAGGCATTGACTATACTGAAAATTTCTCCCTTGTTGCCAAAATGAATTCTATCTGCCTTGTTCTTTCCCTTGCTGCCTCCTTTAAATGGGAAGTCCATCAGATGGATGTTAAATCCGCCTTCTTACATGGAGATTTGAATAAAGAAATCTACATGGAACAACCCCGTGGCTTTATCCAAAATGACTCTAGCCTTGTTTGTCGCCTTAGGAAGTCTCTATATGGTCTCAAACAAGCTTCTCAGGCTTAATATGCCAAAATTGCTAATTGGGTTTTAGCACGTTAGACCCTTCACTCTTGGGAGAGGTTCGGGATGACGGTACGCGGCATGTAATCGTATGGATAGATTTCTATTAGATAATGACTTTTCTAGGTGTCACTCTGACAACACTGTCTACACCAAGAAAGTGGGTAAGTACTTCACCATCCTTGTTCTTTATGTTGATGATCTTATCCTTACTGGTAGTGATCCAAACCATATAAACCATGTGAAGTCTAGCCTCAAAAAGAAGTTTGAAATGACAGACTTAGGACACTTGCATTATTTCCTTGGCCTTCAAGTCTTGCAATCCAAAGAAGGCATTACCCGCTCTCAGTCTAAGTATGCCTGTGATCTTCTACACCACTTTCACATGGAAGACTGTAAGCCAGCCCCTTCTCCCTTTTAGTCTGGTGTCAAGCTTTCAGTCACTTGTACTACCCCTGAAGTTGATGCCACCTTATACCGTCAACTTGTTGGTAAACTTATATATCTAACCCATACCCGTCTTGACCTTTCCTTTGTCATTGGTCTTATCGCTCGGTTTATGCACCAACCTCATGAAAGTCACTGGAAAGCAGCTAAAAGAATACTTCGATATATTCGAGGTACAGTTCAGTTTGGGATTCATTACAGTGCAGGAGCATCTCCATTGTTGATTGGTTTCATTAATTCTGATTAGGCTGGTGACCCTGATGATCGAAAGTCTACTGCAAGATATGTATTCACTCTTCGTTCAGGACCCATTACATGGTCTTGTAAGAAACAAAGTGCCATCTCTCTTTCTTCAGCAGAAGCAAAGTATCGTGGTGCAGTTGAAGCCAACAAGGAAGCCATGTGGCTTCGTCAAATCCTATCTGAATTTGGTCTTCATTAGCAACATCCAACTACACTTTGGTGTGATAATCAGAGTGCCATTCAGCTATGTAAAGATCCAGTTCAGCATCAGCATATGAAACACATTGAACTCCACATACACTTCATCAGAAAGGTCATTCATGATCGTGTTCTTGAAGTGCAGTACTATCCAACCAATGATCAAGTAGCCGATATCTTTATAAAGGCTCTCACAGAAGCGAAGTTTACCAAACTTCGATCCATGCTTGGAGTTCAGGAAAGTTGTCATTAAGGGGGGATAGGCTCTAATGCCTCCTTCCTTCTCCTACTATGTCACTTTTGTAAATCCTTCAATTCTATCCCAATTTGTTCTTAAGGGGGGATGATAAGATATTTCGACACATAGGAAATAGGCTCCTTTTGTGTCACCTTTGTAAATCCTTCAATCCTATCCCAAGTTGTTCTTAAGGAGGGATGTTAGGATATTTCAACACATAGCAAATAGTTAAGAATAACTTAGTTTAGTGTAGAGTTAGGTAAAATGTGTTTCTTTACTATGTACATTTGTAACTTATAATCCGACGGTCACGATTTGTAGTGATCCAACGGTTCACTCTCCCCTCGATATTAACGACACTTGATTTGTGGCTTAACATCCGATTGGTCCATGATCTCTATTTAAAGAGCATGGAGGGTCATTTGTTCGGTAACCGTTTATGAGAGAAACATATGTAACTTTTATTTTTATATAATTGTTTGAAGTGGCCGGGTTGGCTCAACTCGTGGACTGTTTCCCTCTTCGAGGGTTTTAACCACGTGATAATACTGGTGTACTAATTTGTGATCTTTTTATCAGCGGTGACCTTTGGTTTTTGATCTAAGGAACTTACCCTGTAAATTCCTACAAGGAACACCTTCCTCGATAAGAGGGAGTGTTGAAATTTGGTTACCGGAGGACAGGTGGTTACCTAAGGCTTTGATCTTTGGCTTAGGGAAAAGTGTCCAAAAGAATTTAATTTTTCTCCTAAAGTGATTTTATAAGTTATAAAGTCAAATCTAATTTAAAAGTGACTTTAAGTGATAAAGTTACAAAGTCTAATTTTAAAGTGACTTAATAAAGTCAATGTGAAATTAGAAAGTGAAAAGTGACTTTGGAAATAAATGACTAAGAGGGTCTTTACTAAAGTGGGGTGAATTAAAAAATAGAAAGTGAGATTTAAATGAGCATTTAATCTCAGCCCTAGATCTAAAGCTATCTCAACCATTGGATTTAGGGATTCCCCAAAAGTCACTTAGGGTTAGGTTAAAGGAGAAAAATGATGGAAAAGGTTATTCATTCTTCCATGAGCAGATTGAGAGAGGAGAAGAGAAAGCAAGGGATATATTTCTGAGTAGAGAAGAAGGAGAAAGAACAGTACCTTGGCACACATACCTAGGCATCTAGATTCAGCAAATCCATACAGCAAGCAGCAGCATGAAGTTCAAGGCAAGTTGCACGAATTTCGAGGAGTGAAAAAAACATTTATTGCAGCACGGTTTTCAAGGACCATACAACAACAACGAGGCACAGAAATCGAGCACTGTATAGCAGTGAAAGAGGACTGTATTTTTTGGAATCCGTACAATAGCTAAACAACACAGAAAACAAGGTCCATACAGCACAAAAATCGAGGCAGCAAGTGGCACAGTTTTCGAGGGAGGCCATACAGTTGTTCTGGCACTGTTTTCGGTGTTGTCCGTACAGCATTGAACGTTGTACTTTCTGCTATTATTTTTATGTTTGCATTTGGCACAAAGATCGAGGCAGAGTTTGTGCACGGTTTTCGAGATAAGTAAAATATTGGTTGCTGGAATTTTTCTGTACTTTCCATTTCTCTGTAAAAGCTATTTATCAGAAATAAAGAAGAGTTTTCGCACTGGTTTTCCCCAAGAGTTGTAGGTGGTTTTTCTAGGGTCAAGTTGACCAAAAATCAGCGTGTCAAATTTCTCTGTGTGGCTGATTTATTTTTCTGAGTTTTATTTCTGCATTTTCAGCACTGTGAAATTTCTAGAATTTCTGTTTTCAGAAAATATTTATTTTTCCAGCTTGTTGAATGTATGGCTATGGGAATGGGCATTTAACTTTATGGGAGAAATAAGGAGAAACTAAAAACCGGGGTTGGGAACAAAATGTCTACATTAGAAGAGTTAATTCCATTTACCGCAACAAAATTTCAGTAGCATCCTTCCAAACTTGATCTTTCATGGATTCTTCAAAAGCGCATGGTTCAGCCTATATAGTGTTGCTCATAGCTACAACATATCCCTAATATTAGCATGGCTTATTTCTCTCTCTCAAGGTTCCTCTCGGGTCGGCATGTCTCTCTGCATCCTGTAATGTGTCACAGAGTCATAATTGTTTGTTTCTAGAAGAGGGACGATCCCATGGAGGGGGAACCAAAGGATCCATGGGTGCCATGGGATCATCAGCATAATCAAGCTCAGCCTCAAGCATAGGCTCTTCTTGTACATCCATGGCATCATCATTTCTTTCAAATTAATTATTCTATATTTTTCATTTTGTGTTCTATTTATAAATGATCTAAACTGATAAAGTAACAATTGTAAAAGAAATATTGATTCACCCTGCCTCTCAGTATTTCCAACAATTGGAATCAGAGCCAATACCTTCAGTCTCAGCTTGATAGCTAGCAGGTGGATCCTTAGAACACAAATGACAAATTCAAGGAAGAAGGTTTGCAAACCATTCGAAGGTGTCACCCCCTCAATGGATAATGAAATTGAGAAAGCTTCATTGTTCAATGGAAACTTTGAAATATGGATGGCAAGAATGAAGAATTTCTTAATGGCTCAAGGTTTTGATGTTTGGGAATCAGTGATTACTGGAAGCACGATGGAAGAAGAGTCCAAGGAATATAATGCAAGAGCGATAAAGGAAATACTGAGTGGGCTAGCAAATCCCATAAAGGTCAAATTGGAGAAGTGTTCATCAACAAGAGAGCTTTGGGAAAAGCTTCAAGATCTTCACTCAAAAGGATTATTAGTTGTGATCCCTGATCAAGAAGATGATGACAAAGATGAGGGCACCAATTTCATAAAGGAAGATGCTAAAGAAATTCTTGAAGTAGTAGTTCAAATAGATCTTAAGGCAAAATTGGTAGTTGCCCTGGAAGATATAAGTAGTTTGAAAAAGGAAAATGAGGAGCTCAAGAAGCAAGCGCAAGATGGTCACCATGATCTTGACAAGACAAGGAAGGAATTTGACCATTTTAAGCTTCAAGTACAAGAAAGAGATAAGGAGCTCACGAAGCTAAATGAGGAAATACATCAAAACAAGAAAAGACATCATGCAGAACTAATATTCATGACAAATCAGTTGGATAAATCAAAGAAAAGGGAAGATATTTTGTCGAGTCAACTTGAACAAATACATGAAAACTTGCACAAACTTGAAGCAAAAATTGGCCAATACAAGGAAAAGGTATCCTCCCTTAAATCTCAGTTCGAAGAAGTAAAGAAACAAGTACAAGGATCTGAAAAGGTGATGGAAGTTTTGGCCCTCCTAGAAGGACAAGTAGATGAAGCAAAAAGGGACAGAAATACCATAGCATGTGAACTAGACGAAATGATGAAGAAATCTTAAGATTGAAATTATATGTCTCCTCTCTCAAGGCCCAAACATGTGAAGCAACAAGGATGAAGGAAGAAATGGAGAACCATCTAGCAAAGAAGGATGAAGAATGCAAGATGATGAAGGAAGAAATTATTACCCCAAGAAAAGAAGTTGATCAGCTAAATAAGAATCTAATTAGTTCACAAACCTTGGTTGATATCCTAAGTCATCAAATATCCCCATTTGATAAATCAAGTCTTGGTTATGCATGTAAACCCTCAAGAAAAAATGATGCAAGCCCTAATTCAACCAACCACAAGCATGTGGAGATGCTTGAAAGAGATGTTGATGCCCCCAATTCCAACAAAAGAAAGAAGATTAATCAAGATAATCTTAAAGGAAACCCTACTCCAAGAATGTATACAGAAGGTGTCAAGGATGCAAAAGGCAATGGATATCATCAAAGGATCTTGAGGCAAAGAGACTTTAGAAGTACGTCAAGGCAAGCATCATCCTATGAATATCAAATGGCATCACGGCCCCTCATACATGATGACAAAATAGACTACATGTTAAATTTGGACAACTAGGTCCAAACTCCATCTTGTGATGCTCAGATGAAGATTCCAATATTTGTATTGGATTCCTCTTTCGGAGAGGTGTAAAATCGATATAAAATTGATTTTAATATGATGAGAAGAACATTTATTTTGAATTTATTATTTATAATAAATTTAAGTGCAGGTCGGCCTTAAGGTTTTACACCCCCAACAGATGTGTCACACACCTCAATGATGGATATAAATACGGTCAACGTTGGAGAGCTTTTCACTCATCTCATCACACATCTTCTTCTCTAATTATCTACAAGCAATTGAGAAGCAGTTTCATCTCCCACGTGAGAAGAAGGACGAAATCTACTGTAGCTGAAGGACGAAATTTACCGCAGCAATTTTCTGCAGTTAGGGTTTCTGGGCAAGTTTGACCAGCGTTGACTTTGGTCAACGCATGGTCCGTTTGAGCTGAAATTTTGTGGAGAGTTCGATTTTTGTAGGCCGTACTCATTGGCACAAAAATCAAGGTCAAAAGGTTGATCGAAGTTGGAGTTGCGTTGACTTTCTTGTTGCTGCCCTGCGTTGACTTTTCTGGGGTTGACTAGATAATTGATTTGAGGATTGTTGTGACACATTTTGGGTTGGCCGACCAAGAAGACTTTGCTGGTTGAAGCATCCTGCTGATCGCCGTAACGCACCAACACATTCCCCTGTTTCTGGTTTGTCTTCTATAGATCCACTGGTATGTTCTATCAGCGTTTTACTTAACTATTTATGTGATTGTTGTTATAAAAGTAAAATTGCATCAAGCATAGAACATCTACAAAAATTTACATGGTATCAGAGGTGAGGTGAAGACAAGCCCTAACTTTGGCAATCACCATCTAAGAAAATGGGTTCCACAAGTTATGAATTCAAGGAGAATGACAAGCTGACTGGAAGGGATGACTTCCATGCTTGGAAGATGATATTAGATCCCAAATTGGAAGACCATGATCTCATGGACTATGTACTGGGTAAGATACAAGAACCTCCATCCACTGCTACTGCTGCTGCTAAAACCAAGTATAAGAAGGGGGAGATCAAAGCAAAGCTAATGATCAGGGAATCCATACATAAAAGTCTGGTTGCCTACATATCTGAGTTAGGCACATCCAAGGAGATGTATGATAAGCTGATACAAATGTTAAAACTAAAAATGCAAACCAAGTGCTATTCTTCAAGAATCAATTGAAGAATCTGAAGAAAGGCAAGGATGAGTCTGTCCAAACATTCTTTCTGAAATTGACCGAGATTAGGAACAGGAACAATCTGCTAGCTATTGGGGAGACAATAGCCGATCGTGAGATGGTACTCACCGCACTTGGAGGACTCCCATATGAACGGCAAGTATTCACCACTACCATTCTCAATAATAGTACTATTCCTAACTTTGACGAGCTACTGTCCAGATGCATGCAAGAAGAGACAAGAATGAAGGAATATGAAAATGACAGAAACGCTGCCTATGCTGCTCATTCTAGGAAGAAGAACTCTGTTGGTCCTAAGAACAAAGGAAGAACAAGGGCCCAAGGAAAGAAGGGTAAGTGTTTCACTTGTCATAGGCCTGGTCACTATGCTAGAGAATGTCCCTTCAAGAAGGATTCTCCCGATAGTGATGACAACAACAACAACCGGAGGAATGGAAATCAAAGAAACGACAGATCCAAAGGAAAGAGGAAGGCTCCCTCCGGCGGAAACAATCAACCTTCTAAAAGGTCTAGAAACTCCAGGTATGAGGAGTCAAATGTTGTTGATAAAAGAAATGAATATATTCTTGTATCTGCTCTCTCTGCTGCATCCCTGCCCGACACTATGGATGTCTGGCTGATAGATAGTGGTGCCTCAAGACACATCACTGGGTTCAAGGAAGCACTCTCTGACATGGTTGAGAAGGATACTAATCTGGAAATTATCCTTGGAGATAATGCCACATATCTCGTGAGAGGGACAGGGACTGTGACCCTCCACTTGTCTCAAAGACAAGTGCTACATTTGCAGGATGTACTCTATGTACCAAAATTGAAGAAGAACCTTGTGTCTATATCAGCGATTGAAGACAAAGGCTTCAATGTGGCATTCATTGATGGAAAAGTGCGCATGTGGAAGAAGAACCTCAAGGAAGCTATCGTGATTGGTTTTAGAGTTGGAACACTCTACCAAGTTGAAGGAAGTCCACTAGGAGCTATGACATGTGATACTATGCGACAAACTGAACTATGGCACCGAAGGTTTGGACACCTTCATTACAAGGCCCTTCCCGAAGCAAGGAAGGTGGTGACAGGGATGCCTGACTTTGGAAATAATCATGAAGGTGTATGTAAGGGTTGTGCCAAAGGAAAGCATACAAGGGGACCTTTCCCCTCAAGTGTCACAAAGACATCTGATATTTTGCAACTGGTCCATTCTGATCTATTTGGTATGCTACCCGTGACATCCCTGGGAGGATGTTCTTACTATATGACATTCACTGATGACTTCTCTCGCAAAACCTGGATATACTTCTTGAGGAAGAAGGATGAGGCTTTCATGTGGTTCCGTACCATCAAAGCCTTGGTGGAAAATATGACAGGGAAGAAGATCAAGATTTTGAGGACCGAAAATGGCACTGAATATGAGTCAAATGAGTTCAAGGACTTTTGCAGAGAAGCTGGCATTAAGAGGGAGACTACTACTGCCTATACTCCTGAGCAGAATGGTGTTGTTGAACGCAAGAACAGGACTATTGTGGAAGCTGCCCGTGCCATGCTATGTGACTAGGGTCTACCGAAGTTTCTGTGGGGAGAAGCTGCAAATACTGCTGTATACATTCAAAACCAATGCCCTCATTCCGCTCTGGACTCCAAAACTCCCGAAGAGGTTTTCACTGGTAAGAAACCTGATGTCTCACATTTTAGAATTTTTGGATGTCCTGTTTATTTTCATGTGCCAAAAGAAAAAAGAAGTAAGCTGGATGCTTCTGGGAAGAAAGGAATGTTTGTGGGCTACAGCGAAACCTCTAAGGCCTATAGAGTCTATGTACCTGGTCAAAGGGAAGTAGAGATATGCCATGATGTCACTTTTGACGAAGATGCTTTCCTGAAGAAAGTAGTAGATCTTCCGAGATCTGAGGAAAATCATGAAGCAAGGCCTGGAAATCAAGAAGAACCGCAGGATGAGACAATGCCTGATGTTGAAGGACCAATGGACCCAATCGATCCATCTCCTTCACTGAGAAAGAGACCATCATGGCTCAGAGACACTCTCGAAGATGCCGAGGGACATGCTGCCCCGAGGGGGACATTTCGAGAAAGCAAGAAGCCGTGTAGATACCAAGGGTATCTGGCTGCCATGAGTACTGACAGCCTGATACGAACACAAGATTTTTGAGGAGAGTAAGTAAAGCATCAAGTCGGAAAGATCTGTAAAGAGTATGAGTCCATGACGAAGAATGATGTCTGGATGTGGTTCCAAAATCGAAGGACAAAATCGATTGTCGCGAATAGCTCTACTAAGATCAGCATGGATGCGATGGAAGTCTTGAAAAGTTCAAGCCAAGATTTGTTGCCGCAACTACTCTCAAAAGGAAGGAGTAGATTATGATGACATATTTGCACTTGTGGCACGATATACCACCATTCGATCAATCATAGCCCTTGCTGCTACGCAAGGATGGAGTCTTCATCAGATGGATGTCAAGACCGCCTTTCTACATGGTACAATAAAAGAAGAGGTGTATGTAGAACAACCTCTGGGATTTGAAGTTCAGGGTCGGGACACTCATGTCTGTAGGTTGAAGAAAGCCCTCTATGGGTTGAAGCAAGCACCTAGAGCTTGGTACGAGAGAATGGATAGCTACTTAATGAAGCTGGGCTTCACTCGAAGTAATGTTGATCCGAACCTTTACTTCAAGGTTGTCCAGGGGAAGCCTCTCATTCTGGTGCTGTATGTGGACGACCTCTTCCTGACAGGTGCTGACCCTCTCATTAATCAATGCAAGAGGGAGCTCGCTGCTGAGTTCGAGATGAAGGACCTAGGACTGATGCACTATTTCCTAGGCCTGGAGGTCTGGCAGAGACCTGGAGAGATTTTCCTTTCTCAAGGAAAATACATTGTGAAACTTCTAGAAAGATTTGGTATGGTGGACTGCAAGTCCGTGTCAACACCGATGGAACTCAACTTCAAGAAGTTGAGTGGCAGCGCTGCTGGGCCTATCTTGGCCAATCCTACTGAGTATCGTCAACTCATAGGAGCTTTGATGTTCTTAGTGAACACTCGTCCGGACATATGTTTTGCGGTGAACACTTTGAGTCAACAGATGGTTGAGCCTCATCATTTTCACTGGGTTGGTGCCAAGAATCTTTTGAGATATCTTCGGGGCACGATAAACCATGGGCTGAGATACACTGCCGGGAGTGTGATACTCCGTGGATATACTGATGCCGATTGGGCTGGCAGTGTGGTGGATCTTAAGAGCACATCGGGATGCTGCTTCAATCTTGGTTCTGCTTCGATCTCATGGATGAGCAGGAAGCGATCGGTGAATTTGAGCACCCATAGGCCGATTATTTCGAGGCAAAAAGCACCACTTTGTGGAAAGCTTCGGTTTGGTTGTGAAAGCTCTTTAGTGAGCTATTTGGGCATGTGCTAGATACCACCGTGATACTCTGTGATAACCAGAGTGGGATTCGCTTGACCGAGAATCTTGTGTTCCACGACCGATCCAAGCATATTGATATCAGGTACCATTTCATCCAGGATATGGTACAGCGAGGCGCCATAAGGCTCGATCATATAGGAACTGATGAGCAGGTCGCGGATATTCTCACTAAGCCCCTGGGGAAGGTCAAGTTCCTAACCTTCCGTGAGAATCTTGGTATCGTGGAACGACCCTATGATGTGGGTCTCGTTGGACGATGAGCTCTGGGAGCTCTGGGGGGCTTTGGGGACAGCTTCTCGGAGCTATGAGCAACCACAAGGCTAGGCTTGCCGACCTTGGTGGTGTGCTTGGACCCCACCATTGTGATTTTGAGTTGGTTCACCTCTCATTTTCTGTGCCCCGTATGCATCCTACCCATTGAGTTCAAGGCTCATGGGAAGTACCTCTCATTTGGCCAATGAGGTGGGAAAAGCTAGAGACTAATAGCAAAGACTGATGGACGCATCAGAGATTGCCGTACTCTCTATCTAGGATGGCACGGTCCAACCACTTGATCTGGGATCAAGTTTAGTGAGGTCTGGGACCTCTGCCTGACTTCGGGTTAGATGAACCAACTTCGGGTTGGTTGGAGACTCTTCCTTGAGTACGATGAGCAGTGGAACCTGCGGGGCACAGACCCAGTTTTTTAAGATTGTCGTACTCTCTATCTAGGATGGCACGGTCCAACCACTTGATTTGGGAATCCAAGTCTTGTGAAGTCTCGGGACATAACTTCGGGTCAGAGAGACCAACTTCGGGTTGGTTGGAGACTCTTTGTGGTGCGATAAAGGTTTTGACCTACGGGGATAGTCTGTCGGTAAGGAATGATGGTTGTGTAGGCCGGCCCTTACATTCTAAAATAAAGGCCGGCAAAGCAAGTTGCGGCGGGATGATGCACGATGTTTTATTGCACTGGTGGATGGAGTTCTCCCTAGTTGAGAGGGAGTGTTAAATTTGGACAACTAGGTCCAAACTCCATCTTGTGATGCTCAGATGAAGATTCCAATATTTGTATTGGATTCCTCTTTCAGAGGTGTAAAATAGATATAAAATTGATTTTAATCTGATAAGCAGAACATTTATTTTGAATTTATTATTTATAATAAATTTAAGTGCAGGTCGGCCTTAAGGTTTTACACCCCCAACAGATGTGTCACGCACCTCAATAATGGATATAAATACAGTCAACGTTGGAGAGCTTTTCACTCATCTCACCACACATCTTCATCTCTGATTATCTACAAGCAATTGAGAAGCAATTTCATCTCCCACGTGAGAAGAAGGACGAAATCAACTGCAGCTGAAGGACGAAATTTACCACAGCAATTTTCGGCAGTTAGTGTTTCTGGGCAAGTTTGACCAGCGTTGACTTTGGTCAACGCATGGTCCGTTTGAGCTGAAATTTTGTGGAGAGTTCGATTTTTGTAGGCCGTACTCATTGGCACAAAAATCGAGGTCAAACAGTTGATCGAAGTTGGAGCTGCGTTGACTTTCTTGTTGCTTCCTTGCGTTGACTTTTTCTGGACTGCGTTGACTTTTTTCTGGGGTTGACTTTGAGTTGACTGGATAATTGATTTGAGGACTGTTGTGACACATTTTGGGTTGGCCGACCAAGAAGACTTTGCTGGTTGAAGCATCCTGCTGATCGCGGTAACACACCAACACATTCTCTTGTTTCTGGTTTGTCTTCTATAGATCCACTGGTATGTTCTATCAGCATTTTACTTAACTATTTATGTGATTGCTGTTATAAAAGTAAAATTGCATCAAGCATAGAACATCTACAAAAATTTACACTACATGTGTGCTACGACTGTGTCAACATGATGTTTCCAATAGGATCAATTCATCACACTCCAGCTCAAACATGAGGTCACAAACTCTAACCAAGGCCATGACTTCTAGAATCTCTAGCCCTTCCAAAAGGTAGGGCCCTCACTGTTATCCAAATCCTGTAGGGTCTCCACTATCAACCTGAAGACTCCCCTCATAATGTAATCACTATGAGGGAGTATAGGCGTGGTCAACATCAAGATACTACTAGCACATGAGGCAACTAGAAGTTTGACACCTATACATGTGTGCCTCAAATACTTGGGTTGTGCTAAGACAAGCATGGATGGTTTTAGAGCCCAAATTAAGCTTCTCCCATCTGACTGATCCACTTTGGAAAGGAGTGAATCAAGCTCTTCTAGTTTGAGAAGGGCTTTGGGTGTAACCCCCATACAAGTATGTCCCATGTTTGAAGATTTTGTATCCCAATTCATGCTCTTCCTGTGGCGGTCCTTGTTGTAGCATAGGAAGTATTCCCTTGGAAAGGGTTCCATCAATCGTTGTTGCCAATTTATTAAGAGTATTTATGAATGTGTCATCCATGTTTTAGTACATCAATTGACTTATGCAGGACCCTGACAACAATACAGTGATACTTGACTCATACAAGACTATGACAAATAGTGACATGACCAGTAGACTCCAAACATTCATATCCAACTCAAAAATATGCTCATCATCCCCAACATACAAACAAGATATTCAACCATAGCAACTCACCACTCAAACATTACCCAAATAGCTAAACTCTCACTCACCAATGTCAAGGCTCACGACCCTCCTATCAAACCCTTGACGGATAGAGATCTATAGCCAATACAACTTATTACGGGGCTTGTAATAAATTCTGCCAATCATGACAATAAATACAAGCTACATAAACAACTCAGAATTTACTGGACATTTGCTTGATTGATAGCAACTTATAGAGGGATAACACCTGGTATATACGCTGCCCCAAAAAGTTTCAACTGTCAGCTCCAGCAAAACAATCCCAGTGACCAGCTATAGCTTCAGCAACTAGTTCTGTATAGTCCTAGGCTTGGATAGTCGTTGACGGCTTAATTGTTCGAGTGTTCGGTTCATCAGAGATGAAACACTAAATCTAGGCTTGTACAAGGCAAGCTACCGGTCTCAAGTGAGCAATAACAAATGATACAGCGGCTGCAACAAATTGCTCCTTTGAATACTACGTTGTCTCCTAGTTTCTGCAACTGTTGGCTGACTTAGGCACTAGATTTTCCGAATGAAAAGTGCTCAGAAAATCTTAGGAATTTGGGAAGGTGATCCTTGCCCAAAACCTAGAAAAACCAAAAAATTGTTTGGATTGGTTTTGACCTTCCAAAATCGACCCCTAAGGCCCTACACTCTCCGGCGGCAATTTTGCACTAGTTGTTGCAATGGATTGGCCAAAACACCCACATCCGGTTCTCAGAAAACTCTCAAAAATTACTCCCGTAGTCCTCAAGCCAATCCGACCAAAACCCAAAAATGGTTTGGCCTGATTATGACCCTCCAAAAATGACCTCCTCTAGGCCCTACGCTCTCCCAGTAGCTACTAAAACACATTATCTGCAGAATCACCAGCAAATGCTACGCAGCCCTCCAAGATTACAACAAATAACTCCCCCGGTACTTCCTTATCAATCCGAGCAACAATGGCTCAAATGATAGAGGCACTCTCCCACAAATATGCCCAACCTCTCCTCCTCTGCGCTGGCCCAGTGACTGCCACACTACTCCTGAGATAGGATGAGAAACTCAGACTTGGAGGTTCGCCTATAGCTTTAGCAAGCTAATTAACCTTTCTCCACCTAACCCCCAGAATCAAACAACAATAATCACTGCAATTGGAAACTGAAAAACCCGCAGGCTGAGCCAAGACTAAAGCTCTGGAAAATATCGTGTCTTCAAAGTAGAAGCCCTTGAACAATCTGTATTTAAAACCCTCAATCTTCTTCTGAAGTTGACCTGCAATAAAACCCTTGAACTTGACTTTTCTAGTACTTTGTGGCAAGTCCTCAGGCTGGCAAGATCACTAGCTTTGATACCACTGTAACATCCCTTTGGGGAATTTTCAATAAAATCTCACGAGTGTTTTAACTATGCACAATTTCACAAAGAAACACAACTAAAACACCAGAAATTTGATAGAAGAATAAACCCAAAAATCATACGACAATCTCATTAAAATATCACAATAAGGAGAACAATGAGATATGCTGCAACAACAACAAAATCCAACTTTATTATATGGAAATACAATAGCTGGAAGCAACCCTCCAAGATAGCTATAATGTTGATGCTGACCTCCAAACTGAAACAGGAAATCAATCACGGAAACCTGTGAATCCTGAATGGATCCACCAAGGGAAGTGCTCGCCCACTCTCCCTAAATCACCCTAGTGCTTCCGACCTGGGGCTACTACTGAAGTAGAGAATCCAAGTTCTCAAATCTCTAACACAAACAATGATCCAATCCAAGATGTCTCCAAATGACCTCCGCTTCTCCTTTTGTAGCTCTGATGGATAGATCTCCATAATTTAATTCTATTTCACTTAAGTCACTTTTGGGCCCTTTCCTCTAATTAATTATTTGTCCTTTAACTAAATGACTAATTAAAGTCATTTTTAATTAAGGATAATAGAAGATCCCCCACGGTACTCTCTCTGGCCACTATAAGTCACTTCTCAACATGTCATCCTGAATAACTCCTCTTTCCAATTCCAACGAGCTATTACGCTGAGGTGTTCCATCAAATAATCTTCTTGGAATACCACCTCGAGCATAACCAATTAATTGAGGCTAAAATAATAATGCTAATTTTGAAAGTTGTCAGAATGCAACGGAACGAATGAAAAATTGTGTTGATGATTAATTATGCAAAGCGAATGCCATCAGATCACGTAAAAACTCCTCAAAACTCCCTCAGAACCCCTAATAACACGAACCTGCTCTAATGGCCTGGCCATCCCCTATCCTAGAAATCCACCCTGGTCGTACTATGATGGAAAATAAAAATTGGAACATTACAGCAATCTAGGGTACGCTTATAATTGCCATAATCTTTCAAGGAATTTGTTTATCAATTCTTACAAAGAAACCTCATCATTCTCTACAGCAGCAAAGTAGATAAGCATTCAAGGTGTCATCTTCATTGTACAGTTGTGACTGAAAGTTCATAGTCTTGTAAAATTTTGTAAGAGAAATTTTGTACAAGAAGTGTAAGAGAGTCGTTGGGTCATAGTAGTTGTGGTTGGTACAAGGGTTTAGAATTTGTTGTTGGGACAAGGGCTTTAGGTCTAGGATTTTGGTCACTCAAAAGAAAAATCATTGTATGTCATTGTAAGTGGGCCATCGTCCCTGGTATAGAAGTCCACAACTTTTGTATTTAATTTTTTTCATTTTCAGTGTGGTAGGGTGGTGCTAGGGAGGTGGTTGGCGTCTCCTTCAGGTTGGAGCCTGAAAACACTTCAGGGCTAGGGTGGTGCTAGGACAAGTTTGTGCTTGCATAGATTATTGTAGCATCCTTTCAGATGACTGCTGATAAAACCCAGGGCATTGGGGCGTCCTTCCAGTGGGTGTTGGAGAAGAACGCTTTTCTAGAGTTCTAGGGAGTTGTAGCTTTATTTTCAGTTGGAGCTGAAGATTTAAAGAACTTATTAGAAAATCGTTCAGTGGCTTTTGACCCGGAAGGGGGTTTTTCACCTAAAAAACTTTGTGTTCACTGTCTACTATTTATTTATGGTTTTTAATACTACTGAAGATTAACTAATGCTATGAAAATATTAATAAGTTACTAATTTCTAAGAAATAGCAATTCACCCCCCTCTTAGTACTTCCAACCGACAAAACATCTTGTAGATGTATCGTTTGACCAAAATCCAAATGAAACAAAACAGACCCGATCCAAGAATAATCTTCAAATTGGACTCCCTCTCAACTAGGTTTGAGAGGAATTCACCATAACCAGTGAAGTTTCTAGAAGCCCCAATATCTATTAACCAACTAACAAAAGAATCTATAGGAGAGGATATCAAAATTTCAACTACTGCGATCCTATTGCAGCAACTGGAATAATTTCTTCTAACTATAAATTAATTATGCATTTTATTGCAACAACAATGAAATAATCACTGCAAACTTCACCAAAATTAAATTATGCAGAAGATAAACTGGAATCTGAGAAAATCCTGGCACATGCACAAAAATTTTACATAGTTATTTTTGGACAAAGGTCTCTGTGCAATACCGACACTTGATTGCCACTGAAAAGCTAGTTGTCCAACTAGCTCTGCGCAAGCCCTGCGTCACCCTAGCTCAGTCCCTCAAACGCTCTGCTTGAATCAGCCGCCAATCTAGCTTTCATGCCTCTGTTATTTTAGAAACTCTCACTTCGGCCTTCTAGAGAAACTTTCTTGACCTCTAGAACTGAAAACGAGCTCCTCTTCAGTTGGATCGAATTGCCCTCTTGAGGCTTTGCACTGCCTCTGTGCAACCTCTTGGAGAAAATCTAAGCCTTCTATTTCTGACTCTCCGAAACTACTGTGATAATGAGTCTGATCTCCCCAAATCCTGAAGTACTAGCTTCCATAGGGTTTCTCCCACTGAAACTAGACTCCATGAGAGTCTCGATCTCCCTATGAGAAATCTCTCTGCTCCCTCACGGAAATTCGCACTATCCTCCTGCACTGTAACTAAACTGCGAGCTTTAAACTAGGAATCTTTTGGTTGGAATTGCACTTGCATAATGAAATTGGGCAATTCACATCGTCTGTGTCACTCTGCATCTAGCTTTGCAACAGTCTCACGTGTACTCACATCAACTAGATCTGCAGTTGTCATCTCACTGATTGGTTGTGTCTGATGACATTGAACATGCTATTATGATATTGTGGGCTCCTGTAGAAAAGGTCATGGTCCCGCTGCAGCAAATCGGAATTGATCTGACTAATCTCCTTGTTGAAACTGCATTGGACCCTACCCATATGGCACATTGGAGCTTCACACTCCTCTCCTCCTAGATTTGGTGCCCCACTATCCCCTTTTGAGCTTGGCCGCTTGCTAGGACAATTCTTCGCTTTGCAACTCGTACTAGATATCACATAATTCCTCTGGCACCTGTCTCCAGCAACTGGAAGTCAATCTGATGCCCAGATCTGCATTATGGCTAACTCGCACGGCCTCCTCTAGCAATCTCGTACAGCTATCTCTGCAAAGCTGCAAAATCTGAGAAACTCAAAAACTGGGAAAATAAACAAGAATCTTCTCCTTCCTGCTCGAATTCTAGCATTGCTACTCGCACCCCCTCCTAGAATGCATAGATATGCCTACTGCTACTATCGCCCGCAACTGGAAATTTGGCTTTCTAGACTAAAAACCCTTTGAGAAAATTTTCGTTTGTGTGTGCACTTCCTCTTCCACCCGGCGTTGATTTTGCTCTAGCAACTGCTGCAAAACTCTTCTATGCCCAAACAAGGGATTTTCTCAGCGAAAATCTGAGCAACCATTGCTCCCTCTGCCTGCTGGAATCACTGAATTGACAAGCCAAATTTTTCTTCCAACCTGCACTAAAAAATCGAACTACCCAGCAATTAGCACTGCCTGGCTAGGCACTGCAGCCCCCAAAAAATTCATCCTATTGCTCCATCTAAACAAATAATTTTCTTCCTCAGCTTCTAAGCTTCCCCGTCTAATCAAAATTGCTTTGATACCATGTGAAAAAATCAACTATTGCAATCCTATTGTAGCAACTGGAATTATTTCTTCTAACTGTAAATTAATTATGCAGTTTATTGCTACGACAACAATGAAATAATCATACTGCAAAATTCACAAAAAATCAATTATACAGTAGATAAACTGGAATCTGAGTATATATTGGCACACACGCAAAAATTTCACACACTTTTGGACAAAGGTCCCCGGAAAGACCCATCTTGGGAAAACCAGTGTAGCTGCTCGAGGTTTTTATTATTAAGCATCAGTGAGAAATTCATAGTATACTAAATATCGTCAAACTGGAAAATCTATCCAGGAGGAATACTGGGAAAAATTCTCCGAGGGAAATTACCCTCTTTGAGAAATCGCGACACTTAACTACCTCTGAAAATCTCGTTGTCCAAACAGCGTTGCGCAGGCCCTGTGTCACCCTAGCGCAGTCCCCTAAATGCTAATAGCTTAAATCAGCTGCCAATCTAGTCGTCCTGCCTTTGCTTACTGAGAAACTACCTCTCTGGCCATCTAGAAAAGCATTCCTGGCCCCTAGAAGTGAAAACGAGCTACTCTTCAGCTGGATCGAATTTCCCTCTTGAGGCTCTGCGCAACCTCCTGGAGAAAATCTCGACCTCCTCTTTCTGACCCTCCAGAACTGGAAGACTTCCTCCAAACTCACTATACCTTCCCCTCTTTGTCTTTGCTTCCCTTCAGTGGCTCAAACTATTTCAGCAACTGTTGTTTCTCTCTGGAAAAATCGAACTGCCCAAGGAAATCGATCTCAAGTGTGTGTTTCTCCATCTACCCACCGAGTTCTTATAATCTTTTGTTGGACCTCCAATGACCAAGATTAAAACTTAATCAAGGGCTTAGATTATTTCCCGGTCGATCCATGTGAGTTTCTAGATAATTCACACATTTCTCAATGAATTTTGATTATTTAACCCATTTTCCTAAGTTTAGACTTAGGAAATATTTAAAAATAGGCTATAATCTAATTGAGACACTTCTAGGTGGAATTTCCAAAAACGATTTCTGGGTTATGGGGTCCTAGTGTTTCTTAGCCTCTCTAACAACTGTCGAGACTAGAACACCATCTGATGCTACAAAAACTAATAGAAGAACTAGAAAGAGCAAAAAATAGAAATTATTCAAATTGACTTTCAACTACATTATTATCATGCCTTAGGTTCCTTGATCGCTTGGGTAGGGGTCCTCTCTTCCTTCTTGGATTGTAGTTATTCCTAGGAGCACTTCTTTCTTCCAAACAATGTCGAACATAGTGATCATGCTTGTGGAATTTGTAGCATTAGATCTTGCACATGTACTTCTTGAATGCTCTATTGTTGTTCTTGAATCCTTAATTATTGTTCTTGAACCCTTGACCCTGTTTTCTTGACTTCCGATTTGAGGGCCTTCCTTTCTCTTTCTTCTTCCTGGCTTGAGTAGAAAATGAGTAAGTTCTCCTTCATGCTTTTGAATTCTTCCTCTAGAGATCATCCTAGGCTTCTCTTGACTGCACTTTCCTAAGAGCTCATCAAATGTGGGAAACTTGTCATTGTTGCCAATGGTGGAGATAAATGTCTCCCAAACCATAGGGAGACCACCAAGTGTGATTAGCATCAACTCTCTGTCGCATATAATTTCACCAACAGTCAAAAGTTGATACTTGATTTGAGATATCCTCGTGAAGAATGCTTGAATGATCTCACCAGGTACATCAATGATCCTATGAGCTGCCTATACAAAGTAGGGTCAGCCTCATCATCCTCGGACATGCCGATCTTCTTCCAGTTTGTAATCATTAGTGTAGCCATGGGTTTACAGTCCTCCATCTGAAACCTCTTCAAGATCTCTGTAGTATATCTTCCTTGCCCAAGTTAGATTTCTCCATTCTGCTACCCGACCTCAAAACCAAGAAAATAGTGCATCTACCCCAGATCCTTCATGTCGAATTCGATAGCCAGAATCTCCTTGCAGTCTTTGATGAGCTTAAATGATCCAGTCAAGAACATATCATCTACATATAATACTAGAATTAGCGGCTCATCCCCTACTCTTAGATAGTAGAGTAAAGGTTGGGATTTGCGTCACTCTTGACAAATCCCATCTTCTGCAAGTAGCTATCAATTTGCCCATACCATGCTCTAGGGGCTTGCTTCAGCCCGTACAAGGCTTTCTTAAGCCTGCATACATGAATCTTCTTCTCATGCATCTCAAAGCCCTCTAGCTGTTCTATGTACACTTCCTCTTTTATCACCCCATTCAAGAACTGTTGAGCTACATTTTTGTCCATGTTTTTACGATTTTTATCAGATAACTTTGTGATAATAACTAGTGTTTTAATCTGTTTTATCTTATTAAGTTGATGATTAGAGGCAATTATAATTAAATTATAAATTCTTGTTATTAATTAATTTAATGGGTGTTTTGTGTAATAGTTTCGTTAATAAATACCTTCTTGGTGGCAGGTGATGGCAGTGCAAAACCGCATTTAAGTACAGATTCATGCATAGTGGCAGAAACATACTTGAGTACAGATTCACCTTAATCATAGAAACATTTTCATGGACATTATCTACGAGACCTTCAACAATTAATAAAAGCATCAGACCATTGCCACAATCTTGGAGGACCAAAAAATGACTAGGATATCAAGTTTAATTACAGTAGTGGACAACCTGCACCAAAATCTATTACTGATAAGATATATGGCCACACTCTGTCTATTTCAGAAATCAAGATGGCAAACATTTTAGATGTGGATTTGTCTAGATTGGGAGTTACCAAGTTTGGCAGTTTTACTGTAGAAGTTGTTGATCCAGTTTCTGATTATATGGAGCTACTACAAAGTGTCTTTGATTTTGAACTTATAAAGACCTTCATAACACGACCAACGGATAGATTTCAGGTTCAAATTCAATGCTATGCATGCCATAACTGGTGCCTATACAAAGCCTATCTTTGGGGATAAAGCTACGTTTATTTCTCATATTGGTGATATCAGCTATGCCAGAGGCTATGCACGGCTAAAGGATGCTTTCTTTACGCAGATTCAGCCTCTCGCATCCAAGGTTCCTTATCCTGTATGAATAGGGAATCACGAGTATGACTGGCCATTACAACAATGGAAAAGTTGCCCCATCAACTAATTCCAGCGCCATTTGGCTTTTGAAGGTGGATAACTTATTCAGGTGCAGATGGGGAAAACAAAGCCATTTAGGTGTCATATAATCTCATAAACTTCGACACTCATTCGAAGACATTGTATTTTGCATAGACATTGATCGACAAAAGGAGGTCGAAATGAAAATTACAGCAGCCAAAGGTCAACCTCTCACTCACATAGATTCGATCAAGCAAGAGATCCTCCTCTTCGTTCATTCCAAGTTAGCAATCAACCCCCAACCCAGATTTGTCGTTGCAACATTGGGTCACTCTGCAACATGGTGCCAGAAGGAATTCACCAACGCCATAGAGAGCATAAGTGCAACATTGAGAGGTTTGACAAACAGATTCCCGATACATACACTCTGACCTCGCTCAGCTTTTTAGAATGGTTGTCACCGAGGCTAAGAAGTCTCGTTCTTAGTCTTGACCTCTTAGAGTGATTCTGATGTAATGTAGATCTTATGTAGTGCCTGAATACCCAGCTCACTAGCTTGGAAGTCAAAAGCTCTTTGATTTGGATATTATATATCTTCATCATAAACCGAACCGAGACAACTGTCCACAGAAGTTTACGATGCTCTTGTTGATGCTTTAAAGCGTACAACTGAACATGAGGGCATTTATGCACTTTTGGTTCTCTGCTGCATCAATGAAGTCAGATGGGTAATCAGAAATGATGGGCAAGAAAAGGACATAAAGCTCATCACTTTTGATTCATATTTGCAACGATAGGGAGCTTGTGGATTTAATAAAGCTCTTTCGCCTAGGCCTCATAGTGTATCGATTACTAAATTCGGGGCAGTCAGATATGGAGTCACTCTTAATACACATGCATTTTAGAATGCCATCTACTACCTCCGATCCCTTACTAACAATGTTGATGCCCAACTATTTGTTCCTGCAGGTAGGTGGTTGACAGGAAGCTTCAACCTCACAAGCCACTTGACATTAAATCTAGATAAACATGCAGTAATTCTTGGATCAAAGGACTCTACATATTGGCTAGTGATTGATGCCTTGCCATCATATGGTCGACGCAGAGAAAATCTTGCAAATTAAAAAGCAGAGGCGGGTAGCAGTAAACAAGTTGTCTCGACAATGTTCAACATCTGGCATTGAAAGGGTCAGCATCTCATTGCGTTGTGCGTTAAGGCACCAATGCCAACATTTTCGATGCCCCAGCTAGTTTTTCGATGCCTTGCCAACAGTGCATGAGGTCACATTCTTCCAGAAGCCAACTCATTGCACCAGCTCAATACTAAATTTGAAATAAAATCTCATTGTTTTGATTTGTATTATCCAAATCTCCTAAATTTGTATTCTACGCAACAATTGGACCATTAAATTAGGAGCAGCGCTTCTGCTATAAAGCAGAGGGTTGCGCACTAATTAAGAAATGAATTTCTCAGAGGCAAAAGGGCATGAGTCCGTCAATTAGACAGAGGAATTTCTTAGTTGTAGAAGTGGAATTCTGAGATGTAGAACCATCATCGAATTTGCAGAAGAGAAGGGATTGTGATAGGGGCAGCGGCTTATGTTGTATTTTCCATTCGAATTTTGAACTCCAGCGCTTTCTATACATACATATTATGGTTTTCCGCGATTTGTCAAAGTAGATTGCGTTAATCTAGGCTTGCTCCAGGAGTGGTAAGGGCCACCACCATTGGAGAAAAGTTTTGTAGCTGAACGATATCCTAGATGTCATAATCATATATTTGAATACAATCATAGATATCATAGATTTGAATTTATAAATATAATTTTCGTTCAAAAGGTTGTGAGATTAGATTTCAGAGTTATCACTTCATTTTGCACTTAAACCTTTCATTTCACTTCCATAAGTTTGAATACAATGCTATAAATCCAGTTTTATAATTGTTAAATGATTAAGCAGAGAGTCTTCACTAAGAAAAGAATTTGTTATGCTCTGTTTAATTACTATAATTCTGTGACTAATACTCAGGAAAAGTAATACAACGGTGATCGTGAGTGGAATGTGCGAGTGTTGATATGATTAGGGTAAGACTAGAGTTTTGTGATGGTTAAAAGCTGATAAGAGTTGACATTTCTTAATCATTTTAGTTATAGGAATATAATGATTTCTGAGTGATCAGAATTAGAACATATTTTTAAGGCTTTGAGTTTGAGTATGGTTTGCATTACTTAGTTTCGTTTGAATGTTTGCAAGATTTAATTTGATTTGTTTATGCATCCCGGGACTTCGCTTAATAATTGAATTTATTTTTAATTAGAATCATTCTTGTTTTTGTAGTGTAATCATTTCTTTATAAGAGCAAGTTTGAGTGCAGATTTGATTGTGCAGGTAGAGAGATCAATTCAAATGCAGCGTGATTTAGTTACATGATTTGATTTTGAAGAGTTAGTTTGTTCATTGAATAATCCATTTCATTTAGATTAAAATCTTTGAATGGAAGGTTCTCATAGATTATTTGCAATGCAATTTTTAATAGGATCTTTAAGTGTTGTTTTACATGAAGCTAAGTGGCTTTCTTCTAGCGATAGTTAGAACTGTCTTTTGTTAATTTTGAATCTTGAATTTGTTATCAAGAGTAGTTTAGATAGTTAGTTTCAGGTGTGAGTTATCATTAGAATAATGTGTATTTCTTTTTGCTTATCTCAAGTTTTAGTTTCAAGTGTTGGTTTCAATTTAGTGAAAGGAGAAAATAGATTAGGATTTTCAAGATATCATAGGAGATTTAAATAATAGAATTCGAGTGCGAGAATGATTGAGGATTGCCTTGAATTTCATTATAACTTAATTGCAGTATGGAGTTTGTAGTGAATGAAATTAGTTAAGTAGGTTTCCTTTTCAAGGTTGTTTATTTGCCAGCAAATGTGTGTTTCATTTTAGTGCATAGTTTATCATTATAAATATATTCCTTTGTAATGATAAACTATGCACTAAAATGAAACACACATTTGTTGAGCCAATACGTAGTACAACTCGCGTTTACGACTCCTGGATTGATAATTAATATTGAGAGGTTTAATCCGACAATTAAGCCGACCAACATTTTGGCGCCATTGCCGGGGAGTTGTATTTTGGCTCAGGTAAAATTTTTCTTACAAAGTTTCAAGGGTATTGCAAGACGTCAGAGGGCAGAGAGTGTACGGTAAGACGTGAGTGAAGAGCCACGCATCCACTTTTGTGGGGTTGCTCCAAAGTCTAGCCATCTTACTTATCTCTTGAACTTTTATTTCCTTATCTTGCTTATGTGTAGAAGTAGAACCAGGGTTTACACATTTAATTTCCAAATTTCTTTGCTTTTCATAGATTAAATAGTACTTTAATTCGCCATTTTCCTTTCATGCAAGCGCGGCGAGCTTTATTTCAGCCAATAGCTTTTAAAATTCATTTATCTTCAAAATCCAATCTTCAACGTTATATCATTTTTGGGGTACTGTAAGAACCCTTGCGTACTAATCCATGTGATGATAAAATGTACCAGTTTGCTTGTTGAAGACAAGAAGATGGTAATTTGAGGAATCATTCAATGAGGAGTTTTCATGCTGCTACAGAAACGAACAACTCATCCGATGAAGAATTCACAAGTGCATAATTTAACACTTTGCTTGAACATAAATTCAATATTATTAAATCTTTGATTTCAAAATTGGATGATTTGCAGGAGCAAGAGAAGGATGAAGAACCACTGCTTATCCTTTGCGCCAACTGTCAAAAGAAACACTGCCTTGGAAAGTGTCCACTTAGCGATCTAAAAGTTTGCGAAATTTGCGAGTATGGTCATGCAACTGAACATTGCCCATCACTGCCACGATTACGAAAGGTACTCAGGGAATCAAGTAAGGAATTGAATCAATCGCCATGTATAACTCAAAACCCAACACCATTTGATACTTGGAATAATTATTATTTTCCTGAGCAGGTTCCTCAACTTGTTTATAATCCTGCAGCTCCATGGCAAATTTTTAATCCTCCTCCAATCGAATAACCTACTTCATGGCCACGATGGCCCTCTCCTTGGCTGTCATCATCGAGCCAGATATCTCCATGGCCTCAAGAATCGTTTGGATCTTTCTCTCTACGACAATCTCCCATGCAAATTCAATCATATGAGCACGAGCAACAACCACAATTTATTTCCAATGCACAATTAAGTTATCCTCCTCCATGGTCCTAGACGCATGTGCAACTTTACCCTAACCCTCATCCATACCCTAACCCTAATCCATACCCTAGCCCTAGTCCATACCTTGGTCCATACCCTAACCCTAGTCCAAAGCCTAATCCACACCCTAGACCAAACCCTAATTCAAATTTAAAACCTAGACCTAACCCTAGTCCAAAGCCTAATCCCAATCCAAGTCCAAACCTTAGTCCAAGCATTAACCAAAACCCTAGCCCAAACCACATCCTAAACCCTAATCTAAACCATCAAGTTGCACAACAGTTTGAACCACCTATTCTTTCTGTTGATTCCCCTATTGAACATAATGCTACATCTTCCATGTTAGGAAAGGGAATGAATCCGAAAACTTCCCCCATTACCGTAGAACATTCACCCTGGGAATATATAATTCAGAGACCACCAGAGGAGCAATCTTTTATTGGAACTTGTTCTGAAAATGTTGTGGAAACCCAAAACCCTAGAATCTCTCCCAACCATTCTTGTCAATTTGAAACGCAGATATTTGAGCCTGAACTTGAGGGATTTATCTTTTGTCTTTCACTTGGTCCCTTATGCCTCCAAGAGAGTGAATATCAAACTATGGAAGATTTGCATCAGTTGGAAAATCACGAATATGTGGATTCCATTGAATCTTGGTTTCGAGCAGCCATCAAACCATCTTATTTCCTCAGCATTCGGAAACTCTTGGTACCATATCAATTGAAGCAACTGGTTTCTCATGATTTCATATGTCTTGAAGTCTATTCTTTAAAACTAAGTATGAGTATCACCACCATTTTGTTATGCACATGGCTTCATTGGAAGTACTCCTATACTTAAACGAGAGTCTTTCACCTCTTAGGGTAAAGTAGGGTAGGAGAATAAATAAATAAAACTGTTCTAATGCTATTAGGGTTTTGAATTTTAAATAATGCCTGTTACAACTACTTTTGATCCACATTAGTTGTTAACACACACATTTGTGCCAAATCTTGTTGAGTACAATTCACTCTAATACCTCATGATTTTGCAAAAGTAACCATGATTAATCACTCTAATAAGTTGTCATCTCGGATATATATTTTCAGTTTCCCTTAGAAGGTACTATTGGAAAACCCCTTATGGTGGACCACTCTTGTAAAGATCATAATGAGCTATTCAGGAGAACACTAGCATTCTTAACTCAAAGAATCTTTCAATCATTGTCTGGGATATCTTAAACAAGTCTTTAGGGTAGAGGAATTAGCCAGCAATGATTAGTCATTAAAAACTTTTCACGCCATCCTGTACTCTTAAAGAGTAGATCTGTCTCCCCACTTATTAAATAACCTTTAAGGTTAATCATAATCAGAGCTTACAAAGATTTAGGGAAGGATAGGAGGTCCTATTATTAGCCGACCTACCACGATCATGAGACCTAGCATGCATGAAATTACTGATCCTGGTCAGCAAGCCAAAGTAATGGCTTTCAGCCAAAATGCTGGAAGACAGGAGGTCTCATCATGAGCCGAACTGTTCATCCATGTTACTTCTTGTGAGTGGCACTACCATCAGCTGGTTACCAAGCCAGGACAGTGGCCTTCATCTAAAGAGACAAATAAGCTAACTCTGAATCTATATCTAGTAAGTGGGACACAGACATTTCTATGGGTCAAAATACATCCCTGCCGAGGTTATGGACATCTGCGGGCAGCAGGGCCATGTCTGTGGTATTAAAGTTCACTGCATATTATGATTTGCTTGGTTATCCTTCTCTTTCCCTAAGACTCATCATTTTTCTTGGACAATGGTTTTAAGACAATTTGAACATGATGCTTTGAGTTCTATATTCAAAATCAAGAATCTTTGAAAAATGTGATACCCTTAGTGAAGGTAATTCTTTGTACTAGATTAAGAGGAAATTTATTTTTGAATCTGGATGACAACGTTATAAAGAGGTTGTTGATTGGTATCATAACTCACTTTAATTTCTATGGTATTTGAAGTGATGAAATACTAAATGATGACTACTCACAAGGTGTTGGTTGCCATCAATGTGTATTGATTGTAATTGCCTCTAAATATGTGCTACATAACCTAGGTACAATATTGCTATATTAGGTGCATGAAACCTGTGCTAGTATTTGTGAAATTTCACCTCTTAAGTGAAATTTTATTCTTATCATAAGACTTTGGGCAGAAACAAAATATGAAATTCATTTGGGACAAGGTAACAGGCATGTGCCATACTCTTTTTCTATAATGTCTACTTGTTGTACCTGATCTTGTCACATTCCTGCAATTGATACTTTTATTAGAATTGTAACGTGGTTTGGTTGGCATTGTAATATTTATGTTGCAGGCTAATGAAGGCATTCCAATACATCAGGAATCTTCATCCTTACTTGCTAAATTCATTGCTAACGTTTTCCCTGCCTTATTCCATTGTCTTATAGTTTTGGCTTGCACGAGGACACGCAAGAAGTTCAGCGTGGGGGGATGTTGAGCTGCATTTTTGTCCATGTTTTTACGATTTTTATTAGATAATTTTGTTATTGTAACTAGTGTTTTACTCCATTTTATCTTATTAAGTTGATGATTAGAGTCAATTATAATTAAATTATAAATTCTTGTTATTAATTAATTTAAAGGGTGTTTTGTGTAATAGTTTCGTTAATAAATACCTTCTTGGTGGCAGGTGATGGTAGTGCAAAACCGCATTTAAGTACAGATTCATGCACAGGGGTAGAAACATACTTGAGTACGAATTCACCTTAATCATAGAAACAGTTGCATGGACATTATCTACGGGACCTTCAACAATTAATAAAAGCATCAGACCATCGCAACAATACTGGAGGACTAGAAAATGACTGGGATATCAAGTTTAATTACAGTAGTGGACAACTTGCACCAGAATCTATTACTGATAAGATATATGGCAACACTCTGTCTATTTCAGAAATCAAGATGGCAAACATTTTAGATGTGGATTTGTCTAGATTGGGAGTTACCAAGTTTGGCAGTTTTACTGTAGAAGTTGTTGATCCTGTTTCTGATTATATGGAGCTACTACAAAGTGTCTTTGACTTTGAACTTATAAAGACCTTCATAACACAACCAACGGCCAAATTTCAGGTTCAAATTCAATGCTATGCATGCCATAACTGGTGCCTATACAAAGCCTATCTTTGGGGATAAAGCTACGTTTATTTCTCATATTGGAGATATCAGCTATGACAGAGGCTATGCACGGCTAAAGGATGCTTTCTTTACGTAGATTGAGCCTCTTGCATCCAAGGTTCCTTATCATGTATGAATAGGGAATCACGAGTATGACTGGCCATTACAACAATGGAAACGTTGCCCCACCAACTAATTCTAGCGCCATTTGGCTTTTGAAGGTGGATAAATTATTCAGGTGGAGATGGGGAAAACAAAGCCATTTAGGTGCCATACAATCTCCTAAACTTCGACACTCATTCAAAGACATCGTATTTTGCACAGACATTGATCGACAAATGGAGGCCGAAATGAAAATTGCAGCAGCCAAAGGTCAACCTCTCACTCGTATAGATTCGATCAAGCAAGCGATCCTCCTCTTCGTTCATTCCAAGTTAGCAATCAAACCCCAACCCAAATTTGCCGTTGCAACGTTGGGTCACTCTACAACATGGTGCCAGAAGGAATTCACCAACGCCATAGAGAGCATAAGTGCAACATTGAGAGGTTTGGCAACAGATTCCTGATACATACACTCTGACCTCGCTCATCTCTTTAGAATGGCTGTCACCGAGGCTGAGAAGTCTCGTTCTTAGTCTTGAACTCTCAGAGTGATTATGATATAATGCAGATCTTATGTAGTGCCTGAATACCCAGCTCACTAGCCTGGAAGTCAAAAGCTCTTTGATTTGGATATTATATATCTTCATGATAAACCAAACCGAGACAACTTCCCACAGAAGTTTACGATGCTCTTGTTGATGCTTTAAAGCGTACTACTGAACATGAGGGCATTTATGCACTTCTGGTTCTCTGCTGCATCAACAAAGTCAGATGGGCAATCAGAAATGACGGACAGGAAAAAGACATCAAGCTCATCACTTTTGATTCATATTTGCAACGATAGGGAGCTTGTGGATTTAATAAAGCTCTTTCGCCTAGGCCTCAAAGTGTATCGATTACTAAATTCGGGGCAGTCAGATATGGAGTCACTCTTAATACACATGCCTTTTAGAATGCCATCTTCTACCTCCGATCCCTTACTGACAATGTTGGTGCCCAACTATTTGTTCCTGCAAGTAGATGGTTGACAGGAAGCTTCAACCTCACAAGCCACTTGACACTGAATCTAGATAAACATGCAGTAATTCTTGGATCAAAGGACTCTACATATTGGCCAGTGATTGATGCCTTGCCATCGTATGGTCGAGGCGGAGAAATTAAAAAGCAGAGGTGGGTAGCAGTAAACAAGTTATCTCCACGATGTTCAACATCTGGCATTGAAAGGGTCAGCATCTCATTGCATTGTGCGTTAAGGCACCAATTCCAACATTTTCGATGCCCCAGCTAGCTGTTCGATGCCTCTGCCAGCAGTGCATGAGGTCACATTCTTCCAGAAGCCAGCTCATCGCACAAGCTCAAAACTAAATTTGAAATAAAATCTCATTGTTTTGATTCGTATTATCCAAATCTCCTAAATTTGTATTCTACGCAACAATAGGACCATTTAATTAGGAGCAGCGCTTCTGCTATAAAGCAGAGGGCTGCGCACTAATTAAGAAATGGATTTCTCAGAGGACAAAAGGCGTGAGTTCGTCAATTAGACAGAGGAATTTCTTAGTTGTAGAAGCGGAATTCTGAGATGTAGAACCATCATCAAATTTGTAGAGGAGAAGGGATTGTAATAGGAGCAACGTCTTATGTAGTATTTTCCATTCGAATTTTGAATTCTAATATATAATTTTCTCCAGCGTTTTTTATACATACATATTATGGTTTTCCGCGATTTGTCGAAGTAGATTGCGTTAATCTAGGCTTGCTACAAGAGTGGTAAGAGCCCACCACCACTGGAGACAAAAGTCCTGTAGTTGAATGATATCTTAGATGTCAAAATCATATACTTGAATAGAATCATAGATATCATAGATTTGAATTTAAAAATATAATTTTCATTCAAAAGGTTGTGAGATTAGATTTCAGAGTTATCACTTCATTCTGCACTTGAACCTTTCGTTTCACTTCCATAGTTTGAATAGAATGTTATAAATCTGGTTTTATAATTGTTAAATGATTAAGCAAAGAGTCTTCGCTGAGAAAAGAATTTGTTATGCTCTGTTTAATTACTATAATTCTGTGACTAATACTCAGGAAAAGTAATACAACGGTGATCGTGAGTGGAATGTGTGAGTGTTGATATGATTAGGGTAAGACTAGAGTTTTGTGATGGTTAAAAACTGATAAGGGTTGACATTTCTTAATCATTTTATTTATAGGAATATAATGATTTCTGAGTGATCAGAATTAGAACATATTTTTAAGGCTTTGAGTTTGAGTATGGTTTGCATTACTTAGTTTCGTTTGAATGTTTGCAAGATTTAATTTGATTTGTTTATGCATCCCGGGACTTCGCTTAATAATTGGATTTATTTTTAATTAGAATCATTCTTGTTTTTGTAGTGTAATCATTTCTTTATAAGAGCAAGTTTGAGTGCAGATTTGATTGTGCGGGTACAGAGATCAATTCAAATGCAGCGTGATTTAGTTACATGATTTGATTTTGAAGAGTGAGTTTGTTTATTGAATAATCCATTTCATTTAGATTAAAATCTTTGAATGGAAGGTTATCATAGATTATTTGCAATCCAATTTTTAATAGGATCTTTTAAGTGTTGTTTTACATGAAGCTAAGTGGCTTTCTTCTAGCAAATAGTTAGAATTGTCTTTTGTCAATTTTGAATCTTGAATTTGTTATCAAGAGTAGTATAGATAGTTAGTTTCAGGTGTGAGTTATCATTAGAATAATGTGTATTTATTTTTGCTTATCTCAAGTTTTAGTTTCAAGTGTTGGTTTCAAGTTGGTGAAAGGAGCAAATAGATTAGGATTTTCAAGATATCATAGTAGATTTAAAAAATAGAATTCGAGTGCGAGAATGATTGAGGATTGCCTTGAATTTCATTATAGCTTAATTGCAGTATGGAGTTTGCAGTGAATGAAATTGGTTAAGTAGGTTTCCTTTTCAAGATTGTTTATTTGCCAGCAAATATGTGTTTCATTTCAGTGCCTAGTTTATAATTACAGAGGAATATATTTATACTCTAACCATTAAGCTGAGCCAATACGCAGTACAACTCACGTTTACGACTCTCGGATTGATAATTAATATTGAGGGGTTTAATCCGACAATCAAGCCAACCAACAAGAACGTTGTCTTGACATCCATCTAGTGAATTTCCCATCCCATCTACGCTGCAAGAGAGATGACGGATTTGATCAAAGTGTACTAAGCTACAAGGGCGAAGGTTTCTTCATAATTGATCCCTTTGTTCTGTGCATACACCTTAGCCACAAACCTGGCTTTGGGCTTCTCTACGCTGCCATCTGCAGCATGCTTGATCTTGTAGATCCACCTTGATCCTACAACCGATCTGTTATGAGGTCTAGGGACTACTTCCCACACATTGTTTGTCATGATGGAGCTGTACTCCTCCACCATAGCATCTACCCACACCTGATGTTGAGTTGCCTCTCGAAAACTACAGGGTTCTCCAACATGTGCTACCAGTGCCTCGTACCTATCTGGTTGCCTGCGTACCCTCTTCTCATTTCTAGCGGCTCCATTAAATTCCTCTGCATCCCTCAGAGTTGGTTGGAGTTCTCTACTCATCCTTCCACTAGTGGTGGGTGGATTTACCTGCTCTCCTCCTTTCACTTCTTCAGAAGAACTTTCCTCAGAAACCTTGTGCCGCAGAGAGGCACTAGAGCCATCTTCTGTAGGTTGTTGTGGCTGTACTACAAAATCCTGCTAAGACTATGTTTCTGTAGCCATTTCTCGAGATCTCCTGAAGGCTCTCTCCTCCATGAATTTCACGTCTCGCCTTACTACAGTCTTCCTGTTCTCGAGAATATAAATGCGATATGCCTTTGCATTTTCGCTATATCCCACAAGGTATCCCTTCCCTGCAGTCTGATCTAATTTCTTCCTATTCTCATCGAGTACGTGGCAATACACTATACTGCCAAATATCCTGAAGTGGCTCACCTCAGGCTTCTTGCCAGTGAACACACTCTCAGGAGTAACCTTACCCAATGCTCTATGAGGCACCCTGTTCTGCACATAAACTGTTGTATTGCAAGCTACATCCCACAAAAATTTGGGCATGTATTGATCATACAACATCGTCCTCGCAACTTCCACAATGGTCCTATTCTTCCTTCTGCAACTCCATTCTACTACAAATTGTATGGATCTGTCCATTCTCTCATGATCCCTTCCTTTGCATAGAATCTTGTGAAGTCTTTATCAATATATTCTCCACCATCATCTAATCGCAATTTCTTGATCCTCTTTCCGGTTAAATTTTCTACCAAAGCCTTGAATTCTTTTAATCACTCAGAGACCTCATCTTTGGTCTTTAGAAAGTAGATCCATGTCTTGTGGGAATGGTCATCAATAAAGCTGACAAAATACTTTGCACTACTGAGAGCATTCGTGGACATTGGTCCGCAGATGTCTGAGTGTATCAAATCCAACACACTCTTTGCCCTACTGTTGCTTCTTGGAAATGTTGCCTTGGCATACTTCCCTAGTACGCACCCCCTGTAGACATCGTCTTTCTTTGTGCTAAGTTCTGGAACTCCCAGACAGTCTTCTTGAGGATCTTCAAGCCTCCATGATGTAGATGCCCCATTCTTTTGTGCCATAATTCGTTCAAATCCCTTTCATCTGTACTGCCTATTAGTGCCATTCGAGACTCGAGCTATAACTTATACAGTTTATGGCTCCTTACTCCAATTTATGCTTTCCTTTTCCAACTAGGGTGTTTGACATAAACTTTGCTGCCAATAAAGTATACATCATAACCCTTGTTTGAGTGTGTTTGGTGCACGAATGTACGAAATCACACCAACTTAAGGGGTGTGCTTTACCCACTTAAGTTATTGGTAACAGGCAGAAAAAGAAGTGGAATCAAGCAAGTTAGTGGAACAAGCTAAAATCATAAACATACTAGATAGAGAAATAGCATGCATATATAAACTAAAACAAAAACAAATAAACAAAAGCTTTGAATAGAGTCAAACGACAACAATAATCCAAACGGTGGATCTCGGCCCCTCTTATTGAGCATTGGTAGTAAATAAGGATGAAACTTTAACCCTCTTGCCAAAGGGCCCCTAGAACATGGGTTCTAATTCCCGATACAAAGATGTTTTTACTCCCAAGCTTGCCTCGATGCAAAGTCTCCCTCTCTCTACTGTGGTGGACTGAACTTGTTGGATGGCCAACAATTGAGTCCCCTCTATCTTTAGCTCCGGATCACACACTGCTGGTATTGCTTGGGCAATTCTGGCCAGCATAGCAATGTGCTCACCCTTTCTTCATCTCATGGTGGCCTTATATAGGAGAATTCAAATCCTCCTTCCCTCTCTTGGTACATTGTGGATGTTGACCCAAGAGAGGGGGATGATTCCTTTGTGTGCTACAAATATTCCATTGTGTGCTCACTTGATGTTTAAAGAGGCTTTGGTGGCTATCCTTAGGCGGCTTCAAGTGAGGAATCATTGTCCTGGATTATGCTTTGTGTGGTCCCGGAAAGTGACATTTTGTTACTCCCAGGATTGCGCACATTTCGGGTCATAAGGTGTGCAAAGGCGCTCTTCACGAAGGATAATGCGCGCAAAAGCATTTATGACTTGCTCAAATTTGATTTTTCCTCAGACCTTAGAGATTTTTAAATACTTTCTAGATTCTGTAATGTCTTCCAGCCCTGTAAATCCTTCTGCTTGACATTAAATAATGTCGTCTTCTGCTTGTACGATTTTCCAGTGTTAACAGTTGCCCCCTAATGTGTGAGGTCTAGGAAGAACTGTATAGCCGAAATAAATTATAGTTTCTTTTATGTATATCGTGCGTAGAGAGAGAGAGACCTACGTGAAGCTTGGAATTGGAAACACCCTGCACCTGTTCCAAGAATGACCATGACCTAAGGGACCCCTGTAAGAAAATATAATACAATACATATACAAATTTTCTACGAAGCGGGCATGTCCCATGCTCGTAATGTTGTGGCTAGTTAAACAAATCTATTTGACAGATATATGTTCTGTTTGTGTCACTGATATGGTAGTGATCAAGTGGTTACTGACGATGACTGTTGACGCCCTCCGGGGCGTTTTTTCTTTGACAATAGGTGGAATGTGGTACCCATAGGCGTAAACTTGGTATGGCATATAGTTGCGCATTGTATGCATAGGTGCTCGCTGGGACCTTCCTGTGTAAGCATTGTTGAAAGAGACGCTTATGAAGGCACAGGTCTTCGACGAATTAGATCAAAGTGCAATGGTTGTAAGGTATGATACCATCTTGACATGAAAGTTTTTGTTGTAGTCGAATGTCAGGAGGATCGATGACATCTGTGGACAATGATGTCTCCCACAGTGCCACCCGAGGATGCCCCTTTTATGGAGAGGGATGATCCAAGGTACAACTTCCTTTTTGGAAAATAGGTGTCGAAGTCGACAAAAAAGAAGCCTCAATCGAACAAGGGGTCGCCGACGTGAGGGGTCGGGGACCTGGATGTGATGGGTTTAACATAGGCATGTTGGCGAGGGGTGATTGAAAACTGATGATGGGGATTCAGTGGCCCAAGGTCGGAGCATACTAAGTAGCTTGGCGGCACTCATAGTTATTTCTGATGGGGAAATCCCTGGAGTTGGTAGGACTTCCAGGGTGGGTATAAACTGGCTATGAATGTCATGGTGGCTTGTGTGTGGGGGTGTAATACTCCGACCAAGGGTGTTCAGGGACTATTGCCATGGGAGAAAAAGATGAATGAGAGGGTGGGGAACGTAGTGCACCATTTGCGGTCTTTGTACAATTACCAAAAGAATAAAACAATGGGGTTTGGTTTGTACAAAATACAGAGACGGGTACCCCAAAACATGAAAGTGTTCACACACTGGTGTTGTGAGTAGGGTTGCGGGGAAGCTTCTCCCCCCTGCCATCGATCCCGCTCCCAAAACGCGCTCCGTTCGGGAGCTTTTTGGGAGCGCTCGGAAGCGCGATCCCGAATACGCTTCCTGAGGGGAGCGTTTTCGGGAGCGCGCTTCTGAGCCTTAAAAAACATTCCCTGTCTTTTCGGGAGCGTTTCAGGGAGCGCTCGAGAGCGAACGCTCCCTGAGCGCTTCCCGTATTAAAAAAACGCTTCGGGAGCATTTTTTTTAATGCGGGAAGCGGTCGGAGAGCGTTCGCTCCCGAACGCTCCCCAACATGAAAAATGATCCCCGCCACGTAGAAAAAAAATTGGCATAAAATTTGATTTTTTTTTGGAAATGAGGGAGGGGGGTTGGGTAAATAAAAAGCCCACCCCCCTCATTTTATTTTTATCGTTTTAGTTGAGAGTGAGAGAGCAAAGAGGAGCAAGAGGAGAGCGATTTGGAGAGCAAGAGGAGCGAGAGGAGCAGAGCGATTTGGAGAGTTTGAGAGCGAAAGTGCCAAGGAGAGAGCAAGTTTGCAAGCAAGAGGAGGATTGCAAGAAACAGGTAGGTCTTCTAATCTAGTTTTTTATTTTCTAGGAATTGTTTTTAAATTGTTCAAAAATGAAAACTTGATTTTTTTTCTCAATGTTGCATTCTAGTGTGTTGAAAAGTCAAAAATTGCATTTTTTTTTTTCCTATGTTGCATTTCCCATTCCCATTTGTCATTCCTTCATTTTTTTTTGTAGGCTAGAAACTTGAAACATCATGGTTATATGGCTAGGGATTTTCTTCATGTTGGTTCCTTTCTTTGTAATAATGGTGTTGGAGAGTAGAAGAAAGAGGCCCATTAGAGAAGAGGAGGATGAAGAAGTGGGCTATAGTGGATTTGATGAAAATCCTGAAGAGGACGAGGAGTATGCTGAGGAGGAAGGGGAGAGTGAAGAACATGAGGCCACAGATACCCCAACTAGACAAGACCAAAGTCAAACACCTTTGTGGAAAAATGTTCAGAGGCAGGAAGGAGGGAAAGGTGGTGGAACCACTAAATTTCTTTGCCCCCATTGCAATAAAGAATACACAGGTTCATACACCCGTGCTAGAAGGCACCTTTGTGGGAAAATGCCAAGGGATGGAGACAAAAATCTAGGAATCAAAATTTGTGTCAGTGTATCAGCAACACAGAGAGAAATATAAAAAGGAAGAGGAGGCTGCCCTACAGAGATCTAAAAGATCTAGGGGTTTCATTGATTCTTATACACCATTAGGTCCATCACATCATGGACAAAGAAGTCCATCAACTTCCATCCATGGCAGTGGATATGGAGGCACACCTGGACCAAACACCTCCTTAAGGCGTAGAACCATATCCGATTTCCTTGACGAAGGGTGTAGGATGATGTGGATTCAAAAAATTTCTAGTTTCTATATGCATGTGGGGTGCCATTCAATGTTCTTCGCTCACCTTATTAGCATGAAATGGTTTCTGCCATTAATGATGCCCTCAAAGGATACAGGAGCCCTGGGTATGACAAGGCCAGAACTGTGGGACTTGATCATGAAAGAGCTAAAATAAACAATTCTTTGCCTATAATGACAAATTCTTGGAATGAGCATGGGGTGTCCATTGTATCTGATGAATGGACCAATGTAAAAGGAAAGCCATTGATAAGTGTTCTAGCTGTGTCGGTTAGTGGTGCAATATTCCTTTCAGCATATGATTATTCAGACAAATTCAAGACCGGCATTAACATTGTAGAACCATTACTTGAAATAATTGAAAACACTGGGCCATACAATGTCATCCAAGTCATCACTAATAATGCTGCTAACTGTAAGGCAGCAGGAGCAATTATTGAGGATAAATACCCCAACATATTTTGGTCTGGGTGTTTGATTCACACAATGAACCTTTTGATGCATGATATCATTAAAAACAAACAACCTCAATTCAAATGATTTGGTGATTTCTACAAGAGAGGTAAAAAATGATAAAATTTATTACAAATCATAGCAATGCACATGGGCTTTTCCGTACTCACTCCGAATTGGAGTTGTTGAAGATAGAAAAGACTAGATTTGCTAGCTATTACCTCACCTTCAGGCGCCTTTTGAAGGTAAGAGAGTCATTGGCTGCAATGGTATCAAGCCCACACTGGCAGGTATTAAAGGACAGGGCAGCGACAATAGTTGACAGGCAAGGTTTTGAACATGTGGAGGAGACGGCCCTTGACTCTTTGTTTTGGGCACGTGTGAGGGAAATTTTGAACTTCACCAAGCCCATTTATCACATGATTCGTTTTTCAAATACAGATAAACTAGTGATTGGGGAGGTTTATGAGCAAATGGATAGCATGTTGGGCCAAATAAAAGATGTTGTTAAGGATAATGATCCCGACTTGTATGCAATGATTCACGACTGTGTGTGTGCACGGTGGAATAAACTCAATGTTCCACTACATGCCTTGGCATATATCCTTATGCCAAAATACTACTCTCCATCTTAGTTGGGCCAACCTACACCTGGAGGTGGGGCTAGGATCAAACCTCACACAGATCCAGAGGTACAACAAGGATACATGAAGGCATTAGACAAGTTGGTCCCCAACAGGAAGGAGTGTGCTGCATTGCGCCTTGAATTAGGCAGATACTTCAGTTACACTGGTAACTTTGGTTCTTTCCATGCAATGGAAGACAGAGACAGATTTGATGCTCTCACATGGTGGGAAGCATATGGCGGCATGGAACTTTTGGCAAAGTTGGCAAAAAAAGTTCTCTGCAGAGAGGTGTTGGAGCACCTACAGCTTCATACATAATGTGAGAAGAAACAGGTTGAATGAAAACCGAGCTGAAAGCTTGGTTTATGTGCATTACAACTTGAGGTTGTTGAGTCATTACTGTGATCGGGCATATGAAGATCAATCATAAAAAGTTTGGGACAACAACCCAGAGGATGATTATTTGGAGGACGGCACTGTACATATGGAAGAATTGGAAGCAGAACTTTTGAGGGATGATGATGAAGCATCAGCAGCACCACCACACACAGGGCCAGTCCCACCATCCAATAGCAGTGCGGGTGCCAGTGCCAGTGCTAGATATCCAATTATTGTTCCTTTGCAGATTCAGCCTCCACCTACATCCTCACGTTGCCCTACGCCTTCTAGTCATGGTCATGGACGTGGTACTCCTGAGAATACTAGAAGACCACCATTGCCTCATGGTTCTCACAAACTAGACATTTCTCATGGGCGTGGCAAGGGGCCACCCAATAGATAAAATAGATTTGTTGTTTACTAGTCTTTTCTATTTTCTAGTAGCTTTTATCTTTTATAACTATTGAACAGTTGAAACTTGACTCTTTCATATTTAATGACAATTTAAGTTTGAAGTTTGAATTTGAAAGGTGAAACTTTGAAGTTGGCATTTCTAAGTTTATAAGTCATCTACTACTGGTAGCAGTGCAGGTGCCAGTGCCAGTGCCAGTGCCACTCCTCGATATCACACTATTGTTCCTTTGCAGATCCAGCCTCCACCTTCTAGTCGTGGTCGTGGTACTCCTGAGAGTACTAGAAGACCAACATTTCCTCGTGGCTCACAAAAATTAGACATTTCTCGTGGGCGTGGCAAGGGGCCAGCCAGATAAAATATATTTGTTGTTTACTATTTTCTATTTGTTGTTGACAGTTGAACAGTTGAAACTTGACTCTTTCTGATTTCATATATTTAATGACAATTTAAGATTGAAGTTTGAATTTGAAAGGTGAAACTTTGAAGTTGGCATTTATAAGTTTACTGTTTACAAGTCATTATGAATTATGAATATGATGCTTCATGAAAGTTATATGGTGATCAATGAATCAATGATGATAAATGTTATATATCGATGATGATAAATGTTATATATTGAATTTTGAAATCAATGAATCAATGATGATAAATGATATATATCAATGATGATAAATGTTATATATTGAAATTTGAAATCAATGAGTCAATGATGATAAATGTTATATATTGAATTTTGAAATCACTGAATCAATGATGATAAATAAATTATGATATATATCAATGATGATAAATGTTATATATTGAAATTTGAAATCAATGATGATAAATGTTTTATATTGAATTTTGAAAGCTTGAAATCTTCAAATTGATGATTCGCGAGACTCAAGAGTCAACATGTTGTATGTTTCCAACTTGAGGGCGTGGTTGATGAAGATTATAACTTCTAGATGATTGATGTTATATAATTCAATCTATGTTTTTATGTTTTTTATGTCTAATTCATCATTCTACATGCTTTTGTTCACATATATGCATCAAAATTTTAAAAATATATATATATATATATATATATATATATATAAAAAATGCTCCCCGAAACACTTCGGACCCTGGAGCTTTTGAAAATGGCAAACCCGCTCCTACTCCCGCTACCGCTCCCAAGTAACCTCGGTTGTGAGGAAGGTGTTTTGCTAAGGGTGGGGGTCCCATTGGTTGGTCTCATGTGTGGGGTTTGTTGAAGCGGATGAAAAAGTATCGCAGATGGGATTATGCTGGTGGAGGTATGGTGGGCCAAATGCGAGGCATGGTGTTGCGCTCTTGATCTGCTTGTACAACCTTGCCGTTCAGGAACGGGGGTTTAGCTTGTATGGTAAACTTGACCTTATGCATGGTGGATGGATGGGCATGAGGTGCTTCCCAGACTGAAGTGGTATGGCCATGGCATCACTTTTGTTGTGATATGTGGTCTAATGTGGGTGATGAGCGCCATGGAAGGGGAGGCTCTACTGACCAACGAGGAGTTTTATCATGTGTAGGGTGAGGGGATGATAAACATGGTCGGATATGTGGAACCTATGGTTGATTTCTGATGGAGAAATGATGTCAGGATATGCAAAGTTTTCTGGGACTCTATCATGCTGGGGGTAGAATGATACCTGCTCTGGAACTTTCAATGCACGGAGTTGTGGACAGTTTGTGGGCATTCCTGCAAAAACAACACTTCAAGTGAAAGCATCTTCTTTATCAAATATTATTGAAAGTCGTGAGCTTTAAAAAAGATGAGAGAGGGCATACCTGCCGGCACTGAAAAATTATTTTCTCGGGACTGCGAATGTGTGGCATTGCCTTTGGGCATTAGGGAGTGTTGATCACAGTCAGTGAAGCACCACTCGTATAAGACCCGCGGGTACCCGCGGGTCTTCGCAGGTTATATAGCGAGCCGGTTCACTTGCATAGAACCCGTGCTCTCTACCCTTACTCGCGCAAACTCGCATTAAACCCGCCTACTCGCATAAGACCTGCGGGTTTCTCATAGCACCCGTATCGGACCCCTATAAGACCCGTCCCACAACAAAAAGCATTTTTTTTGGATTTTTCTCAATTTTTTTTTATTTTTCTATTTTTTTTGGAAATGAGGTGGAGGAAAAGGGAATTTGGAGGGAAGGAAATGTTTTATAAGCACCTCTCTCCCTTTCGGAGTAGCAGCACTAGCGAAGTGAGCACTGGCGGAGTAGCAACACATAGTAATAGCAAGGCAGAGTCACAGCACAGATGGAGTTTCAGCACAGGCGGAGTTTCAGCAGAGGCAAAGTCACAGCACAGGCGTAGTTTCAGCACAAGCAGAGTCACAGCACAGGCAGAATTTCAGCGCATTGTCCAAGTAGGCTTCATGATCTTTGTTTCATTGCTTTGCAACTAGCTGCTAGCATGTAATTTTTTTAAAATTTTATCTAATCAATTCAATTTTATTTTATTTTTGTTTGCTTGCAATTTGCAAATTTTTTTTGGCCTTGTAGCTGAGTTTCTCAACCACACAACGACCTTGTGTGGCTGAGAAACTCCGCCACAAGGGCCTGCGGGTTGCCTCCTCAGCGCGCAAGCCCTGTGGCTGAGTTTCTCAGCCACGCAAGGTCGTTGTGTGGCTGAGAAACTTAGCCACAGGGCCTACGGTCCGCCTCCTGAGCCTATAGGCCCTGTGGCTGAGTTTCTCAGCCACACAACGGCCTTGTGTGGCTGAGAAACTCAGCCACAGGGCCAAAAAAATTGTAAATTAAAAAAAAGAAAATTAATAACCAAAAAACCAAAAAAAAATTAAAAAATATGAATTAGATTTTAAAAATTTAATTTTTTTTCTTCCGCATTTCGTCACCATGCCACCAAAGGGGTATAGAAAGTCTTGTGATCTGGCATGGGCACATGGTCAACGAATCATTGCCGGTAATGACCACCATGTGAAGTGCAATCATTGTAATGCCACAATGCATGTAGGAATAAACAGGCTAAAATACCACCTAGCTAGAATTCCTGGGAATGGTGTGGGATGTTGTCAAAATTGCCCTGATGAAGTCACTACTAAAATGGCAGCTACTTTGGAAGCCATTAAAAAAGAAACTTCTAAGAGGGCAAGAAGGAAGAATGAGATTGTTGGGATAGGTAGATCTTCATCTCAGAGTGAAACACAGATTGAAAGCTCGGGTATTGGTAACTCCTCTTCAAGTGTTGTAGCAAACAAGAGTATAACCTCTTCTTTCTTCACTCCTCGTACAACTCCAGGATCTCAACCAACCTTGGATAGTTTTAATGAAAAGAAGAGGAAGGAGGCAGATATGGCAGTGAGGGTTTTAGTACCATAACAGTCTTTCATTCAACTATGCAAAGTCATATTTTTATCAGCCCATGGTGGATGCCATTGCAAGTGCTGGCCCTGGATACAAAGCCCCATCTTATAATGCACTTAGGGGGAAAGAGCTAGATGAGGAGTTGGAGTGTGTCAAGGAACAATTGGAGAGCTTTAAAAGCTCATGGAAAATTACAGGTTGTACAATTATGTGTGATGGGTGGACAGATCAGAGGGGTAGAACAATAATAAATTTTGTTGTAGCTTGCCCTAAAGGAACCGTGTTCCTAAAATCCATTGATGCATCTACAAATGTAAAAGATGCACATTTGAATTTTACATTGTTGGCTGATGTGGTGGAGGAAGTTGGGGTTGCAAATGTTGTCCAAGTAATCACGGACAATGCAGCAAATTATGTAGCAGCTGGAAGGTTGCTTTGTGCCAAATATCCCACGATTTTTTGGACTCCATGCATTGCCCATTGCATAGACTTGATACTAGAGGATATTGGGAAGTTGGAGTGGGTGCAGGATGTTGTGCAAGAATGCAAGCAAATTACCAAGTATATTTATAATCATGCTTGGGTGTTGAACCTTAAGAGGGAATTCACACAGGGTGAGCTTAGTCGCCTAGCTGTCACACGGTTTGCTACAAAATTTCTTTCCCTCCAAAGCCTTTTGTATGAGTACCAAGCTTTGCGAAGAATGTTTTGTAGTCAACAATGGGTATTTTGGAAAGATAGCACAAAACCAGAAGCATTGTCTGTGAAAACATCTGTCTTTGGTGATAGTTTGTGGGACAAAGTCACTGAGATTGTCAGCTTCACTGAGCCCCTTGTGAAAGTCTTGAGATTGATGGATGGAGAGAAACCTCCAATGGGATATATTTATGAGGGCATGGATAGGGCCAAAGAGGCCATCAAGACTTTCTATAAGGGAGATGAATCTAAATATCTCCCTATATGGCAAATTATTGATTCCAGGTGGGACAAACAACTACATTCACCATTGCATGCAACAGGAGCATATCTCAATCCGAGCTTATTCTATAATGAGGAGTCTAACATTCAAAGAGATCCCGAGGTGATGAGAGGTGTCATGATATGCATTGAGAAGATGTTCCCGAATGTAGATATTCAAGACAAAATCAACCTACAACGAGATATGTACAAGGAAGCATCTGGCATGTTTGGATTCAGCTCAAGCCAACGTCTCAAGGACAAGAAAATGCCTTGTAAGTGCAAATTGTTAGAACTTAGCTTGTAATTTTGCTAGTTCTCTTTTATATGTTTGGCATTGCAAACTGATAATCTTTGTTGTTATTTTTTTACAGCTCATTGGTGGATAGATTGTGGCTCTGAGGCACCGCAATTACAAGAATTCGCCATCAGAGTTCTGAGTCAACCCTGTAGTGCTTCTTCTTGTGAGCGCAATTGGTCAGTGTTTGAGCACATCCACAACAAAAAGAGAAACAAGTTGGAGCATGAAAGGTTGGAGAAGTTGGTTTTCATCTACTACAACCTTCGAATGCTCACAAAACAAGTGCAACCAAAGGATATAGATCCAATTTTATTGGATACTATTGATTTAGAGTCTGATTGGGTTGTGGAGGAAGAGCCCCCTGATTTGAGTTGACTTGATGAAGAGACTGAGGATCTCTCTAGTTTTCCATCTCAAATGGAGACTCTCAATACACCTGTCTCACAGTTGCTTTAGCCTTCCAATGCTACCATGAGCTCCACAAGGGCTTATTATAGGCGTGGTCGTCCATGAGTGATGAGACTCAAGATTGTTATGAGACAATCCTTTATCATTTATGACATATGTATTTGAATTTTGAACTTGCTGAAATTTTCTATTTTAATTATGGAATCATGATTCCTTTTCTTATTCAGTATCTAAATGTTCTGCTTACAAAAATCGAATATGCTATGTTGCACTTTTATAGATATGAGATGATGTTATGAATTATTGCATATATTGTGGTTTTTATAACTTATAAGGACTGGAATTATCATTAGTTTCTTTTTTCTGCTTAAAATTTACCATATTTTAATTCTTTTTTGCATTTTGACGAGTCTTATACGAGTTTTATATGGGTTGTTCCCGAGTCTTATACAAGTCGACGAGTCAATGGTCGGACAAGTCTTATACGAGTACGAGTCGTGCAACATTGATCACAGTGTTGCTTTCGGTCTGGTGATCAGATACTCTAAGCTCCAATTTTCCCTTGGGAGTTGTTACTTGGCTCCTAGTTTTGATTTTGGTTGGGGTTGCCCCCAGACTGAGATCACGGGGGGTGTTGCCGGTTACTACCCCCTGTCCAGGATCTCCCTTTTATTTGTTCCCCGGCTTCTTTTGCAGCATTTGGAGGATTGTCATAATTCTCCTGGTTGTATGGTTGTCAATGAGCCTGGGAAGGGTTGCACTAGGTTGATCGATGCATTACGTTGTGCTAGTGGTCCATTCTGTGCAGGGAATGGGGGATATTCGTTCCCTTGTCCCTGGTTGGTATATGACTGTTGGGGTGACTTTCATGATAGCTAGGTTGTGATACGTTCTAAGTAGAATCGTATGAGTATCCAGGGTATTGATTACTGCTGCCTAGGTGTCCTTAGGCCGAAGACCCGATCGAACTGTCCACAAAATCGACGTGCATGGTACTACTGTTGCCTAGGTGATCTTGGGAAAAGGACCCAATCAAACCGTCTGCAGGATCAATGCGCATGGTACTACTGCTGCCTAGGTGATCTTGGGTCAAAGACCCGATCAAGCCATCTGTAAAATCTACCTACCTGGGAACTCTCTAAGTATCACGGGTGTTACTGCTGCCTAGGTGATCTTGGGTCAAAGACCCAATCAATTCATTTGCAGAATCTACCTACCTGGTAACTCTATGAGTATCATGGGTGTTATTGCTGCCTAGGATATCTCGGGTCAAAGACCCGATCAAGCTGTCTGTAGAATCTACCTACCTGGTAACTCTCTGACTATCATGAGTGTTACTACTGCCTAGGAGATCTTGGTTCAATGACCCGATCAAGCCGTCTGCAAAATCGATGCGCATGGTCACTCTCCGAATACAGATTACTGCCGCCTAGGTGACCTTGGGTCAAAGACCCGATCAAGCCGTCTGCAGTAATCGATGCGCCTAATAACTCAAGAGGATGAGGCAACCAGGTTCCCTTGTCCCTGGTTGGTGTATGGTGGCTTGGGGGGAGGAGGTCTGGCGGGGAGCCTTTCAGGTGATCGTTGTTCCTCTTACGGGTCCAGGATGACACGAGGTTCATCTCCAGTAGACTAGATGGGGAGATCCTCTTGATAGGATCGCTCGATGGCGTGTAAGGCGTCCCTATATCGCGGGATCTCCAGGCAGTGATGGGTATAGTGCCCATAGTTGCTGCAGAGAGCGCATGCGCGATTGGTACGCAATGCTTTGCCTTTACTTTTGGTGGTAGGTTCCTTTTTACGGGAACGTGGCGTCGCGATGTCTGTCTCAGAGCAGAGGAGTGGTTTTAATTCATCCATCTCTAGGCATATATGGGTAGGGTGACCTATTACGTCACATATGGCGCAAACTGGTGATTCCCGTTGTATGGCAGGGGTCACCATCTTCTTTCCTCTTTTCTCGGTTTTCTTAGCCGTGATCACCGGTTTTGCAATGGAAATTTCCTTTGTTGGGGTGGTTTCGACAGTTTCTTGGATGGGTGGGGCCTCCTCGAGATTGAGGGGCTTCAACCCTATGGCAGTGACGTGGGTGGATATTGTTCCCGCAGGGGGAATGAGGTACCAAACTGGTATTGCCAATGATATGTTTGGTAATACCAGTGTTGCCAAAACTTGTTGTGCGTCGAAACCAGCTAGGGGGTAGAGGAAACGGGTTTGGGAGGTGACGTAGGCTAGAGAGGTTGTCATGGTCGATGACTCGGTGCCATTACCGCTTGTGTCCATGTCCTGACTAGATTTAGCGCTTGACGTGGACATCATGCACACCGGAGCCCCTGTGACATCGGGTGATGACTCAGAGATAATGGACGGATCTCCTAGGAATGACCCTAGGACGGACGACGATTGGAACTGGCCGGGGCCAACCTGAAAAACCCAATGCGTGAAAAACAGTGCAACAGCTAAGGGTTTTTATTATTATGCAACACTAAATTTATCCTAGTACAATTTGGATGTCGAACACTAGCTATCCTATAAAGAAAATAGTGGGAAAAATATCTAGAGGGAAATTACCCTCATTCGAAGCAATCCCGACACTTGACTGCCAATGAAAAGCAAGTCGTCCAACTGGGTATATGTAGGCTCTGCGTCAACCTAAAGTTTCCTACCACACGTGTTACCCGAATCATCTGCTAACCAAGCCGTCCTGCCTACTGCTGACTAGGAAAATTCTTCTCCGACACTCTGGAACCTCTTCCTGGCCTCTGGAACTGAAAACTTCTTCCTTCCTCAGCAAATCGAACTACCCAATAAAGCTCCTGCGCTGCCTCTACACAGCTTCCTGGAATAATTTTGGCCTTTTTGTGCAATGCACTTCACCGGATGTGGAGTACTTCCTCCGGCCTCACTCTCTCTACCCCTCTCTATCTTTGCTTCCCTATTGAAGCTCGAAATCTTCCAGCACTACTGCCCCTGAGGAAAATCGATCTCTCTGAGGAAATCGAACTCTTTGTGGTTCTCACAAGTGTATCCTCCATCTACCCATCGACTTCTTATAATCTTATGTTGGGACTCCAACGACTAAGATTAAAACAACGACTAAGATTAAAACTTAATCAAAAGCTCATATTATTTCCCAATCAATCTGTGTGAGTTTTTAGATGATTCACACCTTATCTTAATTAATTCTAATTAATTAACCCCTTTTTCTAATTGTAGACTTAAGAAATAATTAAAAATAGGCTAATAATCTAATTGAGACACTTCTAGGTGGAATTTCTAGGAACTATTTCTGGGTTATGGAGAGCTCATGTGTTTTAGCCTATCCACAAAGTTTTGAGACTAGAACACCTTCAATGCTACAAAAATGAACACTCCCTATTGTTATCGCTTGCCGCCTACACCTACCTACAGTTAGTGGGAAAAGCCTTCAACCCCACAGGTGTGGTTAGTGGCAAGGAACTCAGAGAAGGGGCTGTCACCTATTCCCAACTCAATCCGTTTAAGCTATCTCCTAAGTTAACTAAGGGGGGTGGTCCCTAAAGGAAAACTAAGTTAAAGATGTGAGATTTCTAGGAGAATTGATTAGAAGGAATTACTTATCAAAGATGACTTGATTCCAATATGTAAACAAGCATATAAGTATATGAGCAATATTCAATGACGTGTTCAAAATATAGACCAATGCTTTAAAGTAGATAACAAATGCTTGCTCAAAAATGAAATTCAAGATATAATGACAATAATCCCACAAAGGAAGTGTTAGACCAAGATCACAATATGCAATTAAATTTGCAACACCAAATAAAGGTATTTGCCAATGAAACGAGATATATCAATCATCCATAAGCATAATGATCATTAAAATGACAACATGCAATGAAGTTGTATGTAGAAGCAAATTTCCAAGTACCATAGAATTAAACTTGTTGCAAAATTTAAGGAATTAAAATGCTTGCATCCAAAGTGCTTCTTGAGATAATATTTGCATGTGAATCTTTAAAACATCAAGATAGCAAAAAATTTGGGAACTTTGCAAGTAAATGTGATGAGATAGTGCTCTTGGTTTATTTTATTAATTAGTTTTAAAGTCAGGTTACAATTGAACTCTAATCCTCAGACCTCACCCTCACCCAAATATTTGGATCTCACAGTGAAGAGTCCATAGTGGTAGAAGGTCCCTAAAACGTCTATTCAACCAACTTAAGTTGGAGGTAAATTTTAGAGATGCAAGTCTAGTATGAAAAGTGAAATGCCTAAATGATATGAAAGTGAGTTTGCAAGTGCTATGTAAAAGATGGAGATGATTCAATTAAATATGCTTCATAGTTAGAACAATAACTCAAGTTGCCATAAATTGAAAGTGCTATGCTTTTTTACTTGTAGTATATTGTAAAACTTATCCAAATGAGAAATAGATCACAAAACATAAGTAAGTGATGGCAAATGAGATTGCAAATTAAGAAATTAAAGGACTATGCGATTTGTGTTACTTCCCAATTAGAGCATGCATATGTGATGTGAAAGAAAATGGAAATGTCAAAACCACTAAGTCAATCCATCTACAAATTCTCTCCTTTGAAATGGAGAGATAGGGATGCCAATGGGTAAAACCCACGCTCCCACAACAAAAACAGAATTTTTTATTAATTTTACAAGAATGAAATGTCCATGAAGCCTTTTCTAAACCAAGGAAAGTCTTTACAAATAAAAATTGAGACCATAGACTTTTCCTCGATGAGAATTTCTAAGAACTCAAAATAAATTCAGACTTTACAATAGGAGAAGAGAAGCTAAGCCTCTTCTATGCCCACAACCAAAGAAGAGAGAGTTATCTTCCTCATTTGAAATTCAACCCAAAAGTCCTGCAACAACTTGTTAGTAATTTCTTGTAGTTGTCCACTCAAGTTGTCACAAGAAAAAATTCTAAAGAGGGCTACAAAACCAATCAAATATTAGATAGATGAAATTACAAAATATTGCACAACAATTTACAAAGGGCTAAGCCAAAGAATTCGAGTAAACTCTCCTCTTTGCTTAGTCATCTTCAAGCTCTTAGATAGCAAATGAAAACAATGAATTATAATGTTTTAAAAGATATTCAAATTTAGATGTATTCGGTTTGTATACAAGCTATGTCTCAAAACCCCTGCAAAACCACTTTGCAAGATAAGACTATGAAAGTTCAAAGAACAAATGAGAGCTCCTTTGAGAATGTATCAAGAGTGGGTTGGTCTCTCCAAAGATTTCCCCCAACACTTGATTCTTTGATCCCAACAAGATGTTCCCTCTACAAAACTTCAATCAAGAATTAGTTCCATATAGATCTAGCAATAAACAATGATAAGAAACTCTAGAGATTTATTTGAAACCAACTAGAGCATTCTATACCTAGAGCATACTCTTAAATCAAATGTCAATGTAAGATAGCTCTATATTAACAAATCTACAAGAGCATATGAAAATAAATTAGATCAAAGCATGAGTAAAAGGAATTATACCAATGATCAACAATTCATCACACTCCAAAAGGAGAAACACCTCGTGAATGAAACCCCAAAGTCTTTATTGATATTTCTGAAAGTGTACAAGGCAACAGCACTTCTGCAAGCACAATAGCTAGTAAACAAATTATTACAATATGAGAGCCCATGGCTCCATTATATAGAAAGTTGGGAGCAAATCCCAATGAAGAACCATATGCCAGGTGGTAAGAGGGAGGAATTCTCGAGGCAAATTCGAATTTGGCAAGTGGAGCTCCAATGCCAAGTGTAAAAATCGAATTCTGTCAAGTGGACATCATTTTCTTCTTCTCTTATGTGCCAAATTCGAATTTTATGATGAAATGACATGTGTATATGGTTGGTAACCCATGTGGGGACATTTTCCCACAAAAATCTCCACCAAATATTCTCCCAAACCCTCCCAAATATGCACTAACTTCACAAATTCGAATTTCCACGTAAACAACTCTCATTTAATGCCGAAAATTCAATTTTATTTGAGCACATTTCTTTTCCTTGATTTTAGAAGTCCATATCACCTTGGGACTTCACTGTAACTCCTCCATAATTTTCCACCTCATTTCCACCTCATTTAGCATGTGTGGATATTTATTTTTCTCCATTTATTTAATTTCTAGCTTAATTAATTGTCAAATTTCCCACTAAACTTAGGAAAAGTGAGTTTTGAGGGTTCAAAACACATTTTTAACCCCTCAAAGTGTGTCATAGTAGAAAGTTGAGCGTGAGAGGTGTAATTTTGATTACTCATACCCCATACAGCTTCTCTAAACAACACTTATTACAAAATTACAATTTTTATTGCAATTTTCAACTTGCGGAAAATCTAAAAAATTAAAAAATCACTACCTAGACCTAACCAAATTCCACGAAATTTTTTGTGTGATCTAGTATGGTAATATACATTGACTCTAGACACTAGGAGTCACCCAAGGCCTCACCATCAAGCCGTACTCCGGCTTTGGGGTAAAATTGAAGGAAAAAACTCAATTAATTATTAACTCCTAGTAGGGAGATGATAATTAACCAAGTAAAAAAAACCTCCTAGAGTAATACTCACTTGTTGGCAAGGTCCCAGGGTACCTAGGCCTGTTATAGACTCAATACCGACTCAAAACTCATCATTACTAGCATCACTTATTACAATTCCCCATAGGGCGTGGAATCTAGATACAAGAGAAAATGATAAGAAGTAGAAGTAGAGTTTAAAAACTCTGTTGAACTGATGATATCTGATGGTACAAATGTCTTCTGGTTCATCCTTGGGCATGGAGTCTTCTCATTATCATCAAGTGCCACTCCAATGGTCAACACCTATTAGCGAGGAAGGTGTTCTTTCTAGTGTTGCACATACTTCCACAACAACTTGTTTTTGTACCACCGTCTGTCACATTGGTGATATTTGGCCACTGCCCACCAACGACTGTGCAACTCTGATGTTGCATCTGTGTCGTTGTTGACACTGCGATCCTAATGCCAACTTTGCATCTGCACTGCAACTCCCTCTCATCTGTTGTTGTTGCAACTGCAACAACAGCAACTGAAAAACATCCAAAATATTGAATCAATTGTGTTAAGTATGATGCATCTATCTCTCGAGTCTTGACTGCTACTAGCTACTGCACTGTGCCACTCTGCATTGTTGTAAACTCTGCACTGTCACACTTTGCACTGCTACCAAAACTGCACTGCGCTCCTCAGCTCCTGACTTCTACTAATCTGCAACCGCCACTTGGAATCTAACTACATCACTAACACTGATACATCCTGCTATTGAATATTGTGGGCCCTTGTAGCGAGGTAATGATACATGAGGAGGACACCTCAAGGACCCTGCCCACGTCTGCACCTTTAGGACTACAACTCTAGAACGCCCAACCTCTCTCCTGGAGGTATAGCAACAAACATAGTGAACTATTCCTCCAACCCGGAGGGAAACTTATCGATCCCAGTGGACATTGCTGCATGTTCCTGCTAATCCTTCTTCCTAAAAGGACACTGTGGATTATAGTGACCAAACTCACCACATCTGAAGCACTTGACCTTTGACAGGTCCTTCTTCTTCTTCCTTTCCCCTTGCTCTTGACTGGGACCCTTAGATGCTAGGGACACATTTTCTTCTTCCTTCTCACCCTTCACGCCCTTGCTATTGTTGTTGCTGATGGTACTCTTTTCTACATCCCGCCTCAACACCTCCTACTATAGATCGGACCACATCCTATCCCATTAAGGCAAAGTGTCTCTGCCCGAGATATTTTGGACAAACACTTGCCAGTCATCTGAGACACCATTCAATGCCAACCGTACAAGCTCTGTCAATTGGGATGCCTCCCCAACAGTTGATAGTTGATCTTGGACTTCCTAAATCCTAGTGAGGAAGCCATTTATGCTCTCACCATTCTGCATCCTTATGCTCCTTAGCTTCTCCTGGAGAAACATCTTCTGCTGCTCAAAAGAACTCTAAAATAGCTCGGAGAGAGCATCCCACATCTCCTTGGTTGTACCCTTGTCTGCCACATGTGAGAATAGATGCTCTCGGACTCCATCCAAAATCATCTGCTTCGCCTTCACCATTTATTTTGTGTACTCCTTTAGCTGATCCGCATCCTAGGGTACTACTACCACATTTTCTACATAGGTCTTCAAACCATGCTCGTCAAGGAGAAAGGACATTTTGGCCTTCTAAATGACATAGTTGGAGGCACCGTCTATTAGTTTTTGTAGCATCAGAGGTGTTTGAGTCTCAAAACTTTGTGGAGAGGCTAAAACACATGAGATCTCCATAACCCACAAATCGTTTCTAGAAATTCCATGTAGAAGTGTCTTAATTAGATTATTATCCGATTTTTAAATATTTCCCAAGTTTAAACTTAGAGAATATGGTTAATTAATCAATATTAATTGACATATGGTGTGAATCATCTGGAAACTCACATGGATCGACATAGAATTAATCTGTGCCGTTGATTAAGTTCTAATCTTGTTCATTGATGCTCCAACAGAGGATTATAAGAAGAAGTTGATGGGTAGATGGGGAATACACTTGTGAGAACCACAAAGAGTTTGATTTCCTTGGAGGATATGATTTTCCAGATAACCACTAGTGTTGCGAGAGTTTGAGCTTCAGTAGGAACGTAGAGATAGAGAGAGGGGCAAGGACAGTAATCCGAAGGAAGTTTTCCAGATCTGAAGAGGCAGCAGCGAGTGACAGAAGTGATCCATGCAAAAGTTGCACAAGGGTTGCGCAGTAGCTTCAACAAAGTAGTTCGATTTAGCTAGGGAGGAAGTCGATTCAGCTTCCAGAGACCGGGGAAGTCTTCCAGAGGGCCAGAGAGTCACTTCCAGCAACAGAGACAGGCAAGACGGCTTAATCAGAGGCTGAACTAAGCCACACGTCTAAGAGGCAGCGCAAGGACTGCAGAGAGGGTCTACACAGGGGTTTGGATGACTAGTTTTTCTGAAGGACCCAGTGCCAGGATTGCTTATGGAGTGAGAGAATTTCTTCTCTTCAGTTATATTTTGTTAGATACTTCTTGTTTGGAGCTAGTTGGGCATGCATATATTGCACTCAAATTTCACTGCTGCATAATAATTATAACCCTCAGTTGTTGCACCGGTTTTTCCGAGGACTTTTGTCCAAAAATAATTGTGTTAATTATTGTGTGTGTGTTGTGCTAGTATTTTCTCAGTTCCAGTGCTATTTTTCTTCCGCAGTTTATTTGTGAAGATCATTGTGTGAATTATTTGATATTTGTTGTAGCAAATAAATTGTTAAATAAATTAACAATTAGAAAAAATAATTTCTAGTTGCTGTGATAAATGAAAATTTCACATGGTATCAATGCGTGAGTTATCAGCTGGGAAGCTCAGAAGCAGAGAAGGGAATTTCAATGTTCAGAGGGAGCAGCAGGCCGAAATTCTCAGAGGTTGTGCAATACCTAGATAGGCAGAAAATTCGATTTTCCCAGAATAATGATTCTGGTAGTCAAACGGAGCAGCAGTGGCTCAGATTTTCGCTGAGCAGATTCCTTGGTTGGACGCAAAGGGTTTTGCAGCATTTTGTCGTAGCAGAATCAATGTCGAGTGGAAGAGAAAAGCACACATAGAGGGAAAATTTCTCTTAGGGGACTTCGAGTTTCAGAGGTTCGATTTTTTCTAGGCAAATTGGCAATAGTTGTGAGCAGATATTCTCACTCCAGAAGGGAGAGCAAATAACAAAAGAAATAGCCAAGCAGAGGAAAAGATGGAGTTTTCGGCAAATTCGAGATGGCCACAGTAGGACTCAGAGATCAGGATAGGTTGGAGGGAGCCTCCACCTATGTCATCTGGAAGGCTAGGATGTCCTTCCTTCCAGATGAATATGACCTGAAATCATACATAGATAATGTAGTGGCAGATCCCCAGGATGTCAATCAGCTCAAGGAGTACAAAAAATAAATGGTGAAGGCGAAGCGGTTGATCTTGGATGGAGTTCAAGATCATATAGTCTCACACATAGCTGGCAAAGAGATATGGGATGTGCTCTCTCCACACTATATCAGGGTTCTTCCGAGCAGCAAAAGATGTTTCTCCATGAGAAGCTTTGGAGCATCAGGATGCAGAAGGGTGAACGCGTAGATCCCTTCCTCACGAGGATTCAGGAGGTTTGAGATCAACTAGTAGTCGATGGGGAGGCACCCCAACCCACAAAGCTTGTACGATTAGCACTAAATAGTGTCTCGAAGGACTGGTAAGTGTTTGTCCAAAGCATATTGGGTGGAGACACTTTGCATTGTTAGGACAGGATGTGGGTCAATTTACAGCAAGAGGAGTTGAGGCAGGCTCTATTAAAGAGTACCATCAGTGGCAGCAGTAACAAGAGGTCGTAGAGTGAGGAGGAGAATGTGGCCCTAGCCTCTAAGGGTCCTAGTCAGGGGCAGGGGGAGAAGAAGAAGAAGAAGGACAGGACCTGTCAAAGGTCAAGTGGTTCAGATGTGGTGAGCTCGATCACTACAATACTCACAGTCCTCTCAGGAAGAAGGACAAGCAGTTGAAGCAGGATCAGGTAGTAGCATCTGCAGAGATTGACAAGTTGTCCTCCAGGTTGGAGGAAGAGTTTTCCATTTTTGCAGCCATACCTCCAGGAGAGAGGTGGGGTGACTTGGAGATGTAGTCCCAAAGATTGTAGAGGTTGGGCAGGTTTCATTGAAGTGTCCACCTCATGGATCATTACCTGGCTATGGGGGCCCACAGTATTAAGTAGCAGGATGGATCAATGTTAGAGGTGCAATCAGAATACCAAAGTGACAGTTGCAAACTAGTAGCAGTAAGATGTTGGGGAGCACAATGCAGAGTTGGCAGCAGTGTACAGCGGCATAGGTCAGAGTTAGAAGTAGCACAGATTCTTCGGTGACAGTGCAGAAGCTAGTAGTAGTTGGGACTCGAGAGACAGATGCATCATACTAAACGCAATTGATTTAGTATTTAGGATGCTTCTTAGCTGCAGTCGTTCCAATTGCAGAAGCAAGAGCTGAGAGGAAGTTGCAGTGCAGATACAAATTTGGTAGCAGTATGGCAATGTCAGCAGCAATACAGATGCAGCATCATAGTTGCGCAGTGGTTGGTGGGCAATAGCCAGACATCAGCAACGTGGCAGAGAGGTGATATAGAGACAGGTTATTGTAGCAGCAGTTGTGCAGCACTAGAACACCTTCCTCACTAAGATGGAGTGTTTGTTTTTGTAGCATCTGAGGTGTTTTAGTCTAGAATTTTGTGAAAAGGCTAAAACACATGAGATCTCCATAACCCAAAAATTGTTTCTGGAAATTTCACCTAGAAGTGTCTCATAGATTATTAGCCGATTTTTAAATATTTCCTAAGTCTAAACTTAGGAAATATGGTTAATTAATCGTTATTAATTGAGATAAGGTGTGAATCATCTAGAAACTCACACGGATTGACATGGAATTAATTTGGGTCCTTGATTAAGTTCTAATCTTGGTTGTTGGTGCTCCAACAAAGGATTATAAGAAGAAGTCGATGGGTAGATGGAGAATACACTTCTGAGAACCACAGAGAGTTCAATTTCCTTGGAGGGTTCGATTTTCCAGATAGCCAACAGTGTTGGGAGAGTTCGAGCTTCAATAGGGAAGCAAAGACAAAGAGGGGCAGGGACAGTGATCCGAAGGAATTTTTCCATATCTGGAGAGGCAGCAGCAAGTGACAAAAGTGACCCACGTGGAAGTTGTGCAAGGGCTCTACAGTAGCATCAGTAGAGTAGTTCGATTTAGCTGGGGAGGTAGTCGATTCAGCTTCCAGAGGTCGGGGAACGTTGATTTTTGGTAGCATCGGAAGTGCTCTAAGCCCCAAATTTTGTGGAGAGGCTTAGAAACTGGTATTCCAAAAACCGAGAAACTGTTTGTGAAAATTCCACTCGGATCATGTTTTATTAAAATAATTAATTATTTTAATGGAGACCCTAAGTCTAACTTAGAGAAATTAAATAATTAAAGGGCATTAAAAAAACAAAGTGTGAATGATCTAGAAAAAGCAAAGATCAAGTCTAATATAATCTTAGTCGTTGATTTATCAACGAGAAAACTATAAAGGAAGGATACTTCGCGTTTCCGTACAGGACGCGGAACGGGGGTTGGAGTCGAGGAGGACATTTCCTGCAACACTGGATTTGACTCTGAAGAGAAGGTAGAATTGCTGCAGTAGAAGCAGATCAAATCACCAACGGGATTGCGCAGTTCTAGCCAGAAGAGCTGATTTTTCGAGTTTATCTCTCTCTGAGTGACTCGACAAAGAGGTAGGACTTCCGATTCGAGATTTTGCCAAGGCAGAGGTAGCAACGCAGAGCCTTCATGCAGAGCCAAAGGGACGCAGTTTTTCTGCAGGTAGTTGTTGTTGCAAAGTATAACTAGGTCGGTCTTCATATTGACTATCTAATTATGTATTTTATATAAAAAAGAAGCCAAAGATAATAAAATGTATTTTGTTGTACTTGCTTCATGGGTTTCATGAGCAAGATTTTATTATAGGTTAATAGACTTCTTCTTGATGTCTATTAGGTTCTTTGTCTTCGAGGTATAAATATAATTAGGTGTCATATGTATGAAGAAACTAGTCTTGAGAATGCTCCAAGATCTTGTCCAAGAAACAGTGGAAGAATGACTCTAATCATCCCTCACTCAAACGTTGGAAGATAAGCTCGATCTACTGTGATCATGTGGGCCTTACACTCAGTGAAGAAGTCGGCCTTCTAGCTTGTTGAATGATCAGCCTAAATTCATGGACCATGCCATATATATAACATGAATCTGCGGATCATTTGAGACGATCAACCATTGCGAATTGTTCTGAAATGGAAAGTGGATAGTAAATGTGGATTTCCGAGAAGGTCACGGTATGGGTTTAAAAGAAAACACAGTGTGTATTCAGGCACTGTGAATTGCTTGGAAGAAGATGTGGACAAATCTATGATATATGCGTATTTCAGGAAGGACGTATCTGAAGTTATGCAGATTAGTTGACGGATGCTACGGTCAAAACTTGAAGTAAAGATCGGAAATATGTGATGCATTCTTACCATATGAATTGAGGAACAAGTGCAGACATCTATGTGATAACTACAACATGATCAAAGTCTAGATTAAAATCAAGCTAAAGCATTAGGTGCAGATGTGTGTTGTGAAGCATCCTGAAGTAACAAGTGCTAGTTAGTATGAAAGAGTTGCGTTCAAATAAAGTGCGGTCAATCTGTTGTGTAACCAGCTCCAAAGAGAGAAGAAAAGAGATATTCACGCCTTATAAATGAGCCACTTCGAGGGGGCAACCTCCAATACATTACATGAATGAACAATTCTTGGATGATACAAATGAACAAAACCTCCTTCTATATATAGGAGTCCATGGGGCCACAATGTAATCCTAGTGGGGCCACAATGTAATCCTAGCAAACCTAACAATAATAATTTAAGGGCACAATAATTACAATATGGGGGTTACAGGGGTACAATAATAACAATAAGGGGGTTACACTAACAACAATAAGGGACTATACTAGTAATATAGGGACCTAACATGCCCCTCTCCTTCAAAAAAGTGTTGTCCTCAATGCTTGAGTAGCTCTGGGTGCTTCTGTATAAAATTCTCATCCTCACATGTAGAATCTTCAGTGGGTAAGTTCTTCCACTTGATGAGATACTCTGAAATTGATCGATTCCGTAGTTGTCGAGTTCTTGTTTCCATGACCGCTTTTGGTTCCAATATGATTTTTCCTTCCTCATCAAGTTCTGGCAATATTGTTTGAACTGGAAGATTTTCTCCTATAACCTTCTTTAAGCATGAAACATGGAAAACTGGATGTACTCGCGAAGAAGTAGGAAGCTCCAATTTGTATACCATAGTACCAATCTTTTGCAACACCTTGTAAGGACCATAGTACTTTGGCGATAATTTATTATCCTTCTTAGCTTGCTTGAGGGACATTTGTTTATATGGTTGTAGCCGTAAAAATACCCAATCTCCTATATCAAAACTTCTCTCACTACGATGTTGATCTGCCTGTTGTTTCATTCGATTTTGTGCCAAATTCAGGTTATCCTTTAAGAGTTGGAGAACTTCTTGCTGATGCTCGACGTGATCTTCCACTGCTTGAACCTTCGAATTTTCCCTTAAAGATGATGTGATCGATGGTGGATGATATCCATAAGTGCCATAAATGGGGTCATTTTTGCTGCAGTATGGAAGGAAGTGTTATACCACCATTCAGCGAGAGGTAACCACTTGACCCATTGTGTTTGTTTATCGGATACAAAACAACGAAGATATCCTTCCAAACATTTATTTACTATCTCAGTTTGACCATCAGATTGAGGATGATAAGATGAGCTATGAGCTAATTTAGTACCCAAAGAAGAAAATAACTCTGTCCAAGAATTTCCCGTAAAAATGGGATCTCTGTCGCTCACAATAACCCTTGGGCTTCCATGTAGCTTTTGAATTCTGTCCACAAATGTAGTAGCAACTGTACTTGCTTTAAATGGATGAGATAATGCACAAAAGTGTGCATACTTGGTAAGTCTATCAACACCATGATGACATTCTTTCCTTCAGACTTAGGTAAACCTGTGATAAAATCCATTGAAATCTCCTCCCAACGCTGACTTGGAATGGATAAAGGTTGTAGAAGTCCCGGGGTCTTAATTGTCTCCACTTTATTCTGCTGGCAAACCAAACATTCCGCCACAAACTTTTGAATATCAGATTTAAGGCCATCCCAAAAAAATTCTTTCTTCACTCTGTGGTAAGTTTTTAAAAATCCTGAGTGTCCTCCTAAAGGAGAAGTGTGCAATTCCAGAAGAATCTTTTGTTTTAGTTGGGAATTCTTACAAAGATATAAGCGATCTTTGTACCATAAGGAATCATTTTTTCCAACTAAATGTATCAGATGTACTAGGATCTTGCTGCAACTTTTGAATGAGTATCCATACATCTTTGTCCTTCTTCCATTCATCTCTTGCTTCAGTTATCCAATCTGGTTGGATAATAGAAATGGCACAAAAAAATGCTTCCACCTCTTCATTCTTTCTTGAGAGTGCATCTGCAACAACATTAAGCTTTCCTTTTTTGTAGATTATTTCAAAGTCATAACCCAACATCTTTGTGACCCATTTTTGCTACTCTTCTGAAGATAGTCTTTGTTCCAAAAAGTGTTTCAGACTATCATGATCAGTTTTTACCTTGAAGTGTCTTCCCATTAGGTAAGTTCTCCCTTTCTTTAGTGCATGCAGTATTGCTAACATTTCCTTCTCATAAATAGGTTTCTGTAAATACTTTCCTTTGATTGGACGACTTTCAAAAGCAATGGGTCTTCCTTCCTGCATTCAAACTGCACCAATTCCATTTCCTGAGGCATCACATTCCACAATAAAGGTTTTTGTGAAGTCTGGCGTAGCTAAGACCGGTGCTAGGCACATTGCCTCTTTAAGATGTTCAAAGGCCTTAGTTGCATCAGGAGTCCATGAAAATGCATCTTTCTTCAATAATGTTGTTAGAGGTGCTGCTATTCTCCCATAATTCTTAACAAACTTGCGATAATACCCTATTCACCCAAGAAATCCTCGCAACTGCTTTATGGTTGTGGGGATTTTTCATTCCTTAATGGCTTTAATTTTGTTAGGGTCTACTTTAACACCCTCGTGAGATACAATATGACCCAGATATTCCACCTCTTGTACTCCAAAGAAACATTTGGATTTTTTTACATATAATTGTTTCTCCTGCAATAGTTTGAGCACCCTGTCAACATGCTCAACATGATCCTTCCAAGACCTGCTGTAGATTAGTATATCATCAAAAAATACTAGCACAAATTTTCTAAGGAAGGGTTTGAAAATGGAATTCATCAACCCTTGAAATGTAGAAGGTGCATTGGTAAGGCCAAAGGCATGACCAAAAATTCATAATGACCCTCATGAGTTCGAAATGCTGTTTTTGGAATATCTTCAGTCTTCATTCTAATTTGATGATATCCCGAACGAAGATCCAACTTGGTAAAATAAATTGCTCCATGTAATTCATCCAATAATTCATCAATCACAGGAATGGGAAATTTATCTTTAATGGTGAGCTTATTGAACTCCCTATAATCCGGACACATTCGCCATGATCCATCCTTCTTGTGTACCAATACTACGGGAGCAGAGAAAGAACTTTGACTAGGTTGAATTATACCCGCCTCTAACATTTCTGCAATCATGCGTTCAATTTCGCTCTTTTGGAAGTAAGGATATCTATAAGGGCGGATGTTTGGAGGAACACTTCCTGGAATCAAATGAATAGCATGATCATGATCACGAATAGGTGGGAGTCCTTTGGGAGTTTCAAACACCTTGGAATGATTGTCCAAGACTTGTTGGAGATCTGCAGAAATAGATGATTTTGATGTCGGAACTTCTAGTGAGCATAATTGTGCAATTACGCCTCGTTGTTCTTTCTTTAGAAACTTTGTCATGACATTAGAGCTTATTATCCTTCCCGGCTTCCCTTCAATACCTCGTAATTCGACTTCCTTTCCTTCTGAAAAAAATTTCAAGAAAAGTTCTTGAAAATTAAAAGCTACCGTCCCCAAAGATTGTAACCATTGTACTCCTAGTACAACATCAGCACCTCCCATAGGAATGGAAAGCATTGGACTAGTCAACACATGTTCCCCCATGGTTAGCTTGATGTTATTGCATTTTCCAGAGCAATTTATAGTTCCTCCATTTGCAACCATCACTTGACATTCTGGTGCTGGGTATAGGAAACAATTTAATTCCTTGGCTACCTTACAATGAATAAAATTATGGGTGCTACATGAATCAATCAACACTATTACCTTTTTCTTCTTGATTTTTCCTTCTATCTTGAGAGTTTGAGGAGTGGTAATTCCTGCCAGTGCATTACACGATATGGTCGGATTCATTTCTTCCTCTTATAGGGCTAGTTCCTGGTGTATATCCTCTTCTTGTTCATTTTCTTCTTCTTCTTCACAATCTATGTAAAATAATTTCTTCTCAGCACACTTATGACCTTTAGTGTATTTGCTATTACAACTGTAGCAAAGCCCTTTTTCTCTTTTTTCTTCCAATTGTTGTGGTGTCAACCTTGTAGGTTGTGGAAATCTAGGTGTAGCAACACTTCCTTCTTTATAGAATTGAGTGGTAGGTTTCCTTGTCGCCATAATTTTACATTCAACTTTTCTTGCCAACATGAATGCCTTCTCCAATGAATCAGGTTCCAAAACGCGAACTTCATGTTGGATGTTATCCTTTAAAGTGCCTAGGAAGAGATCAATCCTGTGTTCCTCTGTAAGATCAGTTACCCTTATATTCAATTTTTGGAAGTCCTCAATGTGCTGCCCCACTAAACCCTTTTGTTTGAGATTTATCAATTGGGTGAAGAAGGTGTTGCTCTTTGTATCCTCATAATGTGCTATCATTTCCTCCGTAAAAATTGACCAAGTGACAATTTTTTTATGGGAGCAAAGCCATTGATACCATACAAATGTATTTTGTTCTAAATGTAAAGTTGCAATGCGTACCTTTTGTGTGTTTGCACGTTATGGAGATCAAAATATTGCTCCATCTGTAGTATCTATGTTACAGGATCCTTTCGATCAAAATTCCTCATATCCATTTTTGGAATATGGTGGTTCTTCCCGCCAACATTAGAGTTTATGAAATCACGATTAACATTTATTTTGTTCTCATCATGAGGTTCTTCTACTATATTTCCGCCATTAGGAATCATTTATGGTTTTAAGCTTGTCATCAAGCCTTCCATGTATGCTTTTAGATCATTCTTCATGTTTTCCATGTTGTCTTTCATGTCATCCATCTTAGCTTCCATGCCCACTTCCATGCCATCCATCTTAGCTTCCATCTTAGCTTGCACACCATCCATCCTAGCTTCCATGCCTTTCTTCAAACCATCCATCTTCACTTCCACACCTTTCTTCAAAACTTCCATTTCATTTTTTGCTGCTCTTTGCGAGAGTGAAATTTGTTGCACTTGTTCTTGTAATTTTGATAGATCATGTTGCAATTCTTCATCTTCATGAGTCATGGTAGAGCCTTATGAAGGCTTGATGGGTGTTGAATTCTTTTTAGGGGCCATTTTAGAATTCAATATTGATATCTATTCTACAATATGCCCTTGGAATCAATTCAACTTGATTCTTCAAACAAGACTTATGCAATTTGGGAAAAAAAAAAAAATACACACCTTTTACTAGCTTTTAGGAGCTCGATATTGAAATTGAATTATCTCTGTATTTGAAAATCTTCGATATCTGAAATTCAGCTCTGTAGTAGATCTCTGAAGCTTCTTTCAAATGCCAGAGGTCTGACCTGATTTGGATTCTCCAAGACAAATTTGTGTCCAATCTCCCACAATGACCTAATTCTGGACTGGTTCAGTAGAGCGAACTTGTACGAATTGCCACGTGTCACTGTTTTGTCCTTTGTCTCTGAAATTGATAGCGAAGAAACTTCAGTCTGTGTACTTGCGACCACTTTTTACGTCACTTGAATCCAATGCCCAGAGAGAGAGTTATTGAAGTTTTCCCACGATCACCTCTTTGAGATGAAATTCAGGAGCCTGAAAAAGCACTACCTTCCACAGATCATATCTCCAAAAATATTGCGAAACAAGCTCTGAAATTTTTTGACGAATTTCCTCAGGCTTTCAGCTTCGCACCATATGAATTTCAGACTCTGAACCTTCGTACAAAAAAAGTTATAGCGCAAATTCCACGATGACCTGTTTATGAGCCTGAAACAATACCTAACTTCCACAGATGATATCTCCTCAAATATTGCGAACCAAGATCTGAAATTTTTAGACAACCTTCCTCAAGATTTCAGCTTCGTACCCTAAAAATTTCAGCTTCTGAAGCTTCGTAGAAAAAAATTTATAGCGAAAATGCCACGATGACCTGTTTGGAGCAGCGAAACCCTAGAATCCCAAAGCTTTGATACCAAATGTTGTGTAACCAGCTCCAAAGAGAGAAGAAAAGAGATATTCACGCCTTATAAATGAGCCACTTCGAGGGGGAAACCTCCAATACATTACATGAATGAACAATTCTTGGATGATACAAATGAACAAAACCTCCTTCTATATATAGGAGTCCATGGGGCCATAACATAATCCTAGTGGGGCCACAATGTAATCCTAGCCGACCTAACAATAATAATGTAAGGGCACAATAATAACAATATGGGGGTTACAGGGGTACAATAATAACAATAAGGGGGGCTACACTAACATAATAAGGGGCTACACTATTAATATAGGGACTTAACACAATCTGATATTCAAATGAGGGAATAAGATCTGTTTTCCATGTGTTATGATGAGTGCAACTAGAAGCATTCGAATGTCATGCCATGTGAAGGACTAGGTGGATGATCATGCTGTGATGAGAAACTTGAGAGCTATTACAGTATGGAGAAAGGAGGAAGATAAATCTCTAATTTACCTTCCTACTCACAATTAATAAAAGAAGGGTCAATGCAGGTTAACGAAGAAAAGAAGGATCAACATTGAAAGAAGACTTAGAAGCAGTGACAAGATCTGGGAGACATTCATAGGTCAAGGATCAGAGTCTCAGTCATGGTTCTTGTCATTTGAAGATCTATAAGAAGAATTTCTTTTGGGTTTTCCTCTCCAAGAGGGAGAGGTTTTGCCCTGGCTTGAGGAGCCTAACCTTGTGTCTCTTGTGTTTTGGTAATTTGCTTGATGAAAGACTAAATAAATAAAGAAGAGAAAACATAAGTAAAAGAAGTGACCTCACAAGTAATTATCAAGTAAGAGAATTTGTAATAATCTCTAGCCCTCCAAATTCTCAACAATTGCCAGGTAGAGAAGCGTCAGAAGAAAGAGAAAAAACACATAGCGGGGAATTCTTCCTGAGCGAGTTCCTAACCGAGGAATTCATCATTGTTCCAAGATCGAAGCAACAGATCTAGGCAGCAGATCTACAAGCTCTAGGACTGCGTAAACCTGCCTAGGTTGCGAAGAGGGGGAGAAAGAGGAAGCGGTTCGACAATGTTCAGCTGAGATGGCAGCTCATGGTCTTAGAGATCAGGACAGAATGGAGGGTTCCTCTAACTATGTATTCTGGAAGGAAAGGATCCAATTCCTTCTGGATGAATACGATCTCAAGACGTTTGTGGTGATGTGGTTTTTGTACCTTCAGATCCCGATTAACTTACGAAGTATCGGTCCGATATGGCAAAGACCAAGAGGATGATCCTAGATGGTGTCAAAGATCACATAATCTCTCATGTAGTTGGCAAGAACACTGCCAGGGAGATGTGGGAGGCCTTATCCTTGCTGTATGAAGCAACTTTCAAGCAACGGAAGATGTACTTGGAGCAGAAGCTTTGGTTTGTCCAAATGCATAAGGGGGAGTGCATTTCTCCATTACTTACGAGGCTTCAGGAGATTCGAGATCAATTGGCAGCCATGGGATCCACCCCATCTTCGGAAACTATGGTGAGGCTAGCCCTTAACGCAATCACAAAGGAGTGGCATGTTTCTGTCCAAAGCATTTTCGGCAAGGCTACACTTCCTAATTGGGAGCAGATGTGGTCAGCGCTTCAGGAGGAAGCGCTGAGGAGAGATCTAGTCAAGTGCAAGCTTGACGGTAGCAGCGGGAGCGGATTTAAGAGTCCGGAGGAGGAGGAGAATGCAGCCCTCGCATCGAAAGGGAAGCAAGGGCAACAGAGACAGAAGACAAATGTCTCGAAGGTGAAATGCTTCAAATGTGGTGAGATGGGCCACTTTGGACCACAGTGTCCTTTGAAGAAAATGGACAAGGATGAGAAGCATGATCCGAAATTTGAAGCCGCAAAGATCGAGCAAGATGAGTTCGCTATGAGTGCCCACGCTTCTCGAGGAGAGAAGTGGGGTGACATAGAATTGAAGTTCACCTTGAACTTCAGTTGGACAAGATCCTTGAGGAGCCCACCTCATGGATCATTACCTTGCTATGGGAGCCCATATTTGCAGTAACGGGATGGAGGAGTTTTCAGTAGGAACCGAGAAGTGATGCAGACAACAGTGCAGTAGGTAACAGTGCATACTTCTGGAGCAAAGCAGCAACAGCGCAGTGCACAGGAGTGCAACGCAGTGCAAAGCAGCAGCAGTGCAGTGCAGTGCAGTGCATCAAAGGGACAACGCATTAGTTACCAGTCATCAGAGTCTTCAACACCGAGGTGCATCCACTGAACATTTGTTCAGTTTTGGGTGATTTCAGTTGCTTCTCTCAGCAACTAAGTTGCGGTGCAGATGCAGTGTTAGCAGCATAGTAGATGCAACACTTGAGAAGGAGTTGTAGTATGGATGCAGCAGTGGCAGTGGTAGTGTCATGGGCGGTGTTGTTATATCACCCACCACCTTAGCCCTAAGAAGCGTATAAAGGCAGATCACCCGACAGCATAAAGTGGTGAAATATTTAAAAGTGTGAATGGGAAAATATGAAAGGAGATCCATATAAAAAGGGGAATAAGGCGCTATATTATACGATAGACTTGCGGCAAAGCTTTAAACGAAACAAAAGCGACAAAGATGCAAGATAGTTGTACGAGGCAGGGCTCGCCCACACTCCGCATATTCAAAGGATAAAGGCGCGTGAACAATTCCGAGGGGGTCAAGGATGGCAAGGGGAAAGCGGAAGCTCCTCCCTCTGGAATTTTGGTGATGTGGCATACAATGGAACCCGAGGCATATTTTCCGTGGAGGAAATGGCCGCAGGATTGAAGCTGCTCCAAAACCCCACCAGACTTCCTAGTGTGCCCGACCACAAAGGACATCTGTCGCCACGAATACAACGGTGAGGTAAGTCCTAGTACACCTGATACACGACCAGTACCGGCATTTAACCCGACACATGGTATACACCTACCCGAAATCTGATAGCGAATAACCAAATGCCACGTGTCTCAGTGTCAACGTCAGCCCTACTAGTGTCGTCCTAGTCTCGTTTTCCAGGAAATATGAAGTTGTATAACTCTGTCCTGTAATTCACTGTGGTAAAATACTTTCTTTTATGGTTTACTGTATAGCTAAAGTGCGAGCGCCCGGTACCAGGTCTGCCAAGTCGCTTTCAACCTCCCTGCATTATTTTCCTCGAGCTCTGTCCTTACTGTGCAGGTATTCCATCCCTTTTTCACTATCTGGTTTCCTTCCACTTTTCATTTTTCATAATGGTCATGGGTAAAGTCACGGTTAAGAAGTCAGAGCCCGAAACCCCTCAAGGTCGTGAGTTCAGGGTTGCTCCTGGACTTGAGCCTTTCACAGACTTGCAAGTCCACATCTGAGACCCACAATACCCGTTTTTCATTAGTAGTGTCAAGCCAGAGCTTTTCAAGAAGCATGTGGAAATAGGGGCAGGTTGAGAGTCGTTTTGTCAGGGCTATATCACCAAATTACTCCCCCTGTCTACCCAGTTGTTGAATTCATTTGTTGGCTCAGAGAAGCCTACGATGAATGCCAGGATATGTTCCTACCATCTCAGGGGAACAAGATACTCAGTATATCTCCCGAAATCATCAGAAAAGCCCTCTGTTACCCTACCAGTTCAAATTATGTCAGTTTCAATGAAATGACGCTATCCCGTCAGTTTTCCAAGTTAACATGGAGGCAACAGAGCGATTTAATCGCTGCTATTTCTGACTCCCTCCTGACAGCTTTCCTGTCTGCAGACCCAGTGCCCCTGAACACATTCAAGGAAGACCTTCAGCCAACCCTTGCTCTCATTGCGGGATTACTAGGGATATAAGGGGTCGAGCAGGTCTCGAAAGAGTGTGTAGCCCTTTTATGGTTAATGTCACAACCCGGCGTTGTATTGGATATCCCTGGTTTCTTGGCCACCTCCATCTAAACTCAATTTCAAGACCTCCTTGCTACAGGTCATTTTCGTTTCTGTTCCTTGGTATTCTACCTTTTCCTCTTCCAACAGGATGATAAGTTCGAGGATTTGGGTCTAGAAAAGGTTTATAGGATTAACTCTCAGCCAAGACCTGTCTTTGACTGGATTCCCGCAGCGCATCAATTGGCAAATGGGGTGGGTTATTCAAGTTTCTTGAACGAATTCATGACAATAGCTTATACTATTATCCATGACAATCCTCCACCCAGGATTTTTCCTGAGCAGAAGAAATGGCTACAGTACAGCGAGGCTGAGAGCACAGGATATTGGTACCTATTTAATGACTACACTGAAATCAGGGTTTACGGTGCAAAAATGTCCCCTTACAAATTGCTAGTCTTTCCTGCCCTACAGATTTATGCCCTGGAGTACCTCCGGCAGACCTTGAAGGCTGACCAGCTCCACTTCCTCCCTGCGAAAAAGGGGTTCATCCTCAAACTTCCTACAACCATCGGCCCCTTCATTGTTAACTCAAGGCATGCCCTCCCCATAGTGGAAAACCTACTCAATGGCATGGATTTAAGGCAAGGGAAAGCTTGGCCCTATAATCCGAAAGGCATCATCTCAAATAAAAGGAAGAGAGGGTTAGAATTTCTGGTGAGATGACTGCCCTTCAGCTAAATATGGACAAGCTGCAGAAAAACTGGGATTCACATGTATGCTCTACACCACCTCTTGAAGGGTCCAGCTCACTCTCGGAGCAGCTGACCACAGCGCTGGCCGAACTTCAAGCAGCGGAGAAACAGGTTCAGACGGCACGACAGAAGATCAATGAGCTCGAGGCTAGCCTCAAAGAGAATTCCAAGAAGGTAGCGACTCTGCAGAAGGAAATAGAAGAGGGGAAACAGGAAAAGTTACAACAGGAGAAGACTATCTAAGACCTCACCAGCCGAATGAAAGGAAATATCACCCTTTTGGACGCCCGACGCTTAATTTGGACAGACATTATTATGGAAGTAAAGAAGTGTTGGGCTTTCCTGACCCTCATTGAAGAAAAGAAGGCCGCAATACGTTTATTCAGAAGAAATCTTCACGAAGGATACACTGACGCTTCAACTAAGGTTGAAAACGCCAAAAGGTATGTTGCTCTCCTAAATGATTTGAGTTCAGCAGAATTGGCTAAACAAGGAATCATGAGTAGATTCAAGGAGGCATCAGAATGTCAGAGGGTGATGGAAAAGGAAGTTGCGCGAAACCTTGCACTGGGCAGTTTGGAAAAGCTGGTAACAAGCTTGGAACAGTTCGAAACAGAGTGGACCAAACTAACAGTTTCCGGCCTCCCATCATGTTGGGAGCCTTCAAATACGGTTCTTTAACCATTATCAACATATGAGTGCCGACTAACGGAAGAGATGAATCGGACTGACATACCATTTGAGAAGACCGCTCGGCTTAAGGATGAAACTATAATTGTAGTACTCAGCAAATAATTCTCTCTCCTTCATCACGTGAAACAACGGTTACTCACTCAAGCGAGCTATGCCGAACTGAATGAAGTATATATTTGGGCCAATGCTTTCACTTCGATACCTGATCCTACAGCCAACACTTGGCAGAGGTGCAACAGTCATGCAAGTACGTTAGCCACCACATCTACTCCGTCTGCCTCTAAGAAAGCCAGCTCCTCTGCAACCACAGTACTGCCTCCCTCAGCTACAACCTCGACTCTGTCCCACCACTAAAATTGTTAACTCATGATTGGGCCCAAGTGGCCTCTTGTTTTCTTTTTACTTTCAATATTCGAGTGAAATTTACATTTCACTCTTGCAATTTTACTTTCAGTTAGACAGTTGTGTTATTTTCATTAGAAGTGGCTATGAGCTCGATTAGTAAAATGATGGGAGTTGTTTCTACCCCATCACCAATTTTAATGTTTTGATTAAGACATGAAACTACATACAGGGACACGAAAAAGATATTTTCCCAAAATATCTTTCCGCGTATGACCATTGGAAATGTTATAAAAGCAGGAAGCAAAGAAATCTACAGGGTTCCAGATTTTCCAAAGGACTCACTAGTTCTTGCACTCTGTATGTATGTTGTCTACATTTTGATAATTGATGTTGAAGATCCCATAGGGACTCAGTGATAAGAAGCTTTGTTGGAATTGGGGATTCTGATCTGAGGGATTCACAGTTTGTAGCTCTTCTCTATGTTGTTTAATACAAAGGTTCATTTTACATATCTCCACATTTCTTATATCTATGCTCTGGAATGCGAGTGCTCCTATGTTTAAATGTGAATTTATCATTACTAATACTCATGTTTACTCAGCTATAGCGCTTTAAATATAGCTCAGGCAAGATATTTTGTTTCATTTTTCATCTCTTCCATCGTTCCTCTAATATTAACTACAATGGATCCTTGTCTTTGGAATTGTTCACATATATGGATTCTTATCTTTCCATAGGCCCAGTATATATGGATTTATGTCTTTGGATAAGCCCTATTATGGTTAATATTCTACTACATTCTCTTCCGCAGTCATCGCCTACATGTTAATTGATATCTGTGAGTCATTTTAGAAGTCGGCCCCCTCTACAGCATTCTGTCTTAAAGTTGTCAGATGCATTTATGTATTGAAGTTTATACTCAGTTTCTGCAATTTCATAGTTATTGTGTACGAGCAAACTATCGCCTTCTTCAGCCAAGGGCTTCGCGATGCTGAGCTAAAATACAACATCCTGGAGAAACAGGCTTATCCCTTGGTCAAGTCCCTCAAGGTTTTTCGGATGTATGTCTTACAGTCAACCATAACTGCATTTGTACCCACAGCGGCTGTAAAAGACATCTTGATCCAGGGAGATAGCGAAGGGAAGAGAGGCAAATGGATTGCCAAGATACAGGAGTACGAGTTGGAGATATGCCCCACTAAGCTAATAAAAGGACAGGGATTAGCCAAGATCCTTTCAGAATCAGACTGTCAGGCTTTGGGGATAAATTTATCTATGGAGGCAAATGAGGAGTCTGGAAAAATAGATGAGCAGTGTGGGATAGAAACAACTACACAAAAGACCCATATGAAGTACCTTCTCAGTCCTTGGTACAAGGAAATTGTAGAGTACCTCTTGACTCTTAGATGTCCTCCAAGCTGTGACAAAACAAAGTATAGAACGTTGAGGCTCAAATCTCAGAAGTTCATTGTAGCAAATCGCTGTTTATACTGGAGAGACCCATCGGGCATACTGCTTCTATGTCTCACTGAAAATGAAGTAGAAGAAGTAATGGCAGAGTTCCACGAGGGCATCTGTGGTGGCCACTATAGCTAGAGAGCCACTGCACATAAGATTTTGAAAGCTGGCTTTTTCTGGCCCAAACTCTTCGGAGATGTTTATGCTTGGGTAAGAGCCTGCGAAAAATGTCAGAAACTTGCTGAAAGATAGAAGTTCGCGCCTCTGTCCATGATCCTAGTTCACATAGAGGAACCTTTCCAACAGTGGGGAATCAATTTTATCGGCGAAATTCATCCTCCTTCAAGTGGGCAACACAAGTGGATATTAACAGCCACCGATTACTTCACTAAATGGGTAGAGGTCGTGCCAGCAAGGAATGCGACAGACACAGTGGTGATCAAGTTTCTGGAAGATAACATCATCTCAAGGTTTGGCTGCCCTACTAAGATTGTCACAGACAACGCTCAGGCTTTTAAGTATGCTAAATTCATCAGTTTCTGCCAACAGTATAATATTGTATTAGGGCACTCTACCGCATATTACCCACAGGGGAATGGATTAGCAGAGTCTTCAAACAAAACCTTGGTGAGGGCACTGAAAAAGGCCATTAATGAGAATCAGAAGAATTGGGATTCCCAACTTAAGTTCGCGTTATGGGCGAATAGAATCACTGGTAAGAGGGCAACAGGCAAATCCCCGTATGAATTGGTTTAGGAAGAGCAGCAGTTTTCCCCATACAATTGGCCTTACCGGTGGCTAGGTTCATGCAGGATTGTCAAGAGGAACCGAACGATCTCACCAGAAGGATGAACTAGTTAATAGAGCTAGAGGAGACTAGAAGTCAAGTAAATCAAAGATTGACTGAGTACCAAGAGAAGATGAAGGACCTATTCGATCAGCATGCTAAAGATAAAAAGATGCAGGTCGGAGACTTGGTACTAAGATGGGACATAAGAAGGGTTGAAAAAGGAAAGCACGAAAAATTTGATCCTCTATGGTTCGGACCATTCAAAATTGCTGAGGAAGGAGGAAACAACACCTTCAAGTTGGAGAATTTGCAGGGTGATCTGCTTGACGTCCCTGTAAATGAGCAATTCTTAAAACCCTTTTTCCAGTATTGACCAGGCCGAAAGGTCTGATGTATGATATTGTACATTATTTAGTCGCTTTTATTCTAATGTTTCCTATTTTGAGTTGCCATGAAAAAGAAGAAAAGGTGTCGAGGAGTCGTGTTCACAAAGAAGAGGCTAACAGATGGTCTGCGGAGTTCTCGACACGTTCGAGGAAAAGCATGTCGTCCCCAAATGGAGCCAATGTTGTTATATCACCCACCACCTTAGCCCTAAGAAGCGTATAAAGGCGGATCACCCGACAGCATAAAGTGGTGAAATATTTAAAAGTGTGAATGGTCAAATATGAAAGGAGATCCATATAAAAAGGGGAATATGGCGCTATATTATATGATAGACTTGCGGCAAAGCCTTAAACGAAACAAAAGGGACAAAGATGCAAGACAGCTGTACGAGGCAGGGCCCGCCCACACTCTGCATATTCAAAGGATAAAGGCGCGTGAACAATTTCGAGGGGGTCAAGGATGAGAAGGGGAAAGCGGAAGCTCCCCCCTCCGGAATTCTAGTGACGTGGCATACAATGGAACCCAAGGCATATTTTCCGTGGAGGAAATGGCCACAGGATTGAAGCTGCTCCAAAACCCCGCCGAACTTCCTAGTGGGCCCGACCACGAAGGACATCTGTCACCACAAATACAACGGTAAGGTAAGTCCTAGGACACCTGGTACACGACTAGTACTAGCACTTAACCCGACGCGTGGTATACACCTACCCAAAATCTGATAGCGAATAACCAGATGCCACGTGTCTCAATGTCAACATCCTTATGACATCAGCGCTACTAGTGTCATCCTAGTCTCGTTTTCCGGGAAATATGAAGTTGTATAACTCTGTCCTGTAATTCACTGTGGTAAAATAATTTCTTTTATGATTTATTGTATAGCTAAAGCACAAGCGCCCGGTACCAGGTCTGCTAAGTCGCTTTCAACCTCCCTGCGTCGTTTTCCCCAAGCTCTGTCCTTACTGCGCAGGTATTCCATCCCTTTTTCACTATCTGGTTTCCTTCCGCTTTTCATTTTTCATAATGGCCATGGGTAAAGTCACGGTTAAGAAGTCAAAGCCCGAAACCCCTCAAGGTCGTGAGTTCAAGGCTGCTCCTGGACCTGAGCCTTTCACAAACTTGCAAGTCCACATCCGCGACCCACAATACCCGTTTTTCTTTAGTAGTGTCAAGCCAGAGCTTTTCAGGAAGTATGTGGAAAATAAGGACAAGTTCAGAGTCGTTTTGTCAGGCCTATATCACCAAATTACTCCCCCTGTCTACCCAGTTGTTGAGTTCATTTGTTGGCTCAGAGAAGCCTACGATGAACGCCGGGATATGTTCCTATCATCTCAGGGGAACAAGATACTCAATATATCTCCCAAAATCATCAGAAAAGCCCTATGTTACCCTACCAGTTCAAATTATGTCAGTTTCAATGAAATGACGCTATCTCGTCAGTTTTCCAAGTTACCATGGAGGCAGCAGAGCGTCGCTGTTATTTCTGACTCCCGCCTCATAGCTTTCCCGTCTGTGGACCCGGTGCCCCTGAACACATTCAAGGAAGACCTTCAGCCAACCCTTGCTCTCATTGCGGGATTACTAGGGATAGAAGGGGTCGAGCAGGTCTCGAAAGAGTGTGTAGCCCTTTTATGGTTAATGTCACAACCCAACGTTGTATTGGATATTCCTGGTTTCTTGGCCACCTCCATCCAAACTCAATTTCAGGACCTCCTTGCTACAGGTCATTTCCATTTCTGTTCCTTGGTATTCTACCTTTTCCTCTTCCAACAGGCTGATAAGTTCGAGGGTTTGGGTCTTGAAAAGGTTTATTGGATTAACTCTCAGCCAAGACCTGTCTTTGACTGGATTCCCGCAACGCATCAGTTGGCAAATGGGGTGGGTTATTCAAGTTTCTTGAACGAATTCATGACAATAGCTTATACTATTATCCATGACAATCCTCTGCCCAGAAATTTTTCCTGAGCAGAAGAAATGGCTACAGTACTGCGAGGCTGAGAGCACAGGAGACTGGTACCTATTTGATGACTACACTGAAATCAAGGTTTACGGTGCAGAAGTGTCCCCTTATAGATTGCCAGTCTTTCCCGCCCTACAGATTTATGCCCTGGAGTACCTCCGGCAGACCTTGAAGGCTGACCAGCTCCACTTCCTCCCTGCGAAAAAGGGGTTCATCCTCAAACTTCCTACAACCATCGGCCCCTTCATTGTTAACTCAAGGCATGCCCTCCCCATAGTGGAAAACCTGCTCAAGGGCATGGATTTAAGGCAAGGGAAAGCTTGGCCCTACGATCCGAAAGGCATCATCTCAAATAAAAGGAAGAGAGGGTTAGAATTTCTAGCGAGATGACTGCCCTTCAGCGAAAGATGGACGAGCTGCAAAAAAACTGGGATTCACATGTATGCTCTACACCACCTCCTGAAGGGTCCATCTCACTCTCGGAGCAGCTGACCATAGCGCTGGCCGAACTTCAAGCGGCAGAGAAACAGGTTCAGACAGCACGACAGAAGATCAATGAGCTCGAGGCTCGCCTCAAAGAGAATTCCAAGAAGGTAGTGGCTCTGTAGAAGGAAATAGAAGAGGGGAAACAGGAAAAGTTACAGCAGGAGAAGACTATCCGAGACCTCACCAGCCAGATGAAAGGAAATATCACCCTTATGGACGCCTTATGCTTAATTTGGACAGACATTATTATGGAAGTAAAGAAGCGTTGGGCTTTCCTAACCCTCATTGAAGAAAAGAAGCCCGCAGTACGTTTATTCAGAAGAACTCTTCACGAAGGATACACTGACGCTTCAACTAAGGTTGAAAACGCCAAAAGGTATGTTGCTCTCCTAAATGACTTGAGTTCAACAGAATTGGCTAAACGAGGAATCATGAGCAGATTCAAGGAGGCGTCAGAATGTCAGAGGGTGATGGAAAAGGAAGCTGCGCGAAACCTTGCACTGGGCAGTTTGGAAAAGCTGGTAACAAGCTTGGAACAGTTCGAAACAGAGGGGACCGAACTAACATTTGTCGGCCTCCCATCATGCTGGGAGCCTTCAAATACGGTTCTTCAACCGTTATCAGCATATGAGTGCCGGCTGACGGAAGAGATGAATCGGACTGACATACCATTTAAGAAGACCGCTCGGCTTAAGGCTGAAACTATAATTGCAGTACCTAGCAAAGAATTCTCTCTCCTTCATTAGGTGAAACAACGGTTACTCACTCAAGCGAGCTATGCCGAACTGACTGAAGTATATATTTGGGCCGATGCTTTCACTTCGATACCTGATCCTACAGCCAACACTTGGCAGAGGTGCAACAGTCATGCAAGTACGTTAGCCACCACATCTGCTCTGTCTGCCCCTAAGAAAGCCAGCTTCTCTGCAACCACAGTACTGCCCCCCTCAACTACAGCCTCGACTCCGTCCCACCACTAAAATTGTTAACTCATGATTGGGCCCACGTGGCCTCTTGTTTTCTTTTTAATTTCAATATTCGAGTGAAATTTACATTTCACTATTGCAATTTTACTTTCAGTTAGACAATTGTGTTATTTTCATTAGAAATGGCTACGAGCCCGATTTGTAAAATGATGGGAGTCGTTTCTACCCCATCACCAATTTTGATGTTTTGATTAAGACCTAAAACTACATACAAGCACGCGGAAAAGATATTTTCCCAAAATATCTTTCCGCGTATGACCATTGGAAATGTTATAAAAGCAGGAAGCAAAGACATCTACAGGGTTCCAAATTTTCCAAAGGGCTCACTAGTTCTTGCACTCTGTATGTATGTTGTCTACAGTTTGATAATTGACGTTGAAGATCCCATAGGGACTCAGTGATAAGAAGCTTTGTTGGAATTGGGGATTCTGATCTGAGGGATTCACAGTTTGTAGCTCTTCTCTATGTTGTTTAATACAAAGGTTCATTTTACATATCTCCACATTTCTTATATCTATGCTCTGGAATGTGAGTGCTCCTATGTTTAAATGTGAATTTATCATTACTGATACTCATGTTTACTCAACTATACAACTTTAAATATAGCTCAGGCAGGATATTTTGTTTCATTTTTCATCTCTTCCATCATTCCTCTAATATTAACTACAATGGATCCTTGTCTTTGGAATTGTTCACATACATGGATTCTTATCTTTGCATAGGCCCAGTATATATGGATTTCTGTCTTTGGATAAACCCTGTTATGGTTAATATTCTACTACATTCTCTTCCGCAGTCATCGCCTACATGTTAATTGATATCTATGAGTCATTTTAGAAGTCGGCCCCCTCTATAGCATTCTGTCTTAAAGCTGTCAGATGCATTTATGTACTGAATTTTATACTCAGTTTCATAGTTATTGTGTTTATCTTTGGGGTCTTGGTTCTGCCCTTATTAAAACCATTCATTCAAGAGATTATAGCATGAGAGCCTAGCCTTGTCAACTCCTATCAGTTGAGTCATATGCTCCTTGCAGTTAAGATGTCCTAGGCACTGGTCTTTATACAACTCAAGACTGTCTCTAGGAGCTACAACAGGCGGCAGTACAGCGGTAGCAGCAGCGCAGTGGTTAATGGACATCAGCAGTGTAGAGGATGCTTCAAGGTCAGAGCAGTGTGCAGCAGGCATATTGTTAGAGCACTTTCCTCGCTAAGAGGGAGTGTTGACTTTTGGTATCATCAGAAGTGCTCTAAGCCCCAAATTTTATGGAGAGGCTTAAGCACTAGTATTCCAAAGAACCCAGAAATTGTTTGTTAAAATTCCACTTAGATCATGTTTTATTAAAATAATCAATTTTTTTAATGGAGACCCTAAGTCTAATTTAGAAAAATTAAATAATTAAAGGGCATTAATAAAACAAAGTGTGAATGATCTAAAAAAAGAAAAGATGAAGTCTAATATAATCTTAACCATTGATTAGAGATCTAATCTCGGTTGTTGATTTCTCAACGAGAAGACTATAAAGGAAGCCTTGAGGGTCATTTGGAAAGACACCCAGAGTGAATCTTGAGATTGAATTCTTCTGACGAAACAAGTGCTTGGACGAAGATCAGATCTAAGTGATTCAGTGCAGTGAAGGGCAAAGATAACATCCACAGAGAGAGATTTTCTCGGCCAGAGAATCATCAGCAGAGAGAGGCAGAGAGACGTCCAAAAGAGCCAGTGCAGATCCAGTCAGGCTGACCCAGAGGCAACGCAGAGCCACGCAGGGCTATGCAGAGGTTCCACAATGGCTTAGAGGGTTTCTGAGATTTCACTGTCGGAACTGATCGAGAAGCCGGAAGTCGGGGTGTGAGTCCGGGAGGTTGAGATCTGTGATTCCGAGAGACATCAATCCACAATTGGGGTGACGCAGTGCCAAGAGGAGGTGATGCAGTGCTTACACAATCACTGTGCAGAGGCCACGCAGAGACTTCCAGGGGCATCTTGTTCCAGTGTCTGGATCAGCCAGATTTTCCAATGATTGAGTGAAGTATTCTCACAATTCTTTATGTCAGTATTTCTCTCTGTAATTGAATAACCCTTGAGGTATTCAAAGATGTATTCAAAAATTGTTATTGCTTAATAATACAAACCCTCAGATCCGCTGCATCGGTTTTCTCGCATTGGGTTTTTCTGGGGACTTAGTCCAAAATAAAGGTGTCCTATGTGTGATTGTTTCTTGCTCAGTTTCCTTATTTTGGAATCATATTTAATTAAGTGTAGGTTGCTTCAGTAGGTACTTCAATTATTCAAATCTGAGTTAATTCTGTAAATGCAATTTACATAATAGGAGAAGTAACTCGGATAGTTGCAGTAGGATTCCTTGGATTGTCAAATCTAGGAATTTTCACAAGGAAGTCTTCTAGAGGGTCGGAGAGTCACTTCCAGCAGCAGAGACAAGCAGGACAACCTGATTAGAGGCTAAACTAAGCCAGACGTGTGAGAGGCAGTGGAAGGACTGCTCATAGGGCCTACGTAGGGGTTTGGATATCCAATTTTTTTGAAGGAGCCAGTGTTGGGATTACTTTTGGAGTGAGAGAATTTCTTCTCTCTAATTATTTTTGGTCAAATACTTGTTGTTTGGATTTCCAGTTGGGCATATATAGATTGTAATCAAATTTCACTGCTACATAATAATTAAAACCCTCAGTTGTTGTACCAGTTTTCCCAAGTCGGGTTTTTCCGGGGACTTTTGTCCAAAAATAATTGTGTTAATTATTGTGTGTGTGCTATTATTGTCTTAGTTCCAGCGTTATTTTTCTTCCACGACTTATTTGTGAAGATCACAGTGTGAATTATTTGATATTTGTCGTAGCATATAATGTTGAAATTTGGTTACCGGAGGACAGGTGGTTCCCTAAGGCTTTGATCTTTGGCCTAGGGAAAAGTGTCCAAAAGAATTTAATTTTTCTCCTAAAGTGACTTTATAAAGTTGCAAAGTCAAATCTAATTTAAAAGTGACTTTAAGTGATAAAGTTACTAAAGTCTAATTTTAAAGTGACTTTAATAAAGTCAATGTGAAATTAGAAATGAAAAGTGACTTTGGAAATAAATGACTAAGTGGGTCTTTAATAAAGTGGGGTGAATTAAAAAATAGAAAGTGAGATTTAAATGAGCATTTAATCTCAGCCCTAGATCTAAAGCTATCTCAGCCATTAGATTTAGGGATTCCCCAAAAGTCACTTAGGGTCAGGTTAAAGGAGGAAAAGGAGGGAAAAGATTATTCATTCTTTCATGAGCAGATTGAGAGAAGAGAAGAGAAAGCTAAGGAGATTTTCTGAGCAATGAGAAGAAAGAGAGCAACAGCACTTATATTCAGCAAATCTGTACAACAAGGACAGAGCACGAAGTTCAAGGCAAGAGGGCACGAATTTCAAGGGAGGAAAATCAGCATTTATTACAGCACATTTTTCGAGGCCCGTACAGCAACAAGGAGGTACGAAAATCGAGGTCTGTACAGCAGAGAGAGAAGGATGGTTTTCAGGAATCCGTACAGCAGCAAACAACACGCAAAACGAGGTCCGTACAGCACAGAAATCGAGGCAGCATTTGCACAGATTTCGAGGGAGGCCGTACAGCTATTCCGACACTATTTTCGGTGTTGTCCGTACAGCATTTAAGGCTGTACTTTCTGCTAATATTTTTTTGAGTTGGCACGAAAATCAAGGTGGAGTTTTGCACAGTTTTCAAGTTAAGTACATTTATGAGGTTGCTGTAATTTTTTTGTTGTGTAATTTTTGTCTCACTGTAAAAGCAATATTCAGAAAATAAAGAGAAGCTTTCGAACTGGTTTTCTCGAAGAGTTGTAGGGGGCTTTTCCAAGGTCAAGTTGACCAAAAATCATCATGTCAAAATTCTGTGTGTGGCTAATTTAATTTTCTGAGTTTTTATTTCTGCATTTCAGCATTGTCAAATTTCCAGAATTAGTGTTTTCAGAAAATATTTATTTTTCCAGCTTGTTGAATGTATGGCTATGAGAATGGGTATTTAACTTTATGGGATAAATAACAAAAAACTAAAAACCGGGGTTGGTTGTCAAATTTCTACATGGTATCAGAGCTATTTTGCTGAAAAGTGCAGTATGGGAGAGCAAGAAGAAAAAATTACAGCAAGCTGATTTTTTCACACAGAAATTACAGCGAGCTGATTTTTCACATAGAAATCATTACCTTTACTACAACACTGTTATTTTTAGTTTATTAGGACAGCAAGCATGTCTTTGGGCTTGAGGGTGGAGGATAGGTTGGATGGGCATAATAACTACAGTGTATGGAAGGAGAGAATGCAGAGCATCTTTGAGGAGGCAGAACTCTGGGATATCATGGTGCATACTGCACAGAACCCTGTTAATGTGCCCACTGATGTTGTTCAGTTGGCAATCTTTAATGAAAAGAATAACAAGAGTAAGAGACTGATTCTAGATGGAATCAAAGACCGTTACATTCCTCATGTGAGAGGAAAGAGATATTCTCATGAGATGTGGACAGCATTGACCAATCTCTACCAGAGTACCAATGAGAACAGAAAAATGGTCCTAAGGGAGAAGCTGAAGACCAGCTGAAGACCATTAAGATGGGTAAGACTGATAGTGCAGCTGGATATCTCACAAAGATTACTAATGTGAGAGATGCATTGGCAGCAGTTGGAGAGGTCATTCCACCCACTGAGTTGGTGCGGATTGCAGTGAATGGCCTTCCCAGTTCATGGTTGAACTTTGCTAATGGGGTTTGTGCACGTTAGACCCTTCCCTCTTGGGAGAGGTTCTGGGATGATTGCATACAGACAGAAATCAGAAAGAGCCACCTTGGGGCAGCCAAACCAGTTGAGCAATATGAAGATGTAGCACTGTTGGCAGAAGGCAAGAAAGGCAAGGGAAAGAAGCAAGCTTCCACAAGTGTTGGTGGGGGCAAAGGCAAAGGTAAAGGTAAACAGGGGAACACGCAAAAGGACTATTTCAAGGTGAAGTGTTGGAATTGTCAGAAGATGGGACACTATGCAGTTGTGTGTCCGGAGAAGAAGAAGGGGAAGAACCAGAGCATGGTAGCATCAGCAGAGATAAAGGACTTTATGGATAGCTTTGACATTGAGCAGCCACAGGGCTTTGAGGTGCATGGGAAGGAGTCCCATGTGTGTAGACTGAAGAAGGCCCTTTATGGCCTGAAGCAAGCTCCCAGAGCTTGGTACTCCAGGATAGATACATACTTGTAGGAGATGGGTTTCACAAAGAGTGAGGCAGATCCGAACCTTTACTATATTGTGATAGGTGAGGAGCCTCTCATTCTGGTGTTGTATGTGGATGACTTGGTCATTACGAGTGCAGAGAGACTCATAGAGCACTGCAAGAGAGATCTTGCGTCGGAGTTTGAGATGAAGGACATTGGCTTGATGCATTACTTTTTGGGTTTGGAGGTGTGGCAGGAGGAGGGGCATTTCTTCCTGGGGCAGGGGAAGTATATTGTGGACATCCTTGGCAGATTCCACATGAAGGATTGTAGACCCATGTCGACACCGATGATCACCAACTGGAAGAAGCTTCACGCTTTGGATTCCGAGTTGGTGGATCCCACATTATATAGACAGCTGATTGGTTCCTTGATGTATTTGGTCAACACCAGACCAGATATTTGTTTTGCAGTTAACACGATGAGCCAATTCATGTGTGAGCCCAGGAGGGTTCACTGGGTTGCTGCAAAACAAATTTTGCGGTACTTGCAGGGGACAGTGGATTATGGTCTGGATTATAGGCAGGGGGGATGGAGTGAGATTGGCAAGTTACACTGATTATGATTGGGCAAGTTGTGCTTCTGATAAGAAGAGCACTTCAGGGTGTTGTTTTGGGTTGGGTTCTGCAATGGTGTCGTGGTTCAGCCAAAAGCAGCAGTCAGTAGCATTGAGTTCAGCGGAAGCAAAGTATATGGCAGCCAGTCTAGCTAGTTGTGAGGCCATCTGGCTTCGCAAGATGTTGTTTGGCTTATTTGGTCAACCGTTGAGACCTTCAGTGATTTACTATGATAATCAGAGTTGCATTAAACTCACGGAGAATCCAGTATTTCATGACAGGTCAAAGCATATCGGGATCAAATATCATTTCATCAGAGACTATGTTCAGAAGGGAGCTGTGAAGCTTGAGTATATTCCCACTGATGAGCAGGTTGCAGATATTCTTACCAAAGCCTTACCACGGGGCAAGCATGTCTACTTTAGAGACAAGATGGGTGTGATGAGGAACACCTTCCTCGGTAAGAGGGAGTGTTGAAATTTGGTACCGGAGGACAGGTGGTTCCCTAAGGCTTTGATCTTTGGCCTAGGGAAAAGTGTCCAAAAGAATTTAATTTTTTCTCCTAAAGTGACTTTATAAAGTTATAAAGTCAAATCTAATTTAAAAGTGACTTTAAGTGATAAAGTTACTAAAGTCTAATTTTAAAGTGACTTTAATAAAGTCAATGTGAAATTAGAAAGGAAAAGTGACTTTGGAAATAAATGACTAAGTGAGTCTTTATTAAAGTGGGGTGAATTAAAAAATAGAAAGCGAGATTTAAATGAGCATTTAAAATCAGCCATAGATCTAAAACTATCTCAACCATTAGATTTAGGGATTCCCCAAAAGTCACTTAGGGTTAGGTTAAAGGAGGGAAAAGGTCATTCATTCTTTCATGAGCAGATTGAGAGAGGAGAAGAGAAAGCTAAGGAAATTTTCTAAGCAATGAGAAGAAGGAGAGCAGCAACACTTACATTCAGCAAATACGTACAGCAAATACGTACAGCAAGGACAGAGCACGAAGTTCAAAGCAAGAGGGCATGAATTTCGAAGGAGGAAAATCATTATTTATTGCAACATGTTTTTGAGGTCCGTATAGCAGCAAGGAGGTACGGAAATCGAGGTCCAAACAGTAGAGAGAGAAGGTTGGTTTTCTGGAATCCGTACAGCAGCAAACAACATGCAAAATGAGGTCCGTACAGCACGGAAATCGAGGCAGCATTTGCACAGATTTCGAGGGAGGCCGTACAGCTGTTATGGCATTGTTTTCGGTGTTGTCCGTACAACATTTAAGGCTGTACTTTCTACTGATAATTTCTGTTTTGAGTTGGCACGAAAATCGAGGTGGAGTTTTGCACAGTTTTCGAGATAAGTACATTTATGAGGTTGCTGTAATTTTTTTGCTGTGTAATTTTTGTCTCGCTGTAAAAGCAATATTCATAAAATAAAGAGAAGCTTTCGAACTGGTTTTCCCCAAGAGTTGTAGGGGCTTTTTCCAGGGTCAAGTTGACCAAAAATCAGCGTGTCAAATTCTGTGTGTGGCTGATTTAATTTTCTGAGTTTTTATTTCTGCATTTCAGCGTTGTGAAATTTCCAGAATTAGTGTTTTCAGAAAATATTTATTTTTCCAGCTTGTTGAATGTATGGCTACAGGAATGAGCATTTAACTTTATGGGAGAAATAAGGAGAAACTGAAAACCGGGGTTGGTTGTCATATTTCTACAGATAACTTGTTAAATAAATTAACAATTAGAAAAATAATTTCCAGTTATTGTGATAGATGAAATTTTCACACTGTCCAATCTGTCTTGATCTCTAAGCCTAGTTGTAGCCATCTCGAATCTGTCGATAACTGCCCCTTTCCCTCTGCTCGGTTGTTGAATCTGCTATTCGCACTCCCTTCTGCAGTAAAGAAATCTCCTCACAACTCCTATTAATCCACTTCGGGAAAATCAGATTTCTAAAACTCGAAATCCCCGAAGAGAAATTTTCCCTCTGTGTGTGCTCTTCTCTTCCACTCGACGTCGATTTTGTTGCTATAAAACCCTTCTTTGTCCAACCACGGAATTTGCTCTGCAAAAATCTAATTTGTTGTTTCTCCCTCTGCCTGTTGGAATCACTATTCTGGGCAACTCGAATTTTTTGCCACTTGCAACTGAAAATCAAACCCTCGCCCATCAATTCGTACTGCCTGGCTAGGCAGTGCGCAGCCTCTAAGAATTTTGGCCAGCTGCCCCTCTTAACAGCGAAATTATCTTCTTTCGCTTTTGAGCTTCCCAGCTGATTAATCACGCTCTGATACCATGTGAAATTTTCACCATTGAAATCCTATTGCAACAATTGGAATTAATTCTTCTAATTGTTCATTAATTTAACAATTTATTTGCTACGAAAAATACCAAATTAATCACACTACAACTTTCACAAATAATCTGCGAAATAAAATAGTGCTGGAAACTGAGAAAATTCTAGCACACACACATAAAAATTAACACAGTTATTTTTGGACAAACGCCCCTAAAAAAACACGTGGGAAAACCAGTTGATCAGCTAAGGGTTTTTATTAATATGCATAAGCGAATTTATCTGAGTATAATCTCAATGTCAAATACCGGCTATCTTGCAGAGAAAATACTAGCAAAAATATCTAGAGGGAAATTACCCACTCCGAGCAATCCCAGCACTTGATTGCCACTGAAAAGCAAGTCATCCAACTAGGTCTGCGTAGGCTCTGCGTCAACCTAAAGCTACGTGCCATACGTGCTGCCAAAATCGTCTACTAATCAAGTCATCATGCCTCCTGCTGACTAGGAAAATGCTTCTCCAACAATCTGGAACTGGAAACATCTTCCTTCCTCAGCAAATCAAACTGCCCAATAAAGCTCTTGCGTTGCCTCTGCGCAACTTCCTAGAGTAATTTCGGCCTTTCTCTTGAATACACTTCACCAGATCTGGAGAACTTCCTTCGGCCTCGCTGTGTTTGCCCCTCTATCTTTGCTTCCCTACTGAAGATGAAACTCTTCTAACATCGTTGACTCTCTGGAAAATCGAACTCTCTATGGTTCTCACAAGTGTATCCTCCATCTACCCATCGACTTCTTCTTATAGTATTCTGTTGGGACTCCAACAGCCAAGATTAGAACTCAATCGAGGGCTCAAATTATTTCCCTCTCGAACCGTGTGAGTTTCTAGATGATTCACACCTTATCTTAATTAAATTTTGATTAATTAACCCATTTTCCTAAGTTTAGACTTACGAAAAAATTAAAATAGCCTACTAATCTAATTGAGACACTTCCAGATGGAATTTCCACAAACAATTTATGGGTTATGGAGAGCTCGTGCGTTTTAGCCTCTCCACAATTTCGAGACTAGAACACTTCTGATGCTATAAACACTAACACGAGCCACCTAGTAAACCACATCGACATTGTTCTTGTCAACTTAAAGATGTCATATTTTTCCATCAAACTAGGAAGGCTATATGATGCATGTGGAGGTGACATTATAGCATCGAACCATATTTTTATGCAACCATCTATTATTGAATGGGTTAATGTATTGGTCTATCGAGGCTTGGTTTGTGGACATTTTGTTGGAACTTAACTACATGGTTAACTAACCACTTTGGGAGGTGGTTACATTCTTATGCTATTTTTGGTGAATTAGTTGAACCAGTTGTTAGCCCATTGGCTATTTTGGGTATTTAAATCATTAGTGTATTATTGTTCAAATTTTTTCATGGAGTTAGTTACTGGAGAGCTTCATTGAGAATTTTTTCCTAGAATATTTTATTGTAACTTCACAGACGAAATAGTGGATCCCATTATAGCATCGAACCATATTTTTATGCAACCATCTATTATTGAATGGGTTAATGTATCGGTCTATTGAGGCTTGGTTTGTGGACATTTTGTTAGAACTTAACTACATGGTTAACTAACCACTTTGGGAGGTGGTTACAATCTTATGCTATTTTTGGTGAATTAGTTGAACCAGTTGTTAGCCCATTGGCTATTTTGGGTATTTTACATAACTAAATCATTAGTGTATTATTGTTCAAATTTTTTCATGGAGTTAGTTACTAGAGAGCTTCATTGAGAATTCTTTCCTAGAATATTTTATTGTAACTTCACAGACGAAATAGTGGATCCCAACAAACTCTTTTTACTTTAAGTAAAAGGTTCATTAGAGAATATTATTTCATGATTATTCCTTGAGATACCAATTGATTGGGGACAACAATTCAGATTTTGTTTATACGACAATGATGGAGTTCAGATTTATATAAAGGTTTTTTCCCTCCATTTGCAAGGAAATTCTCAGTGAATAAGAAAATCTCTTAGCCACTAGAGTTCTATTTTCTCTTCTTTGTATAAGTTATGTTTTTATGCTAGCATAATTCTTTATATGTGGATGTATATTGTATGTGTTATATGTTGGAAGTTTATTTGAAGGTGAATGGGTGCCAAAGATGAGTCAAGGGTCAAGGAAAGGTAGAGCTACCTCACTTGAAAGGATTAGGGTAACAAGTTTCCTCCCTCTTATCTCCCTTTTCAGTTACCTTTAATATTATGCATGATCTATTTTACATCACTAATTTAGGTAGATTTGTATATAATATTTGGTACTTGTTTTGAGTAGTAGATCTCTAACGGACTCTCTCCACCATCTCATATGTGAAATAAAGCCACCAAAATTAAGGGTTAAGTAGTTCACATACTTGATTGTTTGTTTCCCATTAAGTCAATTGATGAACCAAGTTTAGGAGTTGCATGGCATGTCACTTGATTGTTTGTTATCCTTTCATTTGCTCGCTTGAATTGTTGCATGACTCCATTGCCCAAATAAAAAAAGGCGCTAGTCTCACTTCCATCCATCATTTTCCCCAACCTATTTCCTCTTCCATTTTCCTTTTACATTCATGTTGCTAGGCTCTCTTTCACTCCTACTACTAGTGGATACACATTGATCTTAGTCACAAATATGTGAAATACTCTCTCCACCATATCATATGTGAGATAAAGCCACCAAAATTAAGGGTTAAGTAGTTCACATACTTGATTGTTTGTTGCCCATTCAGTCAATTGTTGAACCAAGTTTAGGAGTTGTATGGCATGTCACTTGATTGTTTGTTATTCCTCGATTTGCTCGCATTAATTGTTGCATGACTTCTTTGCGCAAATAAAAAAGGCACTAGTCTCACTTCCATCCATCATTTTCCCCAACCTATTTCCTCTTCCATTTTCATTTCACATTCATGTTGTTAGGCTCTCTTTCACTCCTACTACTACTGGATACACATTGATCTTAGTGACAAATAGGGAAACCCCCCCCCCTTTTGGTTAGGATTCTATTTACCCTAGCCTAAAGTGGAGAGGAGTATTAGTAAGGTGATAATGGCCAACCTTCTAAGTTCCACAAGGCTAACACCTTATCTTGGGGACTTTAATATAAAGGTGCTAGTTTCTGTGATAACAGGCTCCAAAAATGGGTGGGTTATTGCCACCAAAATTACAAAGGCCTTTCAAAGGAGGGGCTTACCTTCCATGCAAGCTACAACGAGAGAAGACTTTAAAGGAAATGTTTCTTGATTGGAAGGATCTCTACAATAGAAGCACAATCATTGCTAAAATGGAAGAAAATTAAGTATTCCTTCACTTTAACAAAAATGCCTTATTGAGGCTGTGTAAAATAATAAAAAACTCTAATTTGTTCAAGAGTAGCTAGACTCAATAGGAAGATATACAGATGGGGTTTTAGGTTGTAGAAATGAGTCTAAGATGTGGAGCTGTTAGATGTGTCAAACTTGTTTTCTATGAGCACTTACGACATCATGTGAAAGGGTGAGCATGGAAAACTGCCAGCCAGGGGAAGATGGGGACTACAAGATACCAAGAATAAATGGGTCAAGGGACCCTAATCCATACTAAGCATACCAGCTAGAGAAACAACATGGTCAGGGCATCTTTTCATTGCATCTTCACATATTATTCGTTATTGTTTGTGGACCATCCTCACTGGAAAGGGGAATTTTGGATGATAAGACTACATGGGAGGGAGTGTTGAAAAGTGTAACTAGGATCGGTCTTCATATTGACTATGTAATTATGTAATTAAGAAGACAAAGATAATAAAATGTAATTTGTTGTACTTGCTTCATGGGTTTCATGAGCAAGAATTTTATTATAGATTAATAGAGTTCTTCTTGATGTCTATTTAGTCATTGTCTTTTGTTTATAAGTGTAATTAGTGTCATGTATATGAAGAGCCTAGTCGTCATTAAAATGCTCCAAGACCTTGTCATAAACCTTGAGGAAGAATGGCTTGAAACAACCCTCACCAACGCTAGAAAATATACTCCTTCAAGTCGGCCTATGATGTGTGAAGTTAGCCTACTAGGCAGTATGTGAGGTCGGCCTAGTATGAAGACAGTACACTATATATAGTGCTGGAGTTGTGGCTCATTAGCACTCTAAAAAAGTGCGGATTCTTCTGAAGCAGTGAGGATTTCTGAGAGTATTAAAGTGTGAATTTTAGAGAGTATTGAAGTGCGGATTGAAGTGCGAATTGAAGTGCGAATTTCTAAGAGTGTTCAAGTGTGGATAAAAGAACAGAAGATTGCAGATGGTTCTGACATGAAGCGTAGATCAACAAAGGAACACTTCGGACCAGCACTAAGTCAAGGTCAAAGTTATATCTGGTATTCGGATCAGGGTTAAGGAAGTGCAGATATCTACAACGTTCTGATATATATATATATATATATATATATATATATATATATATATATAGTGAAGTGCAGTTTTGTCTTGGGTGTTGTACCGTGATATTATAGTGAAAGAATATTAAGGAAGGTAAATCTATCTTCCTAATGTACAAATCAAAAAGGAAAGACAGCATATCCCAAGTGAAGTAACTTCAAGGTAATAAGAAGTAAAGAAGTGTCGAGTGACCTGGCCTAATATCTGAATCGGTGCAAGATAGAAGACGAGTTCTCTTGTATTGGAGCAAGACAGTACAAGTTGGTGTAGAAAAGAAAGGTCAGCTTTAGAGATCGACAAAGAAGAAGTAACAAGGCCTTGGAAGCATCCATAGGTCAAGGGTCTGAGTCTTGGTCATGGTACTTGTCATTTGAAAATCTATGTAATATCCCAAATGGGATATTTTAACTAAAATTGCAAAAATAAACTTAAGCAGCAAAATAAATGGGAATGTACACACAGCCACCAATAGAACATAATAGATGCCAATAAAATCACTAAGCCATTTTATTAATCCATGATAAAAAGTACATTAGCATAAAGGAACAGCGAAACCTGAGCTTGCTAAGCAAGCAGAGCAAACCCAGAAATATCTCTGGCCCAACTGATGAATGACACTGGCAATGATGTAGACAGCTCGGCAAGAAGACTGCTGCAAATCGGCAACGACGAAACTTGCACTGAACCCACTGAAGCAAGAGTTGAAGATCCGGATGATCCTCACACCAATCCTTGAAGCTCTGCGAAACTTCTGAATGAAGTCTCCTCAAGAGAGTTGGGTTTTCGTCCAACACTCATAAATCACCCGAGGGTTTCCATCCTGGGGCTATGGCTGAAGTAGAGAACCACGCCCTCAAACCTCTCATACACAAGCAAATGATCTACTCCAAAGATATCTCCCAATGGCTTCCTCCCTTTCTTTTATAGATCCCTTGGAGCCTTCTAGAGCATTATTTTATTCATGGAGCACTTTTTCCTTTTATTAAAATATTCCTTTTTAATGCAGAAAAGGGTAAATCGGCTACCACGCCTCCTCCGATCACTGAAATCTGTGTCTAACTGTCCCATCGTGTAGGTCTCCTCGTCCCGGTTCCAATGAGCTATTACACTAAGGTGTTCCATCGTGTATTCCTCCCGGAATGCCACCTTGAGCATAATCAGCTGAGTTAAGCCCATAAATAACTCAAAATTCCGAAAGTTATTAGAATGCATCGGAACGAAAGCCAAACTGCTCGGATGGTGGAGTATATCAAGCGAATGCCTCCGAACACCATGAAAACTCCTCAAAACTCCTCCGAAAAGCTCCTGAGCCCACTGATAGCACCAATCTGTACATGTGACCTGTCTGCTCCTAACTCTGGAAGTCCCTCCTAGCCCTATCATGGGTGATACCAAAAATGGGAATATTACAGACCTCCCGCCCCAAGATTGCTTGCCCTCAAGCAATCGAAATATGTGGGCCACTCTGTTGGCCCGCCGCATCTTAGACCCAATGCCTGGATCCCATACCAACCTCTGGGTGCTGCTATGCACCTGTGTCAAACCTCTTGGAACAGATCCCTCAATGCCGGGATCCCAAACTGATCTCTCTCTGTCCCAGTCAACAAACAATCCTCCCGGATCCCAATGCCACCATGGCCAATCATCGCCCAAGTCCCACGGCTCATGCTACGCACTGTCTCTAGCTATAGCTGATGCTCTCAGGGGTGAAGACCACCAACAAGCATCAATGCTCCCGGGCTCCTGTTGTGTTGTACCTGTAACTGCATATGTTGCTCCACCAACTGCATACCAACTCATCACCTCTCTCCAATCCAAGTCCTGACTCGATCCCATGTTGATCCTGCTCTCTTGAAATCGGGAAGAAGCCCTGAAGTAACGACAATCGGTGCCCTCCTGCCAACTGAAATCTGTAACATCTACTATGTCTAAGGGCCCCTGCTCCGTTGTGCTCCCCACGAAAAATACCGTACCATCAAGAGGGTACCAACTCATGATCTCCCGCCAGTCCATCCTAGAAGAAGAGTCCAATGTAGCAACAACCACACATGGAACATGCCCAGGGTGTTGCCACCAGCCCGTAATCAACTCCCACTGCTCTGCCCTGTCTGCCAATGAAAGCTGCCTGTAGAAGGAAGCCCCTCTCTCTATAGTGGGCCAAAGTGGGCAAGACATGCTGCAAGCCCCATCGATGTACTCCGAAAGTACTGCAGCTCGGTCGACTGTATGTACATCTATCTGTACCTCATCAATGTGTCGGCCCAAAGATGGATGCTCCACCATCTCCAACAACTCATCCCTCTCATCTGGAATGTAAAACTCCTACTGTCCCCTGGCTCCCTGCAAAACTATCCCATCGACCTCCAACATCTCTAGAGGATATGGATCTGCAGCTGCCGTCACTGTAGTCGGTGTCTGTGCATCTGACTGCTCCTCCTCAAAGGTTGACCCCAATGTTAGCTGCATATCCATCATAGGCTCAATGTGGGTGCCCATCTGGATCTCATCCAAGGAAATGTCATGCCTGATGTCCATAGTATCCTCCTCTGCTGACTCAGGCTCCATCATATGCTGCTCTGGTTGAATCGTACAAGTGACTCATCACCCAGAGTATCTCTCATAGAGTCCCGTGACTGCTCACCCTGCACACTAGAACATAACTCCGGTCTACTGTCATCCTCTCTGCATGGCTGCCCTTGCTCCCCAGAAGAATCCTCATATGATCCCATGGACTCACCTGAAGAAGAGTCCTCATCTGGGCATACAAAAGGAACGTCTACCTGCTCTACCTCTGCCACCTCATCTGCATCTCTCAAACATGAGTGATCAGGCCCCCAAGGTTCTTTGCAAATGAAGCAAAGTCCCTTCCTCCTCAGCTCATTTCTGCTGCCTGACCCACCAAACTAGAGCAGCTCCTCCCTGGTCAACTGTCTCCTGAGAAACTCTATGTTCCGCTCGACTAGCCCTTGGGCTAGCTCATAAGCAGCAGGCAAGACCAACTGCTCTCTCCTCCAAATGCTCAACAACTGGGTCTGCAACTCTCGGCCAATGGTCTCTTGGTCTCTCATACATGATGACAAGATGGACTGCATGTGTGCTATGAAAGTATCAGGATGATGTCTCCTAATGCTGAAGAAGCATCGGAACATCTGCAAAATCGGTCATCACACCCAAGGTCAATCATGATGACATAAGTCTTAATTGTGGCCATACTCCATAGAATCTCAAGCTTCTTCCCAAAGGTAGAGCCTGTGCTGTTGTCCAAATCCTGAAAAGTCTCTACAATCAGCCTCATAATCCTCCTCATGACATCATCATTATATGGAGCTATAGGTGCGGTCAATTTCATGATGTTACTGAGGCAAGCTGCAACTGGAAGTGTGACCCCTTCACAAGGCTCTTACAAGAATTTGGGTTGTATAAGAGCAAGCATAGCAGGCTTTAGAGCCCAAATCAGTTTCTTCCCTTCTGCTTGGTCTATTATGGACATGAGTTCATTAAACTCCTCTAGTTTGGACAAAACTCTCCATGACATCTTCATGTGTTTCAGATCTGTCCCAAGTGTAGAAATTTTGTGACCAATCTCCAATTCTCCCTGCAAATCTTTTGGCTGTCCTTTTTGAAGGATGGCATAAATTCCTCTTGAAAAGGGTCTGTTGTTTGGTTTTGTTTTCTGGTCTTCCGATGCATGGTGGTTCAAGGAACCAACTTCTATTTTTATTTTCATCAATCTGTTTAGGAATCCCTCCATGGTTCAACCAATGATGTGGTCATTGTTTTTCTGAGTTTGCCATATATTTTCTAGTGAAGTGTTTTAACAACAGATTATTTGCACAATGTTTCACGTGCAATTCTGAGTTGTTTCAACTCAGTATTGCATTTCTGAGCTGTTAAATCTCTTAGTGGGATGAAAAACTGTTGTAGGTACTCTTTACAGAGTCTAATTTCTGGGCAATGTTTTCAATGGATTATATGTACCAACAGGCTTCAAGAATACTTCTTATGACAACTTCAGAAATCGAAATATAACTGATATACAACGATATAACCGACAACAGTGTTTAAAATATGAGTGGACAGTAAACAAGCAAAGTGTAGGACCTGGTATGTGTGTAGAAGTAACGCTGCACAAGAATAAATAGCATGGTCTACTTGAGGCGATATTCTAGCACTGCTATCAGTCAAGATTCATCCAGTCCATCAAGGTATAACAGTTTGACTCCACAAGCTGATAATTTATAAGAGTATCAGTCCAGGACATGATATAGTAGAAATTTTGGGACACAACCCAACAGTACTTGCCTTGGTGATGCCTTGCAACCAATTCGATCTCTCCAGAAAGGCTTGATCCTGCTGTAGGTATATTTGTCGTCCCACATCACAAATAATGTGAATTTATGCCTTGTATAATAATTACAGTAAGCTTTTTCCTCCTCTGAAATGTGTATTCTGCTACAGCCTCATACTGCTATAATATTCTAATTTAGAAATGACTTAAAAATTATCACTGTCTCTGTCAGCGGATACCCTCCAGCGCGTTAACTCGGTCTGATTGTGCCTTCAGCTACTTGCTCCAAGAGGCTGCCACCACTGTATTACGATTACTGTTGGCTGGTCTTGTCTCTAATCACCCAAAATTTTGGTTTATCAATGCAAGAAGTGTGCGAGTTTATAGAAATGAAGGTGGTACACTGGTATGTTGATCCACCGTCACTTGGGTTTGGTTCGTGCCCCCCCTTAATTTTAAACGCTCACTCTTCTTACGCTGTTGTAGCAACTGAATATTTGTCTTCAAATCGTGCTATCGCGGACTCTGCCTCTTCCCACGAAAAGATGCCACAGTCCCGCAATTCTCAGATAATAGCTCTATCCACGTATTGAAACTTTCCGGCACTGACGTGCCACTGGTGTATTCAGTTTTTATGCGGTAGATTGTTCTATTTTGTCCACCACCTGTGCACAATGGTCATATTCCTTTGCTCTATCTGCTTTATCATAGACAGCGTGACGATCCTTCGACTGTAGTTTGGCAAACGTTACTTTCAGTTCTGATCCCACAGTTCCGACTCGTGCTCAACATTCTCCACCACTGCGGCTACAAAAGGCACTGAGCCCACGCATATAAGTTGTCTTCCCACAAAACTCCGCATACGTCTCCATTGCCACTTCAATCTGTTTTAACAATGGAAAGTTTAACGCCGGTTTACATAATTAATAATTCATGGCCCCACCACGCAATGATCCCGATAACTTGGCTTCCCTTTGATTTCGTTCACGGCATATGCACAACGTTGTCAAACAGATTATCAATCGGTTGCAGGCTCAATGATAAGAGACGTGTTTGATCCATGCGTTGTTGCGCGTCACTTGGATCTCCTCACCAACGCGGAAGGTCTTGTTACCTTGCGTGTGATCCTTTAGACCGCGTCCACTCTTCTGCCCTGTGCCCAGTCGATCATTCTTAAGTCTGATAACATCGTCCCAATTGAAATGGGCCCAGCTGCATAACTTTAAGCGACCCTTTTAACAACTCGACTTTGATCAATAATGTCACCTTGGTTCAAGTTCTTTTGGCCAAGACGTCTGCAGTAACCCTTTTTTTTCTCTCTCTAAACCCTTGAAATTTATCTGCAACGATTTTTGTTCTGGCAGATATGTCTTCTTTGACAGCTATATGGAAAATTTCTTCCGCCAAACACTCATGCCGGCAAAAGAGAAGAAATCATGAAACCCTTGAAAATGAAACCCCGCAGGCTGAGCCAAGACCTCGGCTCTAATACCACTGTAATATCCCAAATGGGATATTTTAACTAAAATTGCAGAAATAAACTTAAGCAACAAAATAAATGGGAATGTACACACACAGCCACCAATAGAACAGAACAGATGCCAATAGAATCACTGAGCCATTTTATTAATCCATGATAAAAAGTACATCAACATAAAGGAACAGCGGAACCTGAGCTTGCCAAGCAAGCAGAGCAAACCCAGAAATATCTCTGGCCCAACTGATGAATGACGATGGCAATGATGTAGATGGCTCGGCAAGAAGACTGCTGCAAATCAGCAACAGCGAAACTGTCACTGACCCACTGAAGCACAAGTTGAAGATCCGGATGATCCTCACACCAATCCTCGAAGCTCTGCGAAACTTCTGAATGAAGTCTCCTCAAGAGAGTTGGGTTTTCGTCCAACACTCATAAATCACCCGAGGGTTTCCGTCCTTGGGCTACGGCTGAAGTAGAGAACCACGTCCTCAAACCTCTCATACACAAGCAAATGATCTACTCCAAAGATATCTCCCAATGGCTTCCTCCCTTTCTTTTATAGATCCCTTGGAGCCTTATAGAGCATTATTTTATTATTATTTTATTCATGGAGCACTTTTTCCTTTTATTAAAATATTCCTTTTTAATGCAGAAAAGGGTAAATCGGCTACCACGCCTCCTCCGGTCACTGAAATCTGTGTCTAACTATCCCATCGTGTAGGTCTCCTCGTCCCGGTTCTAATGAGCTATTACACTAAGGTGTTCCATCGTGTATTCCTCCCGGAATGCCACCTTAAGCATAATCAGCTGAGTTAAGCCCATAAATAACTCAAAATTCCGAAAGTTATCGGAATGCATCGAAACGAAAGCCAAACTGCTCGGATGATGGAGTATATCAAGCGAATGCCTCCGAACACCATGAAAACTCCTCATAACTCCTCCGAAAAGCTCCTGGGCCCACTGATAGATGAATCACTTTCTGGTAGATGACATGACTCATGAATGAAAGTGATGGATGATCTGTGCCCTATGGAGCTAAAGTTGAAGATTCCTCAAAGATTGAAATCCATGACATCGAGGGAGGAATTCTTCATGAGTAGCTGGGTGTCTCACCATTGAGAGGGAGCATGGTGATCAGTTTCTTACTTGGAAGAAACTAGGCAATTCCTAAGAATACAGGAAAGAGTACATTCCCTTGTGGAACAGGTCCTCCTTGGCTGAGAGGGAGAGATAGACACATCATTCTGGTCTTCACTTGGGAAGACAGAATGGAGGATTGGGTAATCAACTTGCATTTGATACTCTTTGAGAATGTGTTAGGGCATTCAAGATAAGAGTAGTCGGGGACCGATATTCTTTGAGGGCTAGCTACCCAAGAGAAGAATAGTCCAAGAAGGTCATACTTTGGGAACACCCGGGTAGAGTATGTGCCTTAGAGAGACAACTAGTATGGTGTCTATAAGTCATGTGTCTCGCCAGCATTGTAGCCCATTGTCTCGTTGAGAGATGGGGTTGTTAGTCAAGGCCTTGCACTAGGACAATGCTGGTTGATATGATGCTATACAAATGTGATTACCAATCTGATTCTTCTTAGGAGATTCTTCAGTTTGTAAGTGACCATGTACCTGTATGAATACCTCCCTAGTTATGAGTGAGTGTTGAAAAGTGTAACTGGGATCGGTCTTCATATTGACTATGTAATTATGTATTTATGTAAAGAAGAAGACAAAGATAATAAAATAAAATTTGTTGTACTTACTTCATGGGTTTCATGAGCAAGAATTTTATTATAGATTAATAGACTTCTTCTTGATGTCTATTTAGTGATTGTCTTTTGTTTATAAGGGTAATTAGTGTCATATATATGAAGAGCCTAGTCATCATTAAAATGCTCCAAGTGATCATGTATTTTGCTCAAAATTGAAAGTGCTCGAAACTGTACCAAACCTAAGCGACCGAGTAGATCTCATCGTTGCGATTCCGGTGCCATGAATAGTTTGAAAAATCGATGTCGTATGAGGAAGATATCGCGTTCTGATCGTTTTCCTAAACAGCTAAATTTTTGTGACAGGAGTGACTAGGATGCCCATCAGCATGGGTGGCATATTCTTGGAATATTCCCTCTTCTCAAATCCAATCATGTTTCAACAAGTGGTAGTTTCTGGGCCATTGTATGGATATGTATGAGTTTTAGGAGGGCCGTTAGATGGGTGACACGTGCCTAGCCCGGAGGCTGCCACGTGTCCCCTTGACCGTTGACCAAAATTTTGATGGAGTCTGGGGGGTTCGACCCTGCGACCTCCGACGCCCCTGCACAAGACCTTAACCATCTCCTCTATCATTTGTTTCTTACCCATATAGAGAGTTGGCTTTATTTATGTGTTATTAATGTTGCGTATGGTGGGGGGACCGTCGGCGGCCCCATTGAAGATGGTCACATGTCTTAACTGCAACATATATTACATGGCCCGACAGTTCCGTAACCGTGACATGAAACTGCTCCGATAGCCCGTTCACATGTGTATCGGCGTGGTTAGAACTTTCCGCCAACCGTCTTAACCTTGACACTTATCACAACGTTCAATGCACTGTCACATGCCTCGGACATCGAGGTCAGGCGCGGCAGTTAAGCAGGCAATTAAGGTAGACTCCAAAACTAACTCCAGTTCGAGGTTTCAGCTAAAGTTCTGCCTAACATTTATGGTAACTGGGGTTTCGGGGGTTGGCATGTGGACACCCCCACCCCTTAACGGTTAATGTTAATGGTTAAGCTGGCGAAGTTAATAGCGCGCCACCAGATTTGGGATAATTTGCTATTTTTAACCACAAATACGGGCAGTTTTCCACTTTTAGTGGAGGTTTTGTAAGAGTTATTGGGAAAAAGCTTTGGGAGGCCAATTTTCGACTAATTGGACTGAAACAAGAGTCTATCTAGACTAATTGAAGCATTCTGGAGCCATTGGTGCAGAGAAAAAAAACCATTAGAGGCTTGTAAACATATGTATTTGAAATTTTGATCATAATGACAAAGAGTGACATGCCATTGGGAGTTGGACCAACTTATGTGTGATGTTATTTCTCTATTATACACTATTGTACAGTGTTATTTAGGCTTATTTTCATGCTTAAAGGCCACAAATTCATCTATGTTTCATGGTTAAAAAATTCATTCCTTAAGAAAACATATGGAGACAAATTGTACATGTTTTTATTACTGAAAGGACACTTAGCACAGCAAACTAATACAGTCCTTTCAGATCAGGTTGGTATCAGAGCCAGGGTTTAATCTCTGGTGTTGTTGTGTGCAAAGATTTGTTTAACTATTTGCAAAGGTTTACATACTTGCAAGGCTCAAGCTTAAGAGAGGAGAAGACAAATTGGTGGAAGCAAGAGGTTCTCAAAGGGAGCCACAACAAAAGAGGGCAAGATTGCCACATTCTCCACCACCTAGTTCACCTCCAAAAGAAGCAGAAGTAGCATTAAGCACGCCTCCAGGAGAAGGAGAAATCCATGAAGAGGTGGATCCCAAAGAAGAAGAAAGAGTGTTCAGGAAAGCATTCCTTGACATGACTGAAATGGTGAGAGTCCTTTATTAAGAAAGGAATGAGAGGCCAGAAGGAGAAGGATCCAAACTTCACAAGGAAGGTCACGGATCATCAGGAGGTCACAAAGATGAAGATAAATCAAAGAAGGGCAATGGAGGAAATGGAGACAGTGGAAATTCACCATCATCACCCTCATCTTCATCCTCATCATCCTCTACTTCATCTTCAGTACATCAGCCATACAAGTCCAAGAACACTGGTAAAAGTCCTTTTCTAAAACTTGATGTTAAGTTTGAATTGCCAATTTTTAATGGTGAAGTCAATGCAGAAAAGCTTGATAATTGGATTAGACAATTGGAGGTCTATTTGGGAATTCAGAACCTTCGTGATGATGATACCAAAATCCAACTAGCTTCGTTGAGAATGGAGGGTGCAGCACTTGTTTGGTGGGAAGCCAAGACAAAGGAAGTGATCAAGAAGCATGGTAAGATTATTCTATCATGGACTAATTTCATTACTACAATAAAACAACAGTTTTATCCGTTAGCTCATATGCAGAAAGCCATAATGAACTGGCAAAATTTTAGACAATTGAAAGGAAAAAATGTACAAGAATACACCCAAGAATTTAGGAGAAGAGCTCTCTTATTAGGGGTAGATTTGCAGAGCCAAGATACTTTGCTCAAGTACATAGGAGGCTTACATAGCTACCTAAAACATACTATTCTCATGTTTAACCCTACAAGCTTGGATGAAGTTTGTGTTCAGACCACACATCTAGAAGCTAGAGAGAAAAACATGACTGATGAGGGTAGGAAGAAACCTTTTAAGGGAAAAAACAAAGAGAATACCTCAAAAGGTAAGGGCAAAAAGAATGCATCTGTCAAGAAAGAGGGAGAAAAAGTGGTTTGTAAACATTGTTCAAGAGAAGGCCATGAAGAGAAAAATTGTTGGAAATTACATCCTGAAAAGAGACCCAAGTATAACAATAACAAAGGGAAGCAGAACACTGCAGCTACAACTCAACATCACTTGGGAGAGGATTCAAGTGATGAATCAAAAATTACAGCCATGGCATTGAAGAACATGAAGGGGAAAGAAATTGAAACAAAGCCCAGTACTAGTACATCAAACTGTCGCACACAAGCTCCAAATGAAGAAGAGAGAATTGAACTGTTTCATGTGAGGGTCATATCCAAACATACCAAGATTGACACACTGTTTGACAGTGAGTCACAAGCGAACTTAATCTCTGAAGACTTGGTCAAGAAACTTAATCTTGAGACCATTCCACATCCAAAACCATATCCACTTGGGTGGATTTGTGAGGATGCAAATTTACAGGTTTCAAAGAAGTGCATATTGCACTTTGCAATAACTGCACATTTTGTTGACACGGTTGAATTAGATGTGGTCCTGCTTGATATTACAGGTATTGTTTTGGTCAGTCCTTACTTGTATGACAGGAAAGCGATCTTTCATCGCCATGAGAACAAATACCATTTATTCAAATATGGCAAGGAGTACATTGTTAGATCACATCGCAAGAAGACAAATACTGCAATGGTAAATGTTGGATAGGTAAAGAGGCTGGTGAATTCAAGTAAGAATTTTGTTCTTCTAATGATTAAGCCAAAAGCTGATGTTAATCATGAATCATTTGAGGATTCTGATCCTAAGTTGAAATCAGATTTATATGATGTAGTTGATGCACATCATGAGATATTTCAAGAGCCAACAGGATTGCCTCCAAAAAGGGAGATTCAACATGAGATTCAGTTGCAACAAGATTGTCCTCTTCCAAACATTGGCATGTATCGCATGTCAATAATGGAGAATGCTGAAATAAAGAGGCAAATCAAAGACATGTTGGGCAAGGGACTCATAAGGCCAAGCACTTCGCCATGCGGTTCACCCATAGTCTTGATTCCGAAGAAAGATGGGACTTGGTGCATGTGACTTCAGAGCTTTAAACAAGATAACGGTAAAGAATCGATACCCACTCCCAAGGATAGATGATTTGCTTGATCAGCTGAAAGAAGCAAAGTTTTTCACTAAGTTAGATTTACAAAGTGGATATCATCAAGTAAGAATTGCAGAAAGTGATATATGGAAGACTGCATTCAAAACCAAACAAGGACTCTTTGAGTGGTTGGTTATGTCGTTTGGTTTGTGTAATGCATCGACAACTTTCATGCGTGTTATGGATAATGTTTTGTGTCCATTTCTTGATGACTTTGTGATTGTGTATTTAGATGATATACTTATTTTCAGCAAAACAAGAAAAGAACATGTCTTGCATGTGAAAAGAGTGTTTGATGTTTTGAAGAAAGAGCAATTGTTTCTTAAGATGTCAAAGTGTGAAATAGGAAAGACTTCTCTGGTTTATTTGGGACACATTGTAGGAGAAGGCAAGTTGAGAATTGATCCTTCTAAAGTGGAAGCCATTGTCAATTGGCCCACTCCCAAAACAGTAACTGAGGTAAGAAGTTTATTAGGCGCAGCTCAGTATTGGAGAAAGCTTATTGCTAACTTTTCTGCCATAGCAACTCCTATGCATACAGTGACAAGTGTGAATAAAGGCTTCCAATGGGGAGGCAAACAGCAGCAAGCTTTTGAAGCTTTAAAAGACAATATCAGTTCAGCTCTAGTCCTTGCATTACCGAATTTGAGACAGACATTCAAGATACAAACCGATGCTAGTGATTATGCCATGGGCGCAGTACTTTTGCAGCATGATAAGCCTATCGCTTTTCATTCTGAAACATTCAATGGTGTTGTAACTAATTATCCTACATATGACAGAGTTGTATGTGTTGGTACAAAGCGTCAAAAAGTGGAAACACTACTTGATGGGTAAAGAGACGATTATACATATCGATCACCAACCATTACAGTACTTGCAGTCGCAAACAAAATTGCAGCAATCACGACATTTCAGGTGGATGGGATTTCTTCAATAGTTTCACTTGATTACAAGGTACAAGAAAGGTATTTTCAATAAAGTTGCTAATATGCTTTCAAGGCCAATTATAAGAGATTCTATTTTACTTAAAAATGATTCTATTGTACATGAGAGTTACATAGAACAGTATGTACATGATGCTGATTTTCAAGATGTGTATGCTAGTTTGAGTGAATGGAATCAAGTTGAGGAAAATGATTATCACATGCATAACAATTTGTTGTTTCATTTGGACAAGTTGTGTATACCACAAGGAGAGAGGCTTAGTGTCATGAGAGAGGCTCATTCGTCTCTTATTGTTAGACACTTTGGGGTAAGCAAAACAGTGGTGCATCTACAAAGGTATTGCTATTGGCCTCGCATGATAGATAGTGTGTCATGTTTTATGAGAGGTTGTTCTATGTATGCAACAAGCAAGCCTAGCAATAGGAAGCTTGGGTTGTACATGCCTCTAGCGGTACAATCAAGGCCATGGGAGAGTGTCTCTATGGACTTTGTTGGAGGTCTACCTATGTCAAGAAAACAGTATGATTATCTTTATGTAGTTGTGGATAGATTCAGTAAAATGTATATACTTATGCCATGTAAGAAAACCATTACTGTTGAACAAACTGCTGAAATTTATTTTCAACACGTATGGGTTCATTACGGATTGCCAACTTCTATTGTTAGTGACATGAATTCCAAGTTCGTTGGGAATTTTTGGTCCAATCTTTGGAAGATGATGGACACAAAGTTGAAAAAGAGTACTGCTTTTCATCTGCAAACTGATGGCCAAATCGAGGTGGTGAAGAGAACCATTGTGCATCTATTGAAAGATATTGCAGCAAACATCCCAAGTTGTGGGATGGACAACTGCATTACATTCATCACGCTTACAATTGGGCAAAGCACTCTTCTGCAAATACTTCACCTTTTGAAGCCTGCTTTGGGTATTTGCCAAAATCGCCATTAGACTTCATCTTTGAGAAGGATGTTGCAATTGATGGGCATAGTGATATTGACAAGGCTTGAAAGTTCATTTAGCAAATTCAGATTATTCATCAACAAGTTCAAGAACAACTTGAGAAGAGTCAAAGCAAATACAAGGAGAGGCATGACAAACATAGAGTTGATCACAAGTTTCAAGAAGGAGATGAAGTATGGTTGCACACAAGCAAAGAAAGGATGCAAGGATAAGGTAAAAACTCAAGCCCATTCGCTATGGTCCATTTAAGATCATCAAACAAGTTGGTAATAATGCATTTCAACTTGACTTGCCTTCATATTTGCAAATGTATTCCATTGTCAATGTGGAAAATTTACGTTTGTATGAGCCTCCTTTGATTGATGATCAAGGGAGTGATGTTCAATTGCCATCTATAGAAGATTGCTCATCAGAATTTCTACATGAGCTCAAGGAGGATACCATCCTTGACAAGAGGACACGCACTTCTAAGAGGGGAAGTGTCGATTATCTTCGAGTTGGGCTCAAGGGCAGTAAACCAAGTAAGGCAAGGTGGATGGAAGTTGCAAAGGTGAGGGAGTTGTACCCTCATCTTCTGAACAGGTAATTAAAGTCTTTTGGGGTCCAAAAACTTCCCAATGGGGACGTGTGATTGGGAGAGCATGTATTTTTCTCAAAATTGAAAGTGCTCGAAACTATACCAAACCTGAGCGACCGAGTAGATCTCATCGTTGTGATTCTGGCGCCGTGAACGGTTTGAAAAACCGATGTCGTATGAGGAAGATATCGCGTTCTGATCGTTTTCCTAAACAGCTAAATTTTTGTGACGGGAGTCACTGGGATGCCCAGTCAGCATGGGTGGCATATTCTCGAAATATTCCCTTTTCTCAAATCCAGTCATGTTTCGACAAGTGGCAGTTTTTGGGCCATTGGATGGATATGTACGAATTTTAGGAGGGTCGTTGGATGGGTGACATGTGCCTAGCCCGGAGGCTGCCACGTGTCCCCTTGACCGTTGACCAAAATTTTGGTGGAGTCTAGGGGGTTCGACCCCACAACCTCTGGCGCGCCTGCACAAGACCTCAACCATCTCCTCTATCATTTGTTTCTTACCCATTTAGAGCGTCGACTTTATTTATGTGTTATTAATGTTGCATGTGGGGGGGGGGAGGGGCGAGCCGCCAGCGGCCCCATTAAAGATGGTCACATGTCTAAACCGCAACATATATTACATGGCCCGACCGTTCCGTAACCGTGACATGAAACTGATCCGACAGCCCGTTCACACGTGTATCCGCATGGTTAGAACTTTCCGCCAACCATCTTAACCTTGACACTTATCACAACGTTCAATGCACTGTCACATGACTCGGACATCGTGGTCAGGCGCGACAGTTAAGCCGGCAGTTAAGGTAAACTCTGAAACTAACTCCAGTTCAAACAATGAACTCAGGGTTTCAACTGAAGTTCCGCCTAACATTTATGGTAACCAGGGTTCGAGGGTTGGCAAGTGGCCACGCCCACCCCTTACCGGTTAATGTTAATGGTTAAGCAGGCGGAGTTAATAGCACGCCACTAGATTTGGGATAATTTGCTATTTTTAACCACAGACAGGGGCAGTTCTCCACTTTTAGTGGAGGTTTTGTAGAAGTTATTGGGAAAAAGTTTGGGAGGTCAATTTTCGACCAATTGGGGTGAAACAAGAGTCTATCTAGACTAATTGGAGCATTCTGGAGCCACTAGTAAAAAGAAAACAACCATTAGAGGTTTGTAAACATATGTATTTGCAATTTTGAGCATAATGACAAAGAGGGACATGCCATTGGGAGTTGGACCAGCAGATGTAGCCCAAAAGGGGTGAACTGCTTCATCATGCCTGTTGTGTAAAACTTATGTATGATGTTACTTCTCTATTATACACTGTTGTACAGTGTTATTTAGGCTTATTTTTATGTTTAAAACTCATAAATTCATCTATGTTTCATGGTTAAAAAATTCATTCCTTAAGCAAACATATGGAGACAAATTGTAGATGTTTTTATTACTAAAAGGACACTTAGCACAACAAACTAATACAGTCCTTTCAGATCACCAAGACCTTGTCATAAACCTTGTGGAAGAATGACTTGAAACATCCCTCACCAACAGTGGAAAATATACTCCTACAAGTCGGCCTATGATGTGTTAAGTCGACCTACTAGGTAGTATGTGAGGTCGGCCTAATATGAAGACAGTGCACTATATATAGTGTTGGAGCTATGACTCGTTAGCACTCTCAAAAAGTGTGGATTCTTCTGAAGCAGTGAGGATTTCTGCGAGTATTAAAGTGCGAATTTTAGAGAGTATTCAAGTGCGAATTTCTGAGAGTATTCAAGTGTAGATAAAAGAACAGAAGATTGTGGATGGTTCTAACATGAAGTGTAGATCAACAAAGGAACACTTCGGACCAACACTAAGTCAAGGTCAAAGTTATATCTGGTATTCGGATCAAGGTTAAGGAAGTGCGGATATCTACAATGTTCTGATATATATATATATATAGTGAAGTGTAGTTTTGTCTTGGGCGTTGTACTGTGATATTATAGTGAAAGAATATTAAGGAAGGTAACCTTACTAATGTACAAATCATAAAGGAAAGATAGCATTTCCCAAGTGAAGTAACTTCAAGGTAATAAGAAGTAAAGAAGTCCTGAGTGACCTGGCCTAATATCTAAATCGGTGCAAGATAGAAGACAAGTTCTCTTGTATTGGTGCAAGACAGTACAAGTTGGTGTAGAAAAGAAAGGTCAATGTTAGAGATCAACAAAGAAGAAGTAACAAGGCCTTGGAAGCATCCATAGGTCAAGGGTCTGAGTCTTAGTCATGGTACTTGTCATTTGAAAATCTATAAGAGGAATTTCTCGTGGGTTTTCCTCTCCAACAGGGAGAGGTTTTGACCTGGCTCTAGGAGCCTAATTTGTGTGTCTCGTGTATTTTGATAATTGACTTGATGAAAGATTAAATAAGCTAAAGAAGAAAAGACATAAGTATCTCAAGTAAGATCACAAGTAATAATCAAGAACAGAATTTGAATTAGTCACCAACCCTATAAATTCTCAACATGGTATCAGAGCTAAGGTGCTGAACTCAACGGCTACTTGAAAAAGAGACACTCCAGGAAGCAAAAATCGAAGTTTGGGTGAAAAGTCAAATCAGTTTGCAAGGAAGACTCTCAAGCCATTTTTTAGAAAGATCTTCATCTCATTCAAAGGATCAACTTTTCTAGAAAATAATCTTTTCCATCAAAGATTTACATTCAAGACATTGTTAGAAGAGGACATCATCTTTTGAAGATATCCTTTATCATCAAGGATCCAAGATCTATCTTAGAAGAAGCTGCAAGCCACTCTACTCAAATAAGTATCTATCACCTTACTTAAATCTATCAAGATGAATTATTATAAAGAGAGCAACAAGCCGATAGGGTCATCAAACTTTAGTGCATGGAAGAAGAGAACAAATTTGAATTTAATTGAAGACAAAGTTATGGACTACATCAAAGGATCAACAATTCAACGACCAAAAGAAGATGCTCGAGCTCATGCCAAGTACATGAAGGGATAAATCAGAGCCCAAAGGAATCTCATAGAATCCATTCAGGACTCACTCATTCCCTATGTATCAAAACTAAAGTCTGCTAAAGAAATATATGAGAAACTGGTGGAGCTATTCTCTGTGAATACTGCAGGAGAAGCAATCTCTCTGAGACAAGAACTATATAAAATGAAATTGTCAAGGGAAGAAGGAATCAATCCATACCTTATGAGTATTTCTAAAATAAGAGATCAACTGCAGGAACTGGGAGAAGAAATGTCTAACACTGAGATGACTATAGTGGTGCTGAATGCTCTACCATAAGAATGGGGAAACTTCACTTCAAGTTTATACGAGAAAAAAGAAGCCACACCATTCCATGATTTATGGTCTCTATGTAAAATAGAGGAAACAAGACTGAAAGACAAAGCTGATACAAGACCAAGTGAAGAGAATCAAGCCTTTGCAGCCATATACAAGAAGAAAGGAAGATTGGGAAAATTTGGTCCTCAGAATAAAAGAAGAGATATGGACAAAGTACAATGCTTTGGATGTAATGAACTTGGGCATTATAAAAGAGATTGTCCTAAATCTGAGAAGGACAAGAGAAAAAGGGAAGAAGCCCATGTCTCAGATATGAGGGAAGAACCTGACGAAAGAAATCTAAGAAAGAAGAAGTGAAAGATGTCTATTATGATTGAGATCATCTTCCTCTTTAAGTGATTTCTTTTGGTTATAAAATAGTATGATAGGAAGCAATGTATATTGATGGCATCATGATAAAAGCATGGTAGGAGCTCTTGGTGAAATAGCTCCAGGAAAACCTCTCTGATAACATTACTGATGAAAGGAAGTCATCAAGATCAAGGGTCATCATGGAAACTGGTGCTAACATTTTCTAATGAAGTTCTCTATGAATTCACTGATTAGAAAGAATCAGAATGGTTCATCAAGAATTCTATGCTACAAAATTATGGGATGTGATGACATATTGATGAAGCAGGTCAAGGGAATGAAGCTCTTCATTCATGTAAAATTGCTACAAGATGACTCAAAGGGAAAAGGTATGAGGTATATATATATGCTGACACTAGATGCTGTGAAGTCATGTCATATGGTTGCATGTAATGGACTTCTATATTTAGAAGTATGATCTATGGAGGAGGACCTCTCACCGTGCACTGACAAATGAAATCAACATAATATATCCTCATATGGGATATGAGGTGTTTGTATATGAACGAGGAACTGGAAATTGGATGTTCCTGGGAATGAAGATGTGCAGAAGGGAAGAGATCATGAAGTGCAACCATGTCAAAAGGCAGTTATCATTCGGAAGTCGAGAAGATGTGACTAGAATATCTCCTGGAGGATATGTAAACTCTGATATAAGTATGGTAACGAAGAAGACCATTGACAAGACATACCATTAGGAGATGTGTCAATTTGAATAAAGGATGTAGATGCCTACAGGAAGATGTCATGGTGAAAGATCATCACTGAGGTAACTTTTGTTTTAAAAGTTCATATGTATATGTTTATCTGGATGAATTTGTGCAGGGTTGCTAATCATGAGAAATGATGTATGATCCTTGGAGATGATTCAAAAGAAACCAACGTGGCATATAAGGTGGACCAGATAAGAAAGATAGATGAATCACTTTGTGGTAGATGACATGACGCATGAATGAAAGTGATGGATGTTATGTGCCCTATGGAGCTAAAGTTGAAGATTCCTCAAAGATTGAAATCCATGACATCGAGGGAGGAATTCTTCATAAACAGCTGGGTGTCTCACCATTGAGTTTCTTACTTGGAAGAAACTGGGTAATTCCTAAGAATAAGCTTAGGTACATTCCTTATACAAGAAAGAGTACATTCCCTTGTAGAATAGGTCCTCCCTAGCTGAGAGGGAAAGATAGACACATCATTCTGGTCTTCACTTGGGAAGACAGAGTGGAGGATTGGGTAATCAACTGGCATTCGATACTCTTTGAGAATGTGTTGGGGCATTCAAGATAAGAGTAGTTGGGGACCAATATTCTTTGAAGGCTAGCTACCCAAGAGAAGAATAGTCTAAGAAGGTCATACTTTGGGAACACTCGGGTGGAGTATGTGCCTTGGAGAGACAATTACTATGGTGTCTATAAGTCATGTGTCTCACTAGCATTGTAGCCCATTGTCTCGTTGAGAGATGGGGTTGTTAGTCAAGGCCTTGCACTAGGACAATGCTAGTTGATATGATGCTATACAGATGTGATTGCCAATCCAATTCTTCTTATGAGATTTTTCAATTTGTAAGTGACCATGTACTTGTATTAATACCTCCCTAGTTAAGAGGGAGTGTTGAAAAGTGTAACTAGGATCGGTCTTCATATTGACTATGTAATTATGTATTTATGTAAAGAAGAAGACAAAGATAATAAAAAGTAATTTGTTGTACTTGCTTCATGGGTTTCATGAGCAAGAATTTTATTATAGATTAATAGACTTTTTCTTGATGTCTATTTAGTGATTGTCTTTTGTTTATAAGTGTAATTAGTGTCATGTATATGAAGAGCCTAGTCATCATTAAAATGCTCCAAGACCTTGTCATAAACCTTGTGGAAGAATGGCTTGAAACAACCCTCACCAACGCTGGAAAATATACTCCTTCAAGTCGGTCTATGATGTGTTAATTCGGCCTACTAGGCAGTATGTGAGGTCAGCCTAATATGAAGACAGTGCACTATATATAGTGTTGGAGCTGCGGCTCATTAGCACTCTGAAAAAGTGTGGATTCTTCCAAAGCAGTGAGGATTTTTTAGAGTATTAAAGTGCAAATTTAGAGAGTATTGAAGTGCGGATTGAAGTGCAGATTGAAGTGCGAATTAAAGTGCGAATTTCTGAGAGTGTTCGAGTGCGGATAAAAGAACAGAAGATTGCAGATGGTTCTGACATGAAGCGTAGATCAACAAAGGAACACTTCGGACCAATACTAAGTCAAGGTCAAAGTTATATCTGGTATTCGGATCAGGGTTAAGGAAGTGCGGATATCTAGAACGTTCTTTTATATATATATATATATATAGTAAAGTGCAATTTTGTCTTGGGTGTGGTACCGTGATATTATAGTGAAAGAATATTATTTACCTTCCTAATGTACAAATCATAAAGGAAAGACAGCATATCCCAAGTGAAGTAACTTCAAGGTAATAAGAAGTAAAGAAGTCCCAAGTGACCTGGCCTAATATCTGAATCGGTGCAAGATAGAAGACGCGTTCTCTTGTATTGGTGCAAGACAATACAGGTTGGTGTAGAAAAGAAAGGTCAGCGTTGGAGATCGACAAAGAAGAAGTAAGAAGGCCTTGGAAGCATCCATAGGTCAAGGGTCCAAGTCTTGGTCATGGTACTTGTCATTTGAAAATCTATAAGAAGAATTTCTCGTGGGTTTTCCTCTCTAACAGGGAGAGGTTCTGCCCTAGCTCTAGGAGCCTAATTTGTGTGTCTCGTGTATTTTGATAATTGACTTGATAAAAGATTAAATAAGCTAAAGAAGAAAAGACATAAGTATCTCAAGTAAGCTCACAAGTAATTATCAAGAAGAGAATTTGAATTAATCACCAACCCTATAAATTCTCAACAGGGAGATCTCTAATAGTATATCATTCAAAAGCACCTCAATTTTCTGGAGAGAATGATGCAATGAAATGTGCAGTGAAGATTACTCCATGATCAATCTAGGATAAATATAAGTATTCTAAACAAATCAGTGGCTCAAGACAAAATTCGATTAGGCTTTTCAGAGCAAACATGAATTCACTGTAGGTTGGAAGTTGGAACTAATGTAGAGACGTCAGCCCTTCTTACATATGTTGCACAAGGAAGGAAACATTGAGAAGATAATAGATACAGCTATCAAATGTAATATCCTAGTGTAATCTCTTGAATTGGTTGTAAACAAGATGTTACTTTCCTAAAGGGAAAAAAGAAAGAATGTAACTCATGAAGTCTATGTTGTGGTATAGTGGTTGAGACAGGGCATCACTACTATAATGCCCTATGGTCTAACCGCAACAGGGATAGAGACCTAATCACTTTTATCTGTTGGTCAACAGTTGGTTGAGTTTAATGGCCCCAACGATAGTGGGCTTAGCTACAATAATGTGGAGTCATCATTTCTAAATCTGTGTAAAAGTCAGGGAATCTGTGTAAAAGTCAGGGAAAATCTAAAATCACTATCCAGCTGATATTTACACACATTTGGGTTGAAATAACATAGTAGCTTGGGCTTTGCTCCAATAATGTGGAGTTGGGGTTCATAGTTCCCCACCAAAAATAAAAACAGAATCCAACTCCAGCCCCATAAAAATGCAATACAAGACTAGTTACACAAATTAGTTCCTCCTTTTATTGTTAAATATCTTCTTTCCATAAGGTGGCGAAATATACATCTATAGTCTATTCTGATGTAATTCTTTGCTTCCAGGTATAATCCAATGTAAGGCACGTCATTTCTAAGTCTGTGTGACTGTCATGGAAAATCTAAACTCACCATCCAGCTGAGATTTACACACACTTGGGTTAAAATAATACAGTAGCTTGCCAAGTTGACTATGTCAGCAGCAACCAGGTCGAAAATACTGGAAAGTTGGTGAACATGACAGTATTCCACATACAATTGCACAATATAGACAATGCTAAAACAAGAATGAGAAAGTATGCACGAAGGTGTTTCAGGCTGACAATAACAACTAATCTAATTGATTCTTAGGACAAAAATTGAAAACAAAATTAATGAAAATTGTTAGGAAACGATATAGTAAATAAGACCCGTCTTATTCTACAGTACCATAGAAACTGGGCATGGATCTGGCAGGATTGATAGGCATTGAATCAGGATGTGGCTTCCTTCTCCGCTCATTGTGGCCAGCAAGACGTCTTCGACAACTACGTTTTCTTTCATCAAATTCAGACAGAACGTGAAACCTATATACAACGTCAAGGCATATACAAAAGATAAGTCAAATGATAATACACTAAGAGGCCCCTGCATTAAATAACATTGTCTTCTTCTAAATCAGAAAATACGGAGTATTTATCATGCGTGAAAACGCATATTGCATATACACAATGATGGAAGTGAACTAAAATGTGTTGAACTCCATAAAAGATCTTTGACATCACCTGTATGGTATGTAAATTTTATTCAATTCACTTCTTGCCACTATGCTTGAAACTAAAAGCCAAGAATTTCACCTGCCAAAAGGAAAAATCTATAAAAGATGAAATTTACGAACACATTCCCTAAAACACAAGATAAATTTATTTCCTGCAAACATAGCAGAAATCTTACACTTTGGCCCAAAAATAGAACAAAATATTTGTCACCAAAAAAATTCACAAGATGCGATGCACAAGCAAGCAAAACGTTGAAAAGGGGGTTTGCGACTTTGGATTGACACTTGAAACCAAAATAGGGCAATCACAAAAAGAGAACCCAATTGTCTAAGAAAAACAATGTTTGTGAAGATGTATATATAAACAATCAGCTAAAGCAGAAATTAAATATTGAAACTATAAGTTTGAATCAGGAGCTATGTGGCTGATATATTTGAATTCTTTGCATTTTATTGATATTAGAGGAATAAGGAGCTGCGCCATTAATTAGGTCGATCTTTAGAAGCAATGCTCCTCGTTGCAATGAAGCAAGATCATGAGAAGCAACTAAAGATGGTCCATATAGCAAGCACAAAACTTATCAACTCTTAACAGTTGTGAAGTCAACTGTGCTTGGGAAATCATAATGACTAGTCGAAGAACATCATCGCAGTCTGGTTTTGGACATTTTACAGTCCAGCACACCAAAAGACTTGTATAGAGGCAAAAAGGAACGAAAAAGGTGTAAGCGGAATAATATAGGCAAATATCCAAGGGCACAAGTTAATGACAAATTACAATTTGCGATGCTTCTTTTGGCTACCAAGCCATTCGGGCACCTGAGAAGCATGGGGTTAGCCATAATGACAAATCGGGCACCTGAGAAGCATGGGGTTAGGTTTGAGCCCTGAACTTCAGCTCCCCAAAATCAACACTTTTTAAAAGGCTTACTGCGTGTAATAGTATAATTTATGGTATATCAGCAGTGCATTATGGTTTATCAGCACATAATTGTTTATATAGCTGTTTCGTGGGGGTAGAATTAACCAAAAAACCGAAATAAAATAAAAAATAAAAAAACCACAACATTTGCATTAGAAGAAGAAACGCCCAGCGTGCAAACCTGCTGCACTGCTGGCAAAATCGTTGTTCTAGAGTAGCCACCATGACTTTGGCAGACTTGGAATGAATCTCGCAAAGTTTGTGCCTGCGATGGTAATCTTTTGAACTCGTAAGATCTGTGTTACAACCTTCAACTTGACAACGTGAAGATTGTATGCGGTGCTTTTTCACACGAATAGCCAGGGGATTAGTGAAAACCGTTATAGCCGTTGCCCTAACTGGACCGCAAGTCCGCTGGCCAAGTTTCAAACCTATATGAGAATCTCCTCCTTTAGAGATTGCCACCATTGCGTGAGAATTGTTTTTGTCTTTCTCTATGTTGTCCTCCGTTTTACCACTCGTAGCCTTATTAACTTTGGAAACCCTCTGTGGCTCTTGATCTGTTTTAGGTCCCACTTGACTCATCAAGTCCAAGAAATCAACATTTCTATCCTCCGCATCCACATTAGGAAAGAGCACTATATGCTCCCACTCCAGTTCCAGTGGGGTGGAACATGCCTGGAGCATTATATGCTCCCACTCCATCACACAAACAATGCTTCACTTCAACTTCAACTCACGATATTATAAAGAACAAATGCAAATGCAGGGTATCGTTTGCAACACAAATGAAGCCATGGACGTCCAGCATCTGGTACAACAAATGAAATTACAAAAAGAGATTACAATATATATATGAATTACACAAAGAATTAGCCAACGGATAGATGCATTTACTTTACATACAGAAACCTCTTCCATCCCATTTTAAGACAATGCCTGCATCAGCATATCCATCCATCATCACTATAAAATTGTATTCCCAAGGACCGAAATCATGTGAGCGACCCAAGGCAAGGCAGTAAAAGGATTGATTTACTTTAAATATTATATCTATATCTTTGGAGGATAAATTTGTATAAAAATAGATATGGTCAAAGCAATTTGCAGCTTCGGCTTCGTACCGCTACGATCTGATGAGAATATAATACTTATTTAAACTTGACAATGTCTGTAACTCAAAATCTTGTCATCTCACTTTATTGTCGTCCCGCCACACGCTTGTGCGGCATGTACAGCACCTTTTCAAAACAATCAAGATGCCTGTTTTTAGATGCAACAGTAGATTTTGTACATTATGCGGTGACAGTGCTGTGAGAATGGGCAAAGCTTATTTATCAGTCCATACGCCCATTAATGCGCGTAGGGGTGAAATTGCCACCGTAGGATGATGCACTGCTTTAATCTGACGGTGGGGATTTCACCCCTACGCGCATTAATGGGCGTATGGACTGATAAATAAGCTTCGCCGTGAGAATGTAGGGCAATTTTCCTCCATCACTGCCTTTAACCCTTCCAATCCCTGCGGAGCACCTGCACTGGCACAGCCTCAATCCTGTCTCTTCCATTACTTCCTCCTCGTACTTCCATTATCTCCTAGGAATAAGTAATGGGTGACATATGAGTCGGACCAAATCCGTGATTGCCTTTTGAGTTTTTAGCGTAGTCTAAAAAGCTCACAAAATAACTCAAAAATTTCATTAAAGATTTTTGAAGATGTTCGTTATAGTGGTTAAGCTTTAGTATTGGTGTTTTTAGGGTTTTTGATGATGCTAAATTTATTTCTATCATAAAAAATGCAATTCAAACACTCCAACTATCTAATTTGTTTTGTTGAAATTTTTTTTTACCAGATTCCAACAAAACACTGTCGTCCAGCCTATTTGTTGCGTCGATATACAACTCTCTATTTTTAGAGTTATAGCTGCATTGCACTAGGTCCTTCAGTGTATATATACCCTTGGATTTAGGCCAATTGGCAAATACAAAAATTAACTATTCAATATAATATATTAAGAGTTGGCATATACTGCTCCATAAATATTATATTAGTTGCCCTTAGTGTTACCTTACCTCACCTCACTCAAAGGAGTAAGTACCGAGTTACAAATGACTCAGAATAGAGCCACACTTGGTGTTGTCTGTTGTATCGAAATCCATTTGCACCCAGACAAGAAGGAAGCGAAGTTTGATAGCTTTTTTAATGCAATTACCATGTGGTTGAGCACTCTCTCCACAAGCAACTGCTAGGTATTCAAACAATCTGTCTCTTTCACCATAGTCACAACATCTCTAAGAAAAAGGTGTCAGTTGTTCATTTGAGAGAGGGAAACAATGTTAAATTGGATCACAGTCTAACCATGATAAATTCACCTCACTATATTGAAACCAAGTGTCCAACGTTAATCATGGAACCACGATTCATGTGTGTTTCCTTCCCTGAAGATGCCCTCAATCAAATCTTGTGAGTATTTATGCACTGTCAACATCAAAGCATGTGAATTATTTTTCAACAATCATCCAAATACTTCCATCACCCAGATTCTCCAAGTACTTCCATTACTCCAATGGTTTTCAATAATCTTCTTCTCCAATTGCTTTAAATAATCAGGAACAAAAGTCGGCTAAGTTGGGTTATTTATACAACATTTTGATTTAGCATGTACAATTTGTTAAGCATGCCACTCCACTATTGTAAAAAATTAGTGAAGCACTCCACTTCACTATTTCTCTATTGTAAAAATTTAGTCATTATATATGTACAAGGTGTGGGACCGAAGAGAAATAACCATTATCTCTCAAATTTTCATAGGTTTGAACACTCTAACAATTTTCTAACTAGTAGTGTAATAGTTAATGCTTAGCTATTGTATATGTGCATTATTAGATATAAGTGAGTACATTTGTTATGAACACTCTAACAATTATCTAATTTGTAGTGTAGTAGTTAATACTAATGCTCACCTATTGTATATATGCATTATTAGATATAAGTAAGTACATTTGTTGTGAACACTCTAATAATTATCTAAGTTGTAGTGTAGTAATTAATGCTCAACTATTGTATATATGCATTATTAGATATAAGTGAGTACATTTGTTGTGAACATTGTAACAATTATCTAACTTGTAGTGTAGTAGTTAATGCTAAGTTATTGTATATTTGCATTATTAGATATAAGTGAATACATTTGTTGTGGGATCCAACTATATGCATATTTAATCACTAATCACTACTCGTGTCTAATGCTCATAAACTACCCCACAACAAGTAGCCTTTTGAACACTTTGATCTCACTTTTAAAAAAAAGGAGTTTATAACCATGATTTAAAAATGATGAGTGATGATGTTTCTATTTTTAAAAGTGTTCCACAATAAGTATTCTTTCCATGAAACAAATAATGTATAATAATAATTCTATTTTTAAAATTAATGTGTTATAAGTAATTTTTTTATATTAATTATATAGTAGAAAGGTCATCTTTTAATATATAAAACTAGTGTAAATTACTTAACATTTAAATTATTTCATTTTTAATAAGTTAAATTACTTAACGTTTAAATTATTTCATTTTTAATAAATCAAAGTTATATTTGTTTTAATTGTTGTTTTGAAAATTAAATATTGATGTTATTTTAAAATTGACCAAAGGTTTTATGGGGAAAGTTTCCATCACATGAGTGGAACTCTAACTTTTAACATAGTTCCCACTAGATCTAAGACAAAACTAAGTGGTTTTAGTGTTATTCACGTTGTGCTTATAAAATTTGATAAAAAAATCATAACATAAATAAATTTGATAAAAAAATCATGTAACATAAATAGAGCTTCATTAGTATAAGATTATCTTTTTCAATACCCAAATCATATAGTAAAAGATCATCTTTGCTTATAATTTGAGTCAAATTTTATAATATTATTAGAGTTTATTAAATTAAGATAATATTGTGGTAAAAAAATCGTTTTCCTAGTTCTAATAAAATTATAGCAAAATATTCATGTATGAGATTTCCACCATGATCCACTTGCGGAATGTTGTCTCTAAGGATCTTGTCCCATATTAAAATAATCTGGATTGTTGAAAAATTAATTGAAACTTTAGTATTCTCACTCCATGTATTATATGAATTTGAGGGAATTTTGCTACAATATTAGATAGCATAGAGTTTCATTGTGAATAAAACTCTATACATGGTGGAATAATAACCGTTTGAAATTTGACATCTAATTTTCCATAGTATATGAAGGAAGTTTTCTGCAATATTAAATAAATCTATTATGACATTAAATTGGTAAAGTATTTTGAAATGGTTATTGTCACATAAAGAATATATATGTTAGTATCCATGCTCAAACCCAATATTTTTAGCTTATATGAAAAGAAAAAAAGACTCTTCTACTTCGATATTAATATCATTAATGACTTCGTCCCAATGGGGGATGTCACATAGTCATGACAAGGTTTAATGATATGAACATGGATGGGGATCAAGGACTAACCTCCCACACACTTGGAAATCTATCAACACTTTAATTCATGTAGGTGTATTAATGATCAAATTCATGGTTGCTACTTTCCAGATAGTTGGTTCGGTGACCTCTTAAAAGCTCAATACCCTTGAAGCCAGTATGAGTAATGGTGGCTTCATAATCATGGTGAATAAGGTTGTAATAGGTTGGACAGATTATAATTGATTGAACATTGGGCATAGGAAATATGATCCGATTTGGAATCAATGTTTCCCTTGTATCCAAATTTTTTGTTCATAATAGCTTCCTAATAGCCTTGAGGGAGATTTGAAGGTGATTTCTTAAATGTGTTTCAAATTTAGGTTAAGAAAGTAGTTGAAGAGGAAGTCTTGGGTTAATATAAGCATCTCGGTTTTTGAGATAGCATTATGTACACCATCATGTAGGTAAGTTCTCCTTCTTCAAAAAACTTTTCTCGAGTCGTGGTATGCAAATACTTTTTTAGGAATTTGGTTCTGGAATCTTCTCCTCCCTATCTTTGTTTTTTTTGGCTTCGTTGTCTTAAGGACTCTCACTCTACTCTTTTGAGCTTTGTCTCATTACTGTTGTTTACTTGGGTCACCTTTGGGTATGAGGTTCTCTTTAAAGTCTCGGTTCTTTTCTTTTCTTTTAGTCAACAATCTTAATTGTCTCCCTTGCTTCATGCAAGACCTAGGTTCGGTTTTGGTCTTTGTTAGTATTTTTTTAGCGAGGTGATTATGTTAGATCCCCTTTGGGTCCCTCTATATTGACTCTTAACTTTATTTGGTTATATTTTCTTCATTGTTAGCGATTGATGGCTATGTTTCCCCTATTTTCTTCATACTCTTCCCTCGCGCCTTTACCCCTCGTCCTCTCTTATTATGCCTTGATTTCACCAACCCTCAGGACATAAGGATGGTCAAGTTGTTTGGATCTCCCCTTATCCAAGAAATCAATCTACAACTAAGTGCTTTGCTTCAACTTATGCTCCCAACATCCCTATAGAAATCCGCAAGGAAATACACTAGGTAAATGAAGAAGCTAATGTGATTAGAAATTTTATATCAGATGATGAAATTCATGAACAACTTAGCAACTGGATCCTTGAGACTGGAAATACTCATATAAGACATACTCATGACATGCAGACTATGGACTTGTTTTGGAAATTCAAAACTTTTATGGGAAAGGTACTCATGGAGAGTTTAGATTATTTGTAGGCTATCACAAATATTCCACTAAGCAATTCATCACAGCAAATCTAATAAAACGAGACTGAAATCTAAAATCTATATTATGAGGGATAATTTTCCTTTGATTTATAGATTTATTAATTATTGTTTTTTTGTTTATGGATGCAATAGATAAAATGTCAAAAATAGAGAACAATTAAATGCAAACAAGCACCAAGCACAATGAACATTGAGATATGTTCTAGGAAACCCTTTCGGGAGGAAAACTAGCTAGAAAGTGAGGTTGTACTATTTTTTATCTCTAAATGGAAAGGATGCAAATATAAAGGAGAAGACACTCTTTATGTATTTTTCTAATACTTATGGCTCGTGGTCTACTACAGAACACAAATCCTCTTTTGTTCTGCTCTCTCTCGATACAGTTCAAGTTTCTCTGCTCTACTATGGAACAAAATGCACTCGAATTGAATGTAACCCCTTTTCCTTCTAGTGGCTCAGTTATAACACAACCCCATAACCAACTAGGGATTAAGTTTCACTCCTTTAACTATGAATTGGTGTTATAAATTTAACCCTTATAAATTATTCTTCATAGTCTCCATGTGGCTAGCCAATTTTCCATTAGTAATGGGCCTAATGTGGCATCCTTTCAAATTATGGTGGTCAATCACAATTGATCAACTTTTAGGAGGCATAAATTTTGCATCAGAACTCTGGTTGATGTCTTTCTTGGATAGTTGCAAGTGTCTTTGTGTGTGGAATGGTGTCATCAGATCCTACACTTCAGCGGAAAAAAATTAGCTAAAAAAAAAGTGTTGAAAATGCAACAAGATGATGAAGCTTAGTGAAATGAAGTCGCCTTCACTAAGTGGGCCCGCAGGCTATTTTTGGCGCAAAGTCTATTTTTAGACTATGTCTATTTTAGACATATGGAGCATGGTCTAGGAGTTGCAGTATGCTATTCTTGGATGATTGGTCAAGTTGGTAAAAATAGATGGACCTCTATTTTTAGACATACAGGTCGAAGTCTATTTTTAGACTGGCTGTCTAAAAATAGGTCAGTCAAATATTATTAGCCCTTAATAATATTTGGACTCTAAACTTCAGTTTATTCTCTTACAACACTTCAGTTGGAGCTACGGATGTGGCTCATGCATCTGACAGAAGGAATTACGCTATTCCTTGGGATTTGGTGAGCTCATGCATGGTTGACTTCAGTTAGGACTTCAGTGGCAGAGTTTGGTGGAGTTGATGAGACAGTTGGTGGAGTTGTGTTCGGTTTAACTTAGTTGAACTAGTTGTGATTAGTTTAACTAGCTAATCAACTAGTAATGAGTGAAGTGAATTAAATATTATTTAATTCACTAATTATTAACTCATTATTCAACTCAAGAACACATCAGTTCACTACAGTGCATGGAAAGTTCAGTGGAGACCAGTGAAAGAGGTAGATGAAAGGGTTGAGATAGCTATCAGTTGTGACATTAGTTGTGCATGAGATTTGCACCACACTTGGAGGAAATTGCCCATGAGGATTGCGCTATCAAGCCAAGGAGATTCGAACCTTGGATATCTCATTAGACCAGCCTTGATTGCGCAATAGAGGCAGGCAATTAGTGGATGAGTTTTGAACCTGTGACTTGTTCAAAACTGAGCTAGTTTGTGTGTAACTTCATGAGATAGTACTGAGTACTTGTGAGGAGTATTGTGCTATGTACTGTTACATTTTCTCTCCATATAATATACAAAATAGCTGAGGGGTTTTCAGCTATAAGCTTTCCCCATTACATATTGTGTTTATGTGCGCATGCGACTGTTTCCATTTCCGCAAATTGATGATTGATTGTAGAAGAGATTATGTGTTGCATATGAATTCGAATTAGTATGTGATCAGGATAATCTTGGTGGATAAATCTTCATTATTCAACAAATTTCTACAAAAAGTCATTTATGGCCTCATACTAGCCCCAAAAGGTTTTAGACCTTATTTCTCCAAAATTGGTCCTGGCACTAAAAATGCTCCTCTAAGTTGATTCTTTCCATTTTTCCACTATGAAATCATTGAGATTGATGAAAAAATATATAACGATCCAATCGAAATCATCATAAACTGAACAGGAAATTCTCTTATGCATTGATGAAGTTCAAAGGAAAATTCAAAAACTTGATGACAAGGTTTCTGTGTTAGCAAAGAAATTTATGGATCTAGAATTCTCCAATTCGGAGGGCATGGAGGCACCTATCACAATTCAAGTGGACTCTCCATCAAATTGAATGTTTATCTTGTTTCCATTTGCCTTTTTTTTAGAAGCGGCAAGGTTGCCACATATAAGCTATAAAGAATTCATTTTTTTGGCATCATTTTAGAAACTATTAAACATTTTATTAGTTTTGAGGATATGATATTATACATTCCAATACTATGGACGAAAACATTTTTATGTACTATTTTCCTAGTTTCCCAAGTGGCAGACCAATAGCAACAAGAATCACATTATTTTTTTTGTTATATGTTAATATAATACTTTCCATGGCCTTGAAAAGAAAAGAAAAAAACATAATTAATGATCTTAATGCCATATTTTGTAAGTGTATTTTTACTTGTAGGTGTTATCTATGAGATGTTGCAAACTATTTACTATAATATCATTATTCCATAATTAAAATTCCTTTTTTTCCCATTGTCCAAAGCTAACATACTCCTTAATGAGCCAATTAGAATATTCAAAGTGTATTAAGGGGTGGACACATAGGAATAGTGAGAAGGAGCATGTACTACCTACACTATGGAGTTTTGATTGAAGTAGGAGTTTATGATCAAGTCAAAGGGGTGTTATTTTATCATAGATTTGATTCTTGGCTCATAAAGGAAATGTTAAATTCAAATGACATAGACGAATTGTAAACATGAATGTCATTAGTTGAAAAGGAGGTGGAACTAAATAGTTGATAATTAAGATATTTCCCTCAACCAACTTTAACAACTTCTCACTCATACCACACATAAATCCAAACAAACACTTCACCAAAAGTAATAGGATGTGTTGGGTTATTATGTGTTGTAGTGTTAATAAAATGTAGCAAAATAATATAATGGACACGAAAACCATAATAATTATTTGGATGGCATTCCAATGTCAATTATAATCCTGACCCAATTAAAAGAAAAGAAAGACAAATTAATTATTCAATGCTTATACTAAGGCTATTTTATTACTACTACTGAAAACCATAATTCCTTCACCCACCAAAATATTTTGAACTACATTTCTTTTCATTCTACAAATAAAACACTCATAAATCTATTTTTGCGATAAAGTGCAAATCCCTGAGGGATGAGAGTTTTTTTGTCAAGGACAAATAATCGAAATTATCTTATAAAAAGATAATAAGAATAACAACAACAATGATGGCAACAATAAAAGAAGAACAAAGCACTGGAAATTCCTCCACCGTGAAGAACAAATCATTGTAATTTTAACCTTAGTAATTCTTCCACTACAAGCAAGTCTTTTACGAACTAGCATTGCTCCAGTCTCATCAATAGTAGAGGCCCCTAAACATTCAAAATTTTCAATGAATTTTTGGGGAAAAAAACACAAATGATCAATTCATTTTAAATCATATTCAAACTCATTTTGCACACATATGATTTATATAGAATTTTCAAACATGTATGGTGAAGTTTAACCTTGACTCAAAATCCTAAAATTTCGTAGTCTTGTACATTTTTAGACTCGTTCTTTAAATTCATAAAAAATGTACTTTGAGTTTTGCATTCAACATTTACATGTATTGGGGATCTTATACATTGTCAAACTCATTCTTTAAACTCTTAAAATCTTGTTTTGTGTTTTGCATTCAACATTTACATGTATTGAACTCAGGTTGCGATGATGTATATTTGGCACATACAAACATTTTAAAATTTGTTAAATAAACGATATGATCTCACCTATAAAACCTTTTTTTTTTTTTTTTTTTTTAACTGTAACGGATAGAGGATATTTTTTATTTATCTGAAAGATTGTGGGGTCTTTTCCAATCTATCCCCATGTACATTGCAAATTTCTGAATTCTGCCTATTTCCTCTATTACAAATTTCAAGGCATTTGAATATAACTTTCATTGTTAACAAAAATTAGCCCTTTCACGAGTTCACTGCCTTTATTTGCCATTTGGTCCGCTTCACTGTTTAATTTTCTGAGAATGTGATAAAATTTGCAGCTGTCAAAATCTTGAAGCACTCTTTTCAGTCTATCCATAGTGTTGTTGAGGCTAGGATTGTTGAATCGTGCTCCCTTGTTTAAATTTTTTATTATTAGCTCAGAATCTCCAAAGACTTGTAGTTTTTTAACGCCTTTGTCTCTAGCTATTTGGCAGGCTTTGAGTAGCCCGAAGAGCTCAGCTTGATTGTTGGAATTCTGACCTAGCCCCCAGTAGTAAATATCTTTGGAAGATCCGTCAGTTGAATATATGACTCCACCTGCTCCAGCTGCCCCAGGGTTCCCTTTTGACGCACCATCGAAGAAAATAGTATATATGTTTTGTGATCTCCACCAACTTTGAAAGATTTCCTCTTCATCTCTTAAACGCCATTCCGGATTTCCACTTTGAGGAGTGGGGGGGATTCTGCCCGGATAAGGCACTAGATCACCAAGCCACATCTTTTCTTCTTGCAATAGTGAAGTGTCTTCTTTTATATACTGCTGTTTGGCCACTTCCATCAGGAAGGCTTTGGCTTTTGCAGCTATTTTCATCGGGGAATGCCTCTCTTCATTGAAAATCAGATGATTACGTGCCAGCCAAATCTGCCAGCAGACGTATTTGGGTAGAGCTGTCCAAATTTTACTCCAAAATGCTTTTTGGGGGATATGATGAGGATAGAGCTGCCTCCAAGAGGCAAAAAGATCCGCTGTTGAGTTAAAGATTGGGACAGAGATCTGCAAATCCATTAATATTAGCCTCCAGACATCCTTTGCCACGCTGCAACCTATGAACAAGTGTTGTACTGTTTCTATGTTGTTATTGCACATCACACACCTATGTGGCCCAGCAATATTTCTTTTCTCCAGATTATCTCCTGTGAGAATTTTATTATGAATCACCGTCCAAGTAAAAAAATTCACTTTGGGAGTGGTAAATGAGTCCCAAACTTTTTTCCAGAAGTCTGCTGTGTGATTACTGTTTCGTTTGCCCTGCATTACTTTATAACCCATAGCAGTGGAATAAACACCTGTTGGGCCCCAACCCCAACTGTCTCTTGCGTCTTTATGGACTGGTGCTGCGTCCTCTAGTTGATCTTCAAGTTGAGTTTGTTGGTGTTTCAATCGAGCTGGAACTCCATAAAAGTCCCAGCCCTCCCATTCCCCTCTCGTGTTCCACTTTGCAAGCTCAGAAAGGCGATTAATACCTGCACGATGCAACCAAACTTTCAGCTCTGTTATGTTTTTGTTTTCTTCCAGAGGGGCGTTTCCCATGATGCGGTCCTTCCATAATTGAATGCGCTTTCCACTTCCTGGTATTCTATATACCTGTTTTAAAAATTGGATGCTGCTCTTGCAACACAGGCTCCATACGTGCGTGCTCTTGTTAGTGACTCTGTTTTGTATATTGCTGAGATCATGATTTACTCCATATTTCAACCTCAGCGTGCTGCTGACTGGATGGGTGGGATCGTGAAGGAGATTCCACAAGATTTTGCCACCTAATGCGTAATTAACAAGCAGAGGGTCCCTAATTTGCAATCCCCCTTCCTCTCTTGGCCTTTTGACCACGTCCCAACTCACCAGATGCAATTTATTTTCGTTGCCTTTGCCTCCTCGCCACAGAAAGTCTCTGAGAAGTTTGGAGATCTGCTCCATAACATTTCTGGGCGCCAAAAGAAACGAGGCCTGGAAAATGGGAAGCGCAGACAACACTGATTTGATCAGTATTACTTTGCCTCCCTTGGTCAACCAGTAACCCCCCCATGCAGCAATCTTGCTTTTGATTTTCGAAATAATATCGCTCCATAAATCTCTTTTGTTGATTCCTGAGATAATGGGCAGGCCTAGATACTTGAATCTATCCCAGTGTGCTTGTCCTTTAAACCCCAGCAGAGTTGTTATGGCTTCAAGTTCTTGTTGTGAAATATTCCAACTGTACACTTCACTCTTACTTTCATTCACTGCAGCTCCAGATACTCTACAATATTTTCTGAGGACGGTGTCAAATGCCCGAGCTATTCTTGTGGAGGCTCCTCCTAAGAGGAGAGAATCATCAGCAAAAAGTGCATGATTCGAAGAATTTGCTTCTGAAGATGTTTTGAGGCCTGGAATGTTCCCAGCAGCTTTCTCAGCATTGAGCTTTCGACTTAAAGAATCCGCCATAAGAATGTACAGGTATGGTGAGAGAGGGCATCCCTGCCTAATGCCTCTCTTGGCTTGGAAGAATGGTGTTGGGCGGCCGTTGACTAGTGGTGCTATCCATGGGCTGTCAATGCAAGCTTTGATTAGTTGAACAAAATAATGCGAGAATCCAAAGGACAGAAGAACTTTGCTGAGATAAGACCGATTCACTCTATCAAACACATTTGCCATGTCTAATTTAATTACCATTCCTTTCTCTTTCCTCTGTCTGCTGGAATGGATCGTTTCTTGGACCTGGATTACATTATCCAGGATTTGCCTACCTTCCACAAATCCACTTTGAGAGCAGGAGATCACCCTTTTTAACAGTGGTTTAATTCTGTTTGCTAGCAGCTTGGCCAGAATTTTATACGATGCATTACACAACGAAATAGGCCTGTATCTAGAGAAATTTTTAGGATTAGAGTCTTTGGGAATTAGTGCTAAGTAAGTGGAGTTGGTTCCTCCACCGATCTTTGCTTTAGCCATAAATCCTCTTATCATTTTCTGCAAGTCTGCCTTTATTATATGCCAGCAAGCTTGAAAGAAGTGTATTGTGAACCCATCCGGGCCCGGTGCCTTGTCCGGTTCCATGGCCCATATTACATTTATGATTTCCTCCTCCGTTGCGAGTCTGCAAAGGTTGGCATTTTCTTCTGGACTGATGAGATTAGGAATATTTGAAAGGAAATCACCAGATTCCTCCTCATTACTCTGTACATCTGCATTGTACAGACTTTTGTAATAAGCTTCAGCAGCTGCTTTGACTTGGTTGAACCCTTTGCAAACTTGTCCTTCTGCTGTTTTGATTTCTGCTATATAGTTTCTTGACAGTCTTGCTCTGTATTGCCTATGAAAGAAGGGTGTATTCCGGTCCCCAGCCTTCAACCACAGGCTTCTAGACTTGATTCTCCAATATTCTTCTTCCCTTCGAAAGGATTGATATGCTGTTCGTTGGACTTGTATCTCTGTTTCTAACAAATCTGTTGTGATATCTTTGACTTCCATGTCATTTTGCAGATCTTGCAATGTTTGCACTGCCTCTTTTCTTTTTTCAGGAGGAGTATGTGTTGGCTTTTTGATCCATTCTTTCAAGGCATATTTTGTCTCTTTCAACTTCTGCTCCCAAACATAGCTTGAGGAGCCGGAGATAGGTTTGGACCAAGCTTTTTTCACAGTATCTAAGAAACCCTCTTTCTCGATCCAAAGAGGACTGAATCGAAAGGGAATGGGTCCAAGATCTTCTTCTTCTTCGAGTAGGAGCTGTATTGGCTTATGGTCTGAAGTAAGTTTTGGCAGAATTTTTGTGCTGATAATTTTATTATTCATCATAATGGAACTTTGCACCAGAAAGCGGTCTAGTCTTGCAGAGATGTGATCCAAGCCTGTCCGATTATTGGACCAGGTATAAATGCCACGAGCTGGGATGAAATCCATCAGATCCCAAGTCTGAGAGAGCTCCTCCACCATTGGCAGCAAGGGGTCTCTGCTACTGATTCCCCCCCTCTTCTCTTTTGCTTTCAAAACAATGTTTAGATCACCTGCTATAATGATATTGATGGGGGAATTTGCTTCTAAAAAATCAGAGAGGCTGCTCCAACACTCTCTTTTTTCAGTGTAAGAGACTGGTACATAAATATTAAAAAGAGAAATATTTAACTTACTTGCTTTGTGTTTCAGTTCTGTGAAGATCCAGTGCTGGTTTTCATGGTAGTTGATCAGCTGAATTTGGTCTTCGTTCCATAGAGTAGCAAGGCCCCCGGAGGTTCCTCTTGCACTGACTGCTTTGCCTGCTTTTTTATGCCACTTTAGTCTGCTGGTCTCTAGAAGGGCCTGCCCTTCTATTTTTGTCTCTTGGAGCATGAGTATCTCTGAGGGTTCAGCTTTCAAAAGATTTTTTACAGCCTCGATTTTGGAGGGATTCCCCAGTCCTCTACAGTTCCAAGAGACTAGCTTCATTATTTATTGTTTTGTTGGATATGGCCTCCCTTGGAAGGCCTTGGTCTGGTATTTCGCCCAATAGACATTTCTATTGTAGGCTGGCTTCCTTGTGTTTTGAGCCTTTCTGCCTCCTCCTCCCTCTTTTCCTTTCTGGATTTCCTTCCTGCTTTTTTTGTTTGTCGCTCGAAGGTTTCGTCCTCCGATGTATCCGAACTCTCCATTGGTTTTTTCCTTGCTATATCCGCATATGATAGATTTATTGGGCTGTCTTGGTTTGGTTCACTCTGGGTGCCTTCCGCTCCCTCTTTTTTTGGAGGTGCAGTTTCTTCTTGCTCCTCCTTCTCCTGCGTTGAGTTAACTTGGTGGATCTACTGTTCACTTTCTATGCCATTTGGATTTGCCTCCTCTTCTTGGTTTGTTTTGGATCTGCTGGTTTCTCCATTCTTATTGCCTTTTCCTGTGCCTTTTTTTGAGTTTGCATTTTTCTGCACTAAGATCCATTGGTCCCCATTTTGTTTGTCGCCTTGTTCCTCCGCCTTCTTCTTGCAGTGTTTTGCAAAATGACCATGGCCATGGCAGTGTCTGCATTTAAAAGGCAGCTGCTCATAGTCCAACTCTTGCACGTATGTCCATCCAGCTACTGTTAGTTTAATTGCTTCTGGTAACCCTTCTTCCAGATCCACTTCAACACAGATGCGTGCACAAGAGTACTGATCCTTCCTGGCAGCTTGATCTATGTATTTTCCCAACGCATTTCCTATGATCTGCAGGGTTTTGTGATTCCAACAGTGAAGAGGCAGATGGGGAAGCCGCACCCAGACCGGGACGGCCGAAGGAACGTCCTGGGTTGGGTCAAAGTCTGGGGACCATTTGTTTAGGTATAATCCCTGGGGGCCCATGAAATAAGGTCCATTTCTGAATATTAAACCTTTATCATCTGGATTTTCAAAGACAAAAACAAAGTAGCCCTTACCCACAAAATAGCTTTTGACTCCCTCTTTAATGAGGGGCTTCCAGTTTCTTTGCGTCCATTCCTCGACCGATTTTGGCGAAGGCCAGAGGCCCGTGAACTGGCCAATGAGTCCTCTTTCAGCCATGTTCAAGGCAGCTCTGCAGGTATCTTCTTCGGGAAGAGATACAGTAGGGATAGAGTCCATCTTTTTCACAAATCTCTTCATAGATTCAGAGGGAGGGCGCTTTGGGCCCGAGGCAACTAATGATTTAAATGCCAGAACCTCCGGAGGCAGAGGAGGGGAGGCAGACTCCCCAATGGCCTCCATGATTAACGAACGCCCAGATCAGGCCTTGCTAGGGGCGCTGAACAGTCACACTAGGGCGGCCATCCACGAATACTGCACAGAGGGGCAAAGAACACCCTCGGGCAGATCTGCTGCGAATAGATGGCGCAACCAAAAAAAAGAAAGCCTGCAGGAGAGATCCAGGCAGAAGTAAGAAGGCTCCAGGGCAGGTCCTGTGCGCCCCACCAGCAGCCCAGCAATCCGAGCCGAGCAGATCCACCAAACGCGGACAGACGGAGATGCAGAGCGCAGTTCAATACTAGTTGTCTGAAAAAAAAACCCCTGCTATTATTTTGTGTTACCAAAAAAAATCACCTATAAAACCTTGAATACCTAGTTTTCCAAGTTTTAAACTCTCGTCTTTAACATTTGGAAAGCAAAAAAAATCGAACAAAAGTTTACGATGCAGCATAAGGAACCATCCTTAACCATAACTTGAACATATTTAACCATAGCCAAACATAGTCTACTAATATTCCCCATGCACTTTGGTCGTCAACTAGCATAACCATATTAGTAAATGTGATTGATATGCGTCAATGAACACAAATTCCCACCTTATATACACCACTCTGAGTATGAAAATGACATGGATCGGCATATATCAACCACATTTACTGTGGTTGTGCTAGTGGCAATACTCAACGAAAAATGGATAATGAAAGTATTAAGTTGGTGGCGATAAGAACAAAATGATGAATACAATTGAACAAACACCACTTAGCAAATAATGATTTATTAAATTAATCATCATAGAAAATATATACAATAAGCAATTTTAGTTCATAAATTTGACAAGAATACTGAAATGTTAAGGAATATCTCACATGCTTAACATAATCATAAAAGTTTATGTTCTTCCCATTTTAAATAACTCCTTTTTAGTAGTTGAAAGCATAGAGATTTAAAAGATAAGAAAAAAATTCCAAAATACTCATATTATATATACATATATATATAAATTAGTCCGAATAGAGATTAAGATTGTGTTACAGTGATATGAAGTAAAGATATATAACACATTTACATAGCAACATTTATATATGATAAGCGATAAGCATTAAGTAGTGATACATTTAATATTACACACATTGGGGTATATAGTGTCAAATTTTACTCCTATAATGCATACATTAACTTATATACTCTGAAATGTATCTATGTTTCTTTCTCATTCTGACATGAGTAAATTTTACTATTGGATTATAAATTACATATAATTTGACAAAGTTTTCCTTAAATTTAGTGATTTATATATTATCAATATACTAAAAAGTTAGTTAAAAATAAATTGTCACTTTTTATTGTTATGATGAAAAGTTCGTTAAAAATTGTCACTTTTTATTGTTATGGAATATGCTAATAATTGTGTTTTAAAATAACATGAAGGATTATTGACATCTTTATCCTAAATCCAACCAAAAAAAAATTAATGAAATTACAAATATTATATACTAGCATTGCACAATTCATTTTTCTAAAGTATTAAATCTATTTCAAAATTAAATATAATAATTTTATCAATCTTAAATTATTTATTTAACCAAAAAAACATAAATTATTTAATTTTCATTCCTTTTCATTATATAAATTAATTAAAAGTAGTAAATATCTCAAAAAAATATCAATTAAACAATCTCAAAATTTAAAATAATTTTATTAAATAGAATCTAAATATCTTATTTCCCTCCAAAATGTGCATCATACTTATTCAACATGAAAAAAAGAGAGATAATGGAGTTGGATGCGTGCAAACAATATCAATATTTAAAACGTTTTCATTAAATAAAAACATATATATATCTGATTTCTATGAAAAATATACATAATCTTAATGGTGTTGGATACATGCAAATAATCTCAATATTTAAATTGCATTCATTATATATATATATACGATTTCTATGAAAAATGTGCATAATTACGTCGAAGGCGTTTAGGCGTTTACTCTACAGGTTTGAGTGAGCAAACTTTGTTCACCCAGCTAATAAGAAGCTCTCAATTGTCCTCCACGCACCTATTAAAATTGACACGTGGCTATTTCTTATTGATCAGTTTCTTTTCTTTTTCTTCTCTCATCAGAAGGTCTTTCTCCCGTTGACTTCAGGTTCATCTACGGGCAGCAGGCAGGCGATGCAAAGAAAGAAGGTCTTTCTCCCGTTGACTTCAGGTTCATCTACGGGCAGCAGGCAGGCGATGCAAAGAAAGAAGGTCTTTCTCCCGTTGACTTCAGGTTCATCTACGGGCAGCAGGCAGGCGATGCAAAGAAAGAAGGTCTTTCTCCCGTTGACTTCAGGTTCATCTACGGGCAGCAGGCAGGCGATGCAAAGAAAGAAGGTCTTTCTCCCGTTGACTTCAGGTTCATCTACGGGCAGCAGGCAGGCGATGTTCTTTCTTTGCAGAGGAATAGAAACAAATACTTTTCAGTCTATTGGCCATTGATCAAAGCAAATACACCATCTGAACGCCTACCAAAACCTCGCGGCAGCACCGACCCCATGTTAGAGTTGCCATCGGACACCGACGTGAGCACTTGTTTGGCATCTGGCGCAGTGGTGACATCGCCTGAGGGCCTGGACGTGGGTAGGTCGGCGTCGTGGCGAGTGAAGTTGAGGAGGTCGGTTATGCCATGGATGGTGAAAAGATATGAGGCTGCATCACTAGAACATGGTGGAGGGTGTAATTGGACTGACAGTTGCTAGAACATGGTGGAGGGTGTAATTGGACTGACAGTTGCTAGAACATGGTGGAGGGTGTAATTGGACTGACAGTTGCTCGTCACCAAGATGGTTTGACTAGAACATGGTGGAGGGTGTAATTGGACTGACAGTTGCTCGTCACCAAGATGGTTTGGTTGGCCAGCATCGTGTGCAGTCGCATACCCATCTCGAAACACTGGAGATGGTAGTAGGAGAGGTGGTGCGGGATAATGAGGCACTACAGGATCGACGACATGAGCTCCGCATGCTGCATCTGTATCCCATCGTTGCTTGGGATGAAGAACGTAGCCTTTATGGGCGAGATAGAGGGATCCATGGCGTAGAGAAAGTTTGCCCACACACCAAAGTCTTCAGCTCGGATCATTACTTCGATCATGTTCGTCGTATGGTCGTTTCCAGCGTTGAAGTAATTGGTAGCTGGAATTCTTGTGGCGGTCGCGCAACCCACAATTCTGCTCACTGCGCATGTTATTATGTAGAGCCCAAGAATAGACAGAAGACATGATTTACGTATGCCATGAAAGAAAGATCAGATCCCAAGATCGCAAGTCATAAAAAACTTTTGTACTATAAATCTGAACAAAAAATTATGTACAAAGATCGAGAATACCTGGTTTTCAACGTAGAGATGCAGGTATTATAATAACATATCTATGCGAGTATAATATGTAAAGTATATTCTTCAACAAGTTTTTAACTTTCAAGATCCTTAAAACTTTTCTCTATGGGCAATAAAAGGTCTAGAACAACATGCGACTATTGGACGTGTGTCCATGCGCTGTTGGAAAACCTGCCCCATCATAGCACATGCTAGAGAGACCTCGGATTGTAGTTGTAGTAGAAGGTCTGGTTCATTGCCAGGTAGAAATGAAAATGTGGATATGAAGATCCAAGTACATGTGATACATCATCGTAATCCATTACATTTATTATTAGTTTTATCCTCTTATTCATACAACATATGGTAATAATACTGCTGTAATTAGAATGAATACGGTCATTGCTATTACACTAGTATGTATAGTACAATTCCCATGTAATAAGTAGAAAGCAGTGAAACATGAAGGTTAACAGGTATAAGCATAATAATAGCTATTAGGTTAGTCATAATAGTAGTATTAGTACTAGCTAGTATGGCTTATTAATATTTCTATATTAAGATTTGAATGGGTAGAAAATATATACTATGTTGATTGGTATCCATAACATTTTCAATTACAAATTAGTTCAGAAATGTGAATTGTTCAAAGAGGCATTGACTAAACCCTTAAAGTTAACTTTAGCCAGTGATAATACTAAGAGAGTTTTGCAGAAAATTAGTATAGATTAATAGATCTCCAACATGATAATCGTAACGACAATTTTATTTTATTTACAAAACGGCTCGACCAACGAACAAATCAACTGCACCCCATTTTGTGTAAACCAGAAGACATTGGAGCCATGTCGTTTACTTACAATCATATCGATTGAGTTCATAGATTGGATTAAGGAGAACTAATTCTTCTAATGTTGTTGGACCGAAGGTATGGCCAGAATAAAGGAGTCTTACACCCAACATATGTGTGATAAGTCTGCATCGCAAAGAGAAGGCCTTATCGACAGACTACGAGAGAAGTCACCATTCAAGCATACCTGCTTTTTCATTAAAACAGATAAAAAAAATGTCCAGATTCCTCAACCAACTGAAGGGTACAAAACAAAGACACATTCCTCGTAGAGATGTGTGATAAATGGTGCACATCTCATATCTGAGCGATTGTTTGTTCTTTCGGAAACATAAAATCGGAGACATATAGAAAATGACCGATCAATTGAGAAGAGCAGTTATTGGCATCTTAAACTTGAAAGGTAAAGGTTTTTTGAAATGATCAAAGAGAGATGGTGTTCCGATAACTTTTTTTTGAGTTTACAAATTGAGGAAAAACTCTCATCTGGAGAAAATAGATCATGATTATAAATTTGTGATAATTTTTAAATCCATATTCCTCCTTTGGCGTTCCTTTGCACCATTAGGTGCAATTTCTAGTCTTACTCAGTATGAAATCTGAAAAAAAATAGACTGAATGCGAATGTATGAGATGTGTGTGCTTGCAATGTGGTAAATAATTAGTATAAAGTTATCGGCGAGAAGGAATATTAAAATGGGTAAGGATTATATATAAACATATTATTGTGGTTATTTATATGGAGAAAATATATAAATATGTAAAGTATTATGTTTATTTTTTTTAATGGTGTGGTCTAATTTATAGATGAAATAGTTTATCCATAGAATTTGTTATACAATCTCAAGTAATATTGTTATTTTTTGTTATTATGTCGTAAGGCGTTATTATTTGAAAACAACTTTCCTAGCTGCCAATGTGTTCATATGTGAGCCATTGGATCAAATGTTAGACGATTGAAATGTTTTAGGCCATTAGATCCACAAGTAAATAGTTTTATATATATATATATATATATTTTATAATGTTAGTTTTTTCTTTTTTCTTTTTAAGCTAGATTAGATTGACATAATGTAATGAACATTTTAACTAGGTCAAAATACAATAAAAACAAAAAATAATAATAAACTATAAAAATAGCCCATGGTATTGACCTTATTTGAAAACAACTTCCCTAGTTGCCAATGCGTCCATGTGTGAGCAATTGGATCAAATGTTAGATGATTGAAATGTTTTAGGCCATTAAATCCACAAGTAAATAGTTTTATATATTTTTTTATAATGTTAGTTTTTTTTTCTTTTTCTTTTAATAAGTTAGATAATTTATGAATGTTCATAATTCTTATTTCTTAAATAACACTAAATTTACCTTTAATTACTTAATTGTAATAGTTTGTAACTACATAACAGTTTGTAACTTTGTTAATGAATATAAAATTTCTTCTTAAAAAAAAAACTATATACATATCTTTAATTACCTAATTGTAGCTAAAAAATATTACATGTTTTTTACTTTATAATCATAAACAAATTTTATATTATATGATGTCAAACTTACTCAACTTTTTATTCTGAAATTTTAAACAATGTTTTTCACTACATAATTTTAGCTTTTATTTTTTTATTTTTCACTTCAAACAAAACTTACAAAAGAAAAATGGCACTATGTGATTAACAATAGAGTAATTTGACATAACCCTAAGGGGTTATTTTACAAGTTTTATCATAACCTTTCCCTTCATCCAATATATATTATAGAGTCTTCTGAAGAGAGAGTGTATTCTAGTTTATAACCTGATCCACGATCAAAGAAAATGGCTAGGGATTTCACAAATTATTAGTTTGTAATGTGATCCAAAATCAAATAAAATGGCCAGGAAGCCACAATTTATCATTCACACCGTGATCTATTGACGTTCTCAATTGAAATAGATCCTATTAGATGCATGGTGGCCAAAGACACTAAAAATTCAAAATAGATATCTGTTACGACATCCATATTCTCTACAAACCATCCAAATTTCCCATCTTATACAACAATTTCTAACAATAACTACTCAATTTACTCTCTAATTTTTTAAACCCCCGCCCATGCTGGGGGAGATCATAGTGTAAAATTAAATATTCCTGTGATTTTTTTAAAGGGTTCATAAACAAAACAGGCAATGAGAAAGTCAATATTATGGTATAATAACTGATTTTTGAATCATTGTGACAAAAAAAACATCACATTAGCTCACAAAATATATCTAATGCTATAAGGATCTGAGGTGATACTTTATAATCATAAACAAATTTTATATTATATGATGTCAAACTTACTCAACTTTGTATTCTGAAATTTTAAACAATGTTTTTCACTACATAATTTTAGCTTTTATTTTTTTATTTTTCAATTCAAACAAAACTTACAAAAGAAAAATGGCACTATGTGATTAACAATAGAGTAAGTTGACATAACCCTAAGGGGTTATTTTACAAGTTTTATCATAACCTTTCCCTTCATCCAATATATATTATAGAGTCTTCTGAAGAGAGAGTGCATTCTATTTTATAACCTGATCCAAAATCAAAGAAAATGGCTAGGGATTTCACTTGTAACGTGATCCACAATCAAATAAAATGGCCAGGATGCCACAAGTTATCATTCACACCATCATCTATTGACGTTATCAGTTGAAATAGATCCTATTAGATACATGGTGACCAGAGACACTAAAAATTCAAAATAGATATATGTTATGACATCCATATTCTCTACAAACCATCCAAATTTCCCATCTTATACAACAATTTCTAACAATAACCGCTCAATTTACTCTCCAATTTTTTAAACCCCCGCCCATGCTGGGGAGATCATAGTGTAAAATTAAATGTTCCTATGAATTTTTTAAAGGGTTCATAAGCAAAACAGATAATTAGAAAGTCAATACTATGGTATAATAACTAATTTTTGAATCATTGTGACTATGTGATTACAATGTTTTGAATCATGATAACTAGGTGACCACTGAAAATAAGTTTTAGCCACAAGAAAAAAAATCACAAAAACTCACATAATATGTCCAAGGTTGCAATGAACCCCATACACAGTTATGGACATCATGGGAATTTTAGTGAACATAGAACACCACCCTAAAAATTCTATACTCTTGATAAATTTAGAATAACCTAAGATGTTTAGATTGGATGTCAAGGTGGGTGGTACAATAATTGAGGATGCTTCTTAAAGGGTAAGGGAATTTAGATACTCTATCCTTCCACCAAAGCTATAAAAAGTGAGACTTGTAGATTATAGTTTTACAAAATTGACACTATGTGATTAAGAATAAGTTACAAACATTTGGTATTTTGAAAGGTATTTAAAAAAGTAAAAACGGGAAGGTAAGGAGGACCATGGTAATTAATGTGACTCTTTGTACTATTTTTATTTAAAATAGTAATTTTTATTTGTATTTTTTAAGTGAATATTGTTAAATGTGTTTTAATATGTTTATTTAAAATAGTAATTTTTACTTTTATTTTTCAAAATGAATATTGCTAAATGTGTGATTGAGTAAAATGTATTAAATTGATATTCTAATTTTTAAGATATTTATTTAAAAAATTCAAAGTATGGTGACTTTTATTTTATTAAGCTTGGAGTATCGATGTGCAAAGAATGAATCTATCTCAAGTCCCAAACAATATTCTTCTTTCTCTTCTTATTCTAGCTTGCACCTTGACACTCCTCTCCTCCTCCCTGCAAAAATTTAAACTATGAGGCACAAGGTAGTTGTTGCATATAGGAACATTTAGATATGATAAGAAAAATGTGATACTCTATTGTAATTTTCTCTACAAATGTGATGGAAAGTGTGCTCTAAATGTTGACAATTTTATGGTTAATGTAGTATAAGCTACATGAAAATTTACAGTCTTGTATACAAGATCTGTTATCACTCAGGTTTTCCTTGAAGTTGTGGAAAAGGAAAGTATACCCGAGGTAACCACAAACCAACCTTCAGATGCAGAATCTAGCCAATCTGCATCCAGAGAGGGCTCTCTCTTTATGATTTATCACATTTGCTCAGTTTTTTGAGCTCAGTTATAGATCCGAAGTTTGTTTTGGGATGGTGAATCCGCCAACTAGGGGTAAGGTTGAAGATTTTCAGTCCATTGGGCTATGGAGTTAAAGGATGGCTTTACTGGATTTCTATTCTAAACACAAGATGGTATTACAGGGCAAGATAGCTAGAGAGAGAACAATCCTTAAAATTTAAAGTGGATGGGATGATCTTGAAGGGATGAAAGGCAGCTAAGAATCTTTCACCATGTTCAAAAGAAAGAAATGAGATGATTACAAACAAAGAGCAATGAAGAATTCTTTATTACAGTAATCAAGAATGTTTAAATTAGCAAAGCAAGAGCATTTAAGAATTCGTGCTTATAACCAATTTAGAGGAAAACATTAAGAATAATCACATCTGAAATCAGAGTACAATTAAGTAAATTCGGATTCAATCCTTTATGTAAATTATTCAGAAATGGACACAATGATATTATAAACAGATATAAAACTTAAGACATAGGATAGAAAGACTTATTGAACTGCAGTCCGACACATGAATCCTGCAAAAAGTCCTGAGCTTCAAATTGTCATCCAGCAAGCCACAAATAAATTTCTCCAAAACACTTTTATTCCAAAAACATCAATGTCACAGCGAAGTAGTAGAATCCACCCAAAATACTTCCAAGAGTGAAGTATTTATACAAATTCTAAACTAAAATATCTTGAAAAAATATCAAGATTAGTTCACAAATCTCTCCAACTATTTTACATAAATAGAACTTAAGTAAAGGATACTCAAACTAATGCATCTATTTGGCACTATTTTGTATGGATAGGTGATGACAAAGAGGAGAATTCGAATTTGATCCAACTCTTAGTTGATGATGAGGCATCCAAGTCACTAACTGCGTCCTTTCTTTGTGCAATTCTGCTCCAACAATTCTGCAAATTTGGGGTCCAATGATACCTTTATATTTCTCAATCCGTAATAGATATGTAAAAAGTGAAAGCGGTTATTGTAGATAAATATGTTGGTGAGATAAACCTCTTTCACTTTCCTAAAATTTCTCTCCAGCTGTGCACAATAGGCTCTGTAAAAAGATGTGTAAAACAGAGTTTTACAGAGTCTGAAAAATAGCCTCTAAAGATGTGCATGTATATCTCAGTATGAAATCAATGTGCAAAAACTGAGATAGGTTTTTGTAGACAGGTCTCTTAGGAACACAAACCTCCTTCAGTTTTGTAAAATGTATTTCTGATTGGCCACAATATTCTCTGCAAAAATTATGACTTAACAGGAATTTTCTGCAAAAAGTGCTTTCCACCATTGTTTAATATTTCCAAAACCATAATGGCTGTTAGAAACGTGAGAGAGGTTTTTGTAGATGGCCCTCTTAAGAACATAAACCTCCTTCAGTTTTTCAAAATTCATCTTGGATTGATCACAATGGTTTCTGCAAAACCATGACTAAAATATGCAATTTCTGCAAAAATGTTCCTTCTTGTTGTATTTTTCATCTTTTCACTTTTTTGTTCCTTTGACTGTTTTACTTTCACTTTAAATGAAAATCATTGTTGGTGAAAGTATTTTCATCTCTTTTTACCATTTTACTGCCTCTGTATTTACTTTTACTGTTTACCTTTGACCGCTCTGTAACTTCATTTTAACTTTCACTCCGACTTTTACCTGATACACTTTAACCACTAATACTCTTTAGCTGTTATGCTTTCTAACCTCTGTTTGAATAAATTTGATAACATTCTTGGAGTAAACAAGTCTTATGGCTAGTATTAAGACTGTTTATCCAAGGATGTGGTCTTCTGATCACCTGTAAAACAAAACAAATTGTTAAGAAAGCATTGGTTTGCAGGGGAGGTCATTGTAGGCTTTTTGAAAGACCTGTGGAATGAGATCAGTCTGTGAAGATTTAACTCTTCGTGAGATAAATTGGCAGATTTCTCAAGCATATCTCCTATGGACAGGGGAGTAAAGTCTTGACCAGGTTTAAATTGAAGCATTTCATTAATAGACTGAGCAGTAATGGAAAAAGGATGTCTTGGTTTGGGGATAAGACTGCTCTCTGGTTAGGATCATAATTGGTATGGAAATAATGGATAATTTCAGGAAAGATACGGACTGAGGGTAAAAGATATCTCGGGAGATTAGATTCCCATAGCCCAATAAGGTCCAAGCCATTCAAATAATTATCTCTGCAGCGACAATAAATTCGAAGAGGGCTTTCACTGAAAACTAAGTCTTTGATCTGAAAATCTTTATCCACTAATGGTAAATATTCCAATTCTCTATGAGGGGCGTTCAATGGAGCAACATTCAGGGCTACCGAAACTTCCATTTTGGTTCTTGTGTATTCAAAGTGGAAATTTCGGGGGTTTTTCACGGAACGGGCGCAATTTCAGTTTTGGAAGTTTGATTTCAGTTGCAGGAACTAAAACAGACCAACATTAACCTTCTCTTCAGACTATGGCGTGAATTTAACACTGGAATGCGGATTTTTCAAAGAGTTCCAGCAAGAAATCGGATAAATACCTGTTTTATGGAGAATGTCGAAATTTACAGGCACTGGTTAACGGCAGATGAATGCTCGGGTACTGGTATAACAATGGCGTTCAGCAATTTTGGTTGACAGCAGTTTGACAGCGGATTTTTCAAATTTCTCAGTGGAGGACGCAGTCACTTTCAACAGACAGAATGATAGAAAATACGCGGAATTTTGTTTTATTTGCAAAGTCAACAGGATTTTTTATTATTTTTGAGAATGACATCATCAGTGTACGGGAGGACACGTCACCGGGGTCGGGCGGTAAGCGGTAAATTCCGCACCGCTTTCGGGAGTTGGCAGTGTTTGGTGAAATGGGAGTGATTCCATAGATTACTTGACGCGTGGCCCTGACACTATTTGAAAACCACCGTGATCCCGCGAGTTAACATTCAGACGATGAATGGGCAGCGGAATGGATATGCGTCGTGGATTCTCGATGGGACGATCCAACGGACGACGGGACGGGGAGATGGCGGGGGAATTAACGCGCGGGCCCAAAGTAATCAATGTTAATTAACTATTCCGGGCGGCGTCTGATTGGCTGGGAATGTTGGTTATTAATTAATCCAAATGATCAATTAATCCCTTGGTATAGTGAATGGTCGGGGTGAAAAATTATGCGTGGTGTTTCCAAAGTTTAGTTTTAATTAAACTTTGGTTTATTTTTGTTTTAAACATACAAAATATATGTTTAAAGGATTTTTCGATATATTTTTTATATGATAAATCAATCAATGCAATTCATTTATCATAAGGGCAGAGTTAATTATATAATGATATATTTTAACCAAAGGGCACATAATGTGGGTCTTTTAGGAATAATTGGAAAATAAATACTTTGGTTAAAATTTTATAATAAGATGGGTTTTTGGGATATTTATGTAGAAGGAGTTATATACTGTAGGATAAGGTATTTTCGCTAGGGATTTAATAAATAAAATCAGATGTTAATATGACAAGGGAACAAGGAAACTCAAAATACTTAACAAATCTAGGAAAGTGAAGATTTCTGAAGCAAATTGTATTATATCAACTTCAACACTTAGACTTAGAAAAGCAGGTAATTTTGAGGGTTTATTGTGGAATTTTGCATGATTTTCCTAAGTAAAATGGGATTTTACTTAGGAAAAGATTTAAAGTAAATGAGTGTAATGATGAATAACTTCAAATACTAGGGGTTTTTCAATTATTAGGCCGAGGGTCCGGTCCCTCCAAAAGTCAAGGAAATGCCTTCAGCCCCTTTAATCTTAAAACACCTTAGCACTTTGGGGAAATTAGTAAAACTCTTAGGGAGAAAGTGATGTGGGAAGTTAATGATTTTGACTTTGCTTTTTGTGATTTTTCCAATGTATTTTTTGCTTCAGTACTTGTGATGAAAGTAAAGGATTAAACACATTTAGCAGCATCATTCATCACATGAAACTTTGCAACACCATTTACCTACCCTATCTACTTTACACTACCATTTTCTCTTCTTTATTAGGGTGCACTTAGACTGGCAAACCCTTATCAATTTTCTTTTCTTTTACATGGCAATTCTATCTAATTCTCAACTTATTACATCCAAGGGCTCAGATTAAACTGTTGAGCACCTTTTATTAACTCTACCTATCTACTTATCTGCCAAGATTAAACTGTTTGGTCAGATATTTATTCTATATTCTACAACATGAAATTGAAACATGAATGAGTCAAGTTTAAACAGTTTGACTCTTCATAAATTGTGGCAAAAGTTTGACAAGCTGCACACAATTGCTTTATTACAAAAATGAAATAGTAGTGGCATTTGGATTAGCACACTTTCCTTGGTCTATTTTTTTCTTGGGGTTCATTTCTTTCATTTTCTTGACCAATTTATTTTTCTTACCCTTTGATTTTTCTTTTACGGTATACCCTCTTTACATTTTTAAATTTTTTTGATTTTTTGGTTTTTCAAGAATATGGAACACCTTTTCTCAAGAAAAAGGTTTGAACATATTGCATAGTTCAATCAAGACAATCATGAAAACTGACACCTATTGGTATAGGAGTCTAACAAGATCAAGAAATTTATGCCCAATATCCAACACCATAGAGCAAGACATGTTCGCCAATTCAACAGTTGCCTATGCCCAATATCCAACACCATAGAGCACTTGTTTTCTCAGTAAACTTGTTTTTACTGCTCTTGAACTGATGAAAACCATCATTGTTTCATATAGGAGCATTTAGTTATAATAAGAAAATTGTGATAATCTCTATTATCCCTTTTTAGTTTTTTTTATGATTCAATTAAGATTAACATTTGTATGTTGTCATGAGGAGATTTTTTACTTTGCATGTCAATTACCTTTTATAACTCTAGGAGGATTTTAATATTGCCTTTGTTTCTAATAAATGGAACTCAATTATATATTTAAAAATATGATTAGGTAAGAGAATTTTAGGATTATAATTTTTTTTTCCAAGTTGAAAATGTGAATGTTTATTTACCTAAAGTTAGCTCCCATGTTCAATACCTCCCCATGGGGTTTGAAGATAATAGGTCATGGAAATTCAACGACATATAAAACAAATAATTTATACATAAAAAAACCAGTTCTTTGGCATTCAATTCTTTATTAATAAAGTTTTTTTAATTAGTATGGAGCATAATAATTTTGTAATCAAATAATAGGAGAAAACATATTCAGAATATAATTTATTTGAATAAATATATGTGCGTAAAATAGTTTAATAAGGGAGAGGTGAACGCTCTGCTGTTGTCGTAGCCAGACCTAGACAGCGCTGCCATTGTCTGCATGCCCCCTCTTTGTAGTCTAGCAGCCATGGATGTTGGCAGGGGTGCTGATCCCCCTCCCCCCCCTCCAAGCCAAAACTTACTGCTTTCAGGAAACTTTTTGCAGGTGCTAATAAGAGACCTCTAATCAAGACTGAACATAAACTCGTGAAGAAACTAGATTGCATCCCATCAGTGACGCTGTCGGTCGAAGAAACATGTAGATCTACTCTTAATCTAGCTAGCAGAGGGCTTATTGGCCAGTTTACTAGCCTCTGGCCCTCCCCCAAAGCTGTGGAGGACTGGGTTCAAAGGAACTGGACTTCGCTTATCTCAGAAGGGATCAAAAGCCACTTTGTAGGGAAAGGTTTCTTAGTATTCGTTTTTGAAAACGCAAAAGACACAAATCTCATCTTCAAAAATGACCCATACTTCATGGGGCCGAAAGGGTTATATATGAACAAATGGACACCTAACTTCAATCTTGCACAAGACATGCATTCCGCAGTCCCAATGTGGGTCTGTCTTCCCCACATTCCACTGCACTGTTGGAACCAAAAATCTTTGCAAACCATCGGCAACTCGCTAGGAAGGTATATAGATCAAGCAATGAGAAAAGATCAGTATTCCTGTGCATGCATCTGTGTGGAGGTGGATCTGAAAGTAGGGTTACCAACAACAATAAAACTAACTGTCGCATATTGTACTCACATTCAAGAATTAGATTACGAACAACTACCCTTCAAATGCTAGCACTTCCATGGCTACGGCCATTTTGCAAGGAACTGCAAAAAAATATCACCGAAGAAAGTGAAAATGTGAAAGTTGATCAATGGACCACATTAAAGAAAACAGCGCCAAGAAAACCATGAGGGAAAGGTACTGCAAAAGAGAACAAATCCTTGCCAGCCGGGAAATATCAAGGATCTGGGAGCTCCAACCCTTCATTGACAACAAGCGCTCAAAACACAAAACCCAACAAAGTAGCAGGAGCAGCAGGAATAAACAAAGATAACAGTGATCAATTGAAGCTTTCCCCCAGCAGGAAAGGCAGTGAGGAAGAAGGGCAGCTAGTAGTAACCCCTGAAATCTCCCCTTCCCCCACATATGTAGACATTTACAGAAAGTAGACAATAGACTCACCCAGCTCCTCGGAGGACGAGATCCTCGAAAGGCCTGCTAAAAGAGCAGGAAGAAAGTATCGCAGAGAAGTAAGGGAGGAAGAGGCAGAAAGACAAAAAGCTCAAGGAAGCCAGCCTACAATAGAGATGTCAATCGGAAGGAGCACTAAAACAAGACCTCCAAAAGGAGCAGATCCTACGACCCCCAACAATAAGCAATGTTAATCGTCTCTTGGAATTGCAGAGGTTTGGGGAATCCGTCAAAAGTTGAAGCTGTTAAGGACCTCATGAAAATGAAACCAACAGATATCCTCTTGCTCTAAGGGACAAAAATTGAAGGGGATGCCTTTCTAGAGATCAGTAAAAATAAATGGTAGAAGAATGTAGGGAAAGAAATAATTTCAAGGGGCTCCTCAGGAGGAATTGCCACCCTGTGGAAGGATGATCAATTCAGGCTTGTCAACTCCTTCAACACCCAGCATTGGATTTTCACTGAGCTGAAGCACATAGCAAGTAAGTTAAATTTCACACTTTTCAATTTATATGTTCCTGTAATGTATGTAGAGAAGAAAGAATGTTGGAAATTCCTAAATGAATTTCTGGAACTCCACTCTTCAAACAACATCATCCGCGCTGTAGATCTCAACATACTAATGAATGTAAAATAAAAAAGAGGAGGTAGCAGTAGCAGGGACCAAATGATACATGTGGTAGAAGACATAATACTCCATTGGGATGTAATGGAATTCAAGCCAAAGAAAGGGCTATACACTTGGACCAACAATAGGACAGGGGAAGATCATATCTCAGCCAGATTGGACAGATTTCTAATACAAAGCACCTTGTTGATGGAAAGAAGGCTCATCTCCTCAACCATCCTCCCTAAACTCACCTCGGATCATAAACCCATCCTCCTCTCGCTGGATGAGGAAGAAAATTTGGGCCCAATTCCATTTATATTTAGTCCTCTTTGGAGTGGAAAATTGGATTCTTTGACACAGTTCGAATGGCTTGTTCCACCACTGTCATTGCCTCCCCCAGCTATGTTTGGGAACAAAGGCTAAAATTCACAAAGAAGGCCCTTAAGGAATGGAGAAAATTTCCCACAAACACACCAACAGTCAAAGAAAGGAAGCAGTGCAGCAATTGGAAAATATTCAGATGGAAATGGACACCAAAGATATCATAATAGCTGAATTTGCCAAAGAGCAAGCTGCCCAATGCAACTCCTTTCATTCCTTTTGGAATTAATAAGAATACTAGAGACTCAAGTTCCACAGTCTTTGGTTGGAATCCGGAGACAAGAATGCCTCCTATTTTCACCGTCAATTTAGAGACCGCCTCTCCCGAAACCATATCTCGAAGATCATAACCTCTGAAGGGACGCTCTACAAAGGCATAGAACAAATAAAGTTGTTGTTATCTCCCTCTTCCAAAATATATACAGTAAAAGGAATGAGGGAAGTGAAGAAGATAACAAAGAATTCCTCAACAACATTCCATCTTTGGTCATAAAGGATGACAACACAACCCTCTTGAAGCGGATCACCGAGGAAGACATCAAAAAAGTCATTTGGTCCATGGAACCTGATAAAGCGTCCGGGCCAGATGGGTTTATAATCCATTTTTACATGATATGCTGGGACATAATAAAGGTAGACTTGGTTAGAATGATCCAAGGATTCCTGAAAAAATCAAAGATGGGGGGAAGCACAAATTCAACCTTTCTAGCTTTAATCCCAAAATAATCAAACCCCATCACCTTCAAAAGGTTCAACCCCATCTCTCGCTGTAATGCCTCATACAAGATTATTGCAAAAATCCTCACCAACAGAAATAAGGCGCTACTTGGCAACCTCATCTCCACCTCGCAAGGAGGTTTCATCAAAGGAAGACATATAATGGACAACGTTATTCAAGTTCAAGAAACCATGCATTCCAGTAATCTAAGAAAAGAGAAAGGCATGATGGTCAAGCTGGATATAGCCAATGCCTTTGACAGAGTAAACTTTTCTTTTCTTTATAAAGTCCTTCTTCCTTCGTATTTTCGCAAGAGTTTGTCAATTTGATCAAAGCTTGCGCCAGCATGCCTTGGATAGCTCCTCTGGTAAATTGGAGGCCAACCAGCTACTTTCAAGCCTTGAGTGGACTGAGGCGAGGATGCCCCCTCTCTCCCTTTATGTACATCCTCTTGGCAGATAGACTCACTAGAAAAATAGAGCTGGACAAGGCTGCTGGGATTGCTCCTAGCCTGCAAATAATGGAGCTGGACCCAATTAACCATGCTCTATTTGCTGATGATTCCCTCAAGTTGGGAGGTGCCTCCTGTAGAATTTCCTCAGCGTTCAAAGCCACCCTCCAAGCTTATTGTAGAGTATCAATTGCTATGATAAATGAAAGGAAAAGTGCGGTCTACAGCTGGAATGTTGAAGAGAACGACATACAGAGAGTTGCTCACATTTTTGGGTTAAATGGATATTCCAGATGGGAAAAAATAAATTACCTCAGGCTGCCATTAACGTTGGGAATTAACAGGAGTTCTTAATGGGAAGGAGTGTTGAATAAGATCAAAACCAAAATCGAATCATGGGGAGGGCAGTGGCTTATGCATGGAGGCAAGCTCACCTTGATTAAATCGGTGCTCTCTTCCCTACCGATTTATCAAGTCTCCTTTCTTTTAGCTCCGAAATCAATCTCTGGGAAAATCAATAAACTCCTGCACGATTTCCTATGGCACAGTGGCAAAGGGAATTATAGAAAGTTGCATCTGATAAAATTATAAACTATTAAAAGACCCCTGCGCGATGGAGGATTTCAGATTAGGGACCCGGACCATGCAAACACCTCCCTAGGTTGCAAGATATTGTGGCAAATACATGTTGATCCCAATCATCCAGCAAGTCGCACGCTCATAAATAAATATATCTAAGGGGTAGCATTAACGCAGCTATAGGACGCAATCAACAAAAATAGCACGCAGCTCTGGAGCTCATGTAAAAAAGGAATTCATTTTTTTCTTCGGCATCTGTATCGAATCCCAGGGAATGGGAAAAGATTGAAACTCTGGATAGACAGAATCATGGGCCATGTGCCTCTTTCAACCACCACAGGCCTCGCCGAATTCGAGATCTGTTGAAGGAGAGAGGAATTAAAACAGTATATGATATTTCTGAATGGGACGAGGTTAGTAGTTGGACAACCTGGAAATTCATTAACATTCCATAGCACTTATTACAACAGGTGGATATGCTCAAAACAGAGCTCAAAGACGTTGTCCTAGTGCACAAGTTTGCAGAAGATACTTGGGGTTGGGGACCCTCTGCCACCTACTCCACCGCCAAGAAATACGCACTTCTGCAGCCCCAACGAGAAAGGTCTCTTCCTGCTAGCTTATGGGCACAGGTATGGGATCCAATGGCCCTGCCCAAAATAAAATTCTTCTTTTGGACATTAATGCATAATTTTTTTTTGACAGGTGAGAATATTTTGAAAAGAAGCATTGTTGGTCTACACAGATGTGATCTTTGTAAACAAGCCCTTGAATCCATTGACCACCTCTTCATTGATTTCCCTTTCACCAACAAAGTTTGGACTCTCACTCTTCATGGCCTCAACACTGTTTCCCCCTCCCAAATCTTAGTAGTGGACCTCTTCTCTTCATGGAAGGATCAATACCCTTTGACCTTCACCAACAAGTCCCTTTGGGCTCGAGTCTGGATCACCATACCCAAGTTTGTTTGTTGGAAATTATGGCTATCCAGGAATGAAAAAATCTTCAATAATATAGCATGGACCCCCTCTATTGTAGTTGCTAAAGAAAAAGGCCTCCTTTTTGAATCTCTAAGTAACCAAACCCTAAAACATGACACTACGTTACTCCCTAAGGAAAAGAGATGGTTCGGGACCTTTGTCTTCCGACAGAGAAATCAAAGTGTTGTTAAACCCCGTCTCAATTCGGAGTGGAGGTTAAGAGATAAGGATGGAATCTTTCAGAGCTTGTGGAGGAAGAAAGGAACAGCAACGGTCTTCTTCGATGGTGCCTCTAAAGGAAACCCCAGGACCACAGGTGCTGGAGGCCTCATTTATTCTTCGGATGGATTCTCAAGAGAAACCTTTAGCTTGAGATTATGAAAATGAACAAACAATCAACAAGAAATCCTGAGATTGTTAAAAGCCTTCCAAATCGCTAAAGAAAGAGGATTCAGAGAGCTGCAAGTATTCAAAGATTCCAAATTTTTTATCAAAAAGATACATTCGAAAGATCAGTTTAATGATGTTGTCCTAAACAAGAGCCTACAAAGGCTGAGATACATAATTCACGAATTTACTTCCTTATAATGCTTTCACATCCTCATATATTCAACAAATAAGTCAACAATTACGCCAACAAAGGTTGTCTCCTCGTATAAGGAGATCTCAGCATAAACGACGGAACTCCTGCACAATTATGTATCCTGTGAAAAGCAATCCAACATGTAATAGGGACAAAGTTAGTAGTCTTGTACCGCAGGTTGTTCTGGCCCCGACCCAACCTGATTTATCCAATAAATAAAAATCCGTAACCGTTTCAGTTAAAAAAATAAAAAAATAGTTTAATAAGAAACTAGATTTGTAATTATAAATTATAAAACTATAACTTAAAATTGTGAAAATACTTTGTATTTTTTGTTTCTTATGTATATAGAGAAATAATAAACCAAGTTTGGAGTTAAGAAAATAAACCATAACATAAAAAACAATATCTCATTCCAAAAATGTCTCCATATTAAAATGACATTCACTTTCTTGTATACCAAGACTATTGTTATTCATATACAATATAAAATTTCTGACTAGCATGAAATTAGTGCTCTAATATGTAGATGAACTTGGATTAAACTCTATTTCTGTCAATAAAATTATCTTTATTTACATATATGCTAGATAGATTTTACTTGAATGTATTTAAAATATCTTATTTGAGTTACATGCTTGTTTCATAGGATTATTAATCAACAAAGGATTTACACCCCCAATTTCCTATTTCAATATCTATAATTTTTTTTTATTTTTTATATATGTGAACATATTGTGTTGGTTTATATATATGTTTTCGTCCACAATTGCCTATTTCAATAACTATAACAAAATTTTTTGGTTGATAACTCTTATCATCAATATCTTTGAAACCTCCACGACCTGCTTCCATGGAAGCAAAAATTTCCTTTCATTCCTTCACAATGGCTCCTTCTCTACAACAACTTATTTCTTCTACGCTATTCTTTCTTATACTATTGCCTTACGGCGTTTCTTTTGCAACATGTGGTGCAATTGCTAGTTTAAAATACATTTTTGAATGCACAAATAGATTCAACACCCTAAAAAAACCCCTTGAACACTGGAATTTTAAAAATTAAACCATTTAACTCAAGTTTTTAATAATCTTTGTCATATTTTGATTAAAATTAGCCAGAAAAATGCTCTCAAAAAAAGTAAGTTAGACTACATGTAAAATTTTGTGAACAAAATATTGGAAAATCTTCCAAAACCCACCCTTTTATTTATTTATTTATTTTTATTAGGATAATATGCTCAAATGTATACCAAATGACCATACCATATACTATAATTTAATAATGACCACATGATGCACCATGATAAAATAGCACGACTTTATATGTCAATTCAACCAAGGGGGAAATTAATATATAAACACCATATAAGTCATACAATGACCCAATATCAAAGGTTCCATTTTGATAACACCAAGGTGAATAGTATGTAGATCTATTACACATGAATAATTATATCTACCTTTGAGTCAAGTGCAAACTTGTTAAATAAAGGGTTATAATAGTGATTTGACGCCTCTAGGGAAAAGTATCGACCTTGCAACCCAGATGATGTTGGAAGAGGCTCTTTGTTTCTCTTTACAATTATAGAATGGCACTCTTAGCCTTGAATCTCTTCTGAAATGGTGTCTCAGGCATCACTGCCTCCCAATACTTGTACAATGAGCTAATGATCCTATGACACCACAATCCTTGCGATTAAATCAGTATTGGATTGATGGTCCACGTTCAACATGTATGGTCTAACGGCCCTCTGATGTTGGTTTGTTCCTTAAGTTCCACAACTCCTTGTATCGTTCTCTCACACTACGAATAGGAGGAACGATCTCCTTGTATCGCTTGTGTTGCGGAGAATGTCCTCATGGCCTCACAATTTTATTTTCACTCGTCGTCTCCACGTTCGTACTACATGCCTAATGGTCAATGAGACAGTGTATGACTGACTCTAGTCCATTTTTTGGTTCTTTGATATAGATAAGATCGCTATGAAATCTGCAGAAGAACCCAACAAACCAATGCCCACAACCAAAAACAATATATGCGTGAAACCCCTAACCGAAAAACAAAAAGAATGAGCTAGCTAGGGTGATTTTGAGCACCAACAAAATTGGATTTGATGATTAGGGTGAGATTGAATCCCACCGAAGCTAGCCTGAAGATTTCACTCGAAACCCTCACTTATGGAAGAATCGCTTGAGCTTCCAAATCAAATGCTAAGAAAGAAAATCCAAATCCATGCCTTCTTTTCTCCTTTGTTCTTCCTTTATAGCTTCCCATTGGGCCTTTTTCCCAAGTTTCTAGAATTTTCCGTCAAATACCTTGGACTATAATACCATTGGAAAATACCACACCTTCCTTGATTGTTTACAAAAATTTCCTCTTTTTCCCCTTTTATTATAAATCTAGGGCCTCTTCTTCTGAAATTATCCTTATTGTTAGCCTAAGGGAACACGAAACCAACAAAGGTGTTATCTTCCAACAACCAGTTGGTCGGGGATATTATAGTCCTCGCTTGAGATTGCTTGTCCCAAGAAATCCAATTGTATTCCTGGGTCCCAAATGAATATAGAAAACCCTTGAGGCACATGATCTAGAGTCTACAAAACTATGCTAGGATCCATAATTTCCTGTGATGATAAATCTCCTATGCCCATTGAAGTAGTTGCTTTAGCTAACTCTTGGACATGATGATCACACAATGTCCTTTGAATAATATAATTTACTTGAGGATCTAAGATCCAATGCAAGGGGGTCCATCGATGTGTAGATTGAAAGTTAATCCCAACACCATCATCGACTACACACTCAATTTGTTTCCATGGGTATTCATGTATTGCTTCCAAAAATAAAATAATATCTTTGACGGTAACACCTTCATACATAGTAATTTCTAAAGTTGAAATTAGTTTTATTCTAGAGCGAAGCATGTGAGCAGATTTAACCTGCAACTGAAATTCGTTGTAGCCTTGGTTGGCATCTATAGACTCTGGAATGCTTCTAACATGACAGTGAGGCTTAACACTACATCCTGATTCTCTTGTTTCACTACAAGCTTCTTGATGTATACATTTCCCAAGCACACGAGGAAAGACCATACAGGAATGTACACCTTCCCAAATTATCTTTGCATGAAATTCAAACATAAAACACAAAATATATCCCAATGGATTTCTTATGAAGTTGCCAACTGCCAAGATCTTTGGATTTTCTTATTCCTGTTGTGTATCTATTTACCTCGTGTTCATCAATGATTTGTTAAACCAAATATTTTTCGCTTCTAGATAAGTAGAGTGTTCTTAAATTCATCTTTGTGTCATTTTGCAATGGACTAGCATTTCCTTTTAGTTAAGTTTCTTCAGCCAGAGAAGCCTTCCCATTCCCAGTATTTGGTTTATTCTGATTATCCGCAACTTGACCCTTACAAAATCCATTTAAGACAATGTCAACTGTGTTGTTTGGTCTAACTTCATTGGAAATATTTGAATATGGAAAATTTCCAACCTTTGTAGAAGTATATATATCCCACAATAATGCATGGGTCTTATCAAACCTTGTTGCATCAACATTATCCAGGGAAGAAATCATAGCTTCTTTTATATGATTCCTTTCTAGGGTGAAAGCTTGCAACGTGTATTCAAATCCATCTTTTCATTTTTCAATTGAGGAGCGCTCTGGATCAACCTTCCTTCTCCTTCTAGCAACATAATTGCACTATAATATTTCTCCTTTTTTGGACTTTTCATGTCTGTCTGTTGGGATAAAAGTGGTGGTATCCATTGTCCACTTTCACTTACCATGGTGAAAGGCCCTTCCCATAGACTTTGAAGTGGATTTTCCTGAGCAAATGAATCCAAACATAGTATGTATTTTCCTTTAATCCAAGGTCAAATAAGAAATTTTTCAATGGGTTTTCATGTCCCCTTCCCATTATTTCTTGTTTAAATGCACAACTACAATCAAGTACACACATTGCCATGGTGTCGATTATGTTCCTTTGATGTTCATCCTCTTGGAAAGGGATTGTACCAAATTCACCCCAGCTAACCTCTTACATTTCATCCTCTACTTCCATACCATCTGTTTTAGTCATGACATCAACAAAATCGCAGTTCCATAGGTTGTTTTTCTCTTCTTATGTTCTTGACCACCTTATTTTAATACTAGCAATAGGACCAGGCAGATCAAATTTCCCCATGTGTTACACAGTAATTTTTCACCGTCCCTGCAATTCCCATCTCGCCCATTGGAGGGTCGTTTCTGTGACCAATAAGCAGTGTCATGCCTTGCAAATACCATCATTTCATCCCTTTCCATGAGGACAACACTCATACATTTCGGTCATTTCTGACGTTCCCCCTAAAAGCACATGTTTTTCGCATCGTGGGCGCGTTAATGACACTCGCGCCAATGGGGGAAAATTAACATTGAGCCTGCTCCAATTGGCACTCTGTCCCAGTGTTGCACCCGCGCCACTCTGTTTATGGAAAGTTTTTAAAAAAAAGGAGGCGAAGTTTCGATTACAACAACTTCGTGGATGAGTCATCAAGAGTGGTTTCGCCTGAATAACCACGGCCTTCCTCCTTTGGTCTCTTGTTTCCACCATATGGGGAACCTCCCAAAGGATAAGGCCTCCCTTCCACTATTGTAGGGATCCCAACCTCCTCCTCTCCTCTATAAATATAACCTTCATCCATTGATGAAGAAATTTGAAAGAGCGGGAGGATGATAGTCACTCAGGCTGATAGTCTTGAAGTGCCTAAGCTTTGAATCTCCAAATTCCCAAGAGCCTTTGTGCTGTAAGAGCCCTCTTTCTTCCCTTAAGGCCGACTCAAGTAAGGAGACTATCGTCGAGAGACTCTGGAGAGGTTTGCCCTTTCCCTGGCGAGCTTTGCGAGATGTGAACGACTGGAGACCCATCCGAAGGAGACCGCGACGTCAAAACATTGGTTGTACTCTCTTTCGATTGTTATTTAATGAATGATTACGGTTATGGTTCCACTCTGTTTTCACTTATGTTAATAACGAGTTATATCCTTTCTGACTGATATATAGTTGCGTATTCTGGATTTTATGCTTGTATTCGTGTTGTTTCTTGCATGTGCAGGTGTCCATCCGCGGAGATCGTGGGAGGATCGTGATCTGCCGAGGCTGAGGAACGGGAACGCTTTCTTCTACAGATCATAGCATTGGATTCCAGGTAGGCCTCCATCTTTGGTCTTTTATTAGTAACTAGGAATCTGCGCTGTAACATTTGATGATTGTTGCTAGACCCCTGCTGGGCTAGTAGGGATCGCCTCTGTCCGCAGAGGGGATTTACCTCCTCAACACCATGTTAGCCATCTATAAATTTTTCATATACTATGATGGCTAAAACAGGTCTATTAGTCTTCAAGAAACAAATTTCATGCAAAATCTGTGACTTCTTGAAGCCTCTCTATATTCTTTATCCTTAAGAAATCCATTCCATTGATAAACCTTCATTCAAATTCCTCAAAGAAAACCTTGTTGTTATCACAAGGAGACTGTTTTCAAGCCCCTCTTTCATCATTTCACCTTCATAACTTTTCCCATTTTACCCATTTTTACCTATTTTTACTCCTATCCTCTATCAGATTATCCCCCCTAAAAAACCCCAATTTCTCCCTCATATGCCCTCATTTTCTCATAAAAACCCTTTTTAACCATTATAAAACCCTTTACTTGGTTAAAAACCCTCTTTTCTTCCTATCGGAACATTAAAAAGGCTAAAAAAAAAACCCACCTTTTAAGCTTATTTTCCGACCTTTTTATATATAGGCTTTAAGCCCATGAGGGCTTAAGCCTTCCGCCTTTTTCCTCCATATGCCTCGACCCTAGAAACCAAGCGTTTAAAACTTGGCCCCTTCTGACATTCACCCCTAGTCCTTTAAAATCTTCATGGGACCTGTTCCTCCCCTTTATATTCCTGCACCCTTTTCTTTAACTCCTTTCCTTCATAAATTTTTTGCTCTGACCACGTCCTCCCCAACACAATCTTAACCATTGATCTACAAGATCTAATGGCTTTCGAAACTCTCTATCCGTTCCTTAAAACCCCTCATCCAATTTTCTGTCGCCCCGCTTCACTTATTCCTCCAAACCATCCTGACCGTTGATCTCATCAATCCAATGGTAGTCAGGCATTCCTCCCCTTCATTTTCATTTCTCGATCTCCATTTATCCATTCACTCAGATTAAATTCCCACCATTGATCTTATTCATCCAACGGCTTTCGCGAATCTCACCACTTAACTTCGTCGATCAACCCAGCCCGCTCCACGACAAAATAGGTGACATCACCGTCAGGTCCCACTCTTTTATGACCGTGCAGCTTTTCAACCATTGCGCGCAACCATGACCATCAATCTAGATTGCCCATATCAGATGGCCCCAAATCCTTTTCGCGCTCGTTTCTCCAAAATATTTGATCGCGTGTTTTCAATGCGAAAACGACGGTTTTGCAGGAGCCACGTGGCTATCAATGTATGGAATCGTGTTCATATTGGTTAATACCACTTACCGCCCGAGCCCTCACACGAAAACCGTTGCCGATTTTCCAATACCGCCTTTCCAAATATTCGCGCCATAATTAAATTTGAACCCTGGTTTCTTTTCTCTTCGCCATAGAACCTCCTTTGCCTGCATTCCACCTCTCTACAACGCTCCTCCACCACCATACTAAGCCTCTGAAAAGAAGTCAATCGCCAATGCGCAGGTTTTAATTTAACAATTTGCATGTTTTTGCAGGTGTAATGGTGGCTAAATAAACAGAGCCTCTCATAGTCATCTGCGTGGCATGAAACCTTAGGATGACGATCCTTGAGGTGAGATACAACAAAAGGAGAGATCTAAGGGTGTGATCTCGGGGTTTTAATCAATGTTTCATTGACATTGGTTAGCCATTGAACCCTCCAGCGCGGCAAAGGAGCCACCTGCACACAAAGCCGAAGAACATCGTAGAAAAGAGATTAAAGATAAAAGGATTAAGCATAAAGTTGAAGGTTAAAGGCTTATTCCACAGTTTATGGATAAAGCACAGTGTAAAGACAGATTAATAAAAGTTAAAACAGTCAGCAGAAAGGAAAAAAGACTAAAGATTATTAAGAGAGGCCTAAAAGCATATCAAGGGCCTAATTCAAGTTTAAAGTGACAAATCAAGACAGATCAGTAAAGGAAATCCTCCAAATGCCACATCAGTGAGGAAATTAATCCTCAGAAATGCCACTTGCCAGTTTATTTTCCTAAAAAGCCTACAAAGTTAATGCACAGTCAAAGATATTTGCCAAAGACAGCTCAGAAAGTAATTACCAGCCTACCAAAAGCCTCAAAAGTCAACAAAAGTGACTGAAGTTGATGAAACTTAATGTAAAAATTAATTAACAGAGTTAAGACATTAGATATCTTCTCCATTAGGCCTCCCAAAGGTCGAGAAGCATTTACACTGTATTAATTGAATAGTTAAACCTTCCTTTCACTCCACCTCCTCAATTTACCTATATATATCATATGAGGAGCCTAATATTGTTGTTGGTTGAATACTTATTGAATGTAAATAGTTGTTGAGGCTGCTAAAGCTCTGTTAGTAATTGAAGAAAGATAGTCTGAGAAGAGAAGTTTGAAGCTGTAAAGACCTACTGGACTTGAAGATTGTAACTGGTTTGAACATCAAATATACAATCTGACTTATGGGATCCTGGTCTATGTCAATGGTGATGTTTTTCTTACTGTAATTTTTGTTTTTCTTATGTTTCCATACTGTCCACTTTCTCTGATAAAGAACAGAAAATATAGATTAGGATTTACTGCAAAGTACCCTATTTCTCACTAATAAGCTTTATCTTTATGTTTTCTTCTAATTGTGCTTTGAGGATAATTCAATAGAGTATAACCAGTGAAGTGTTGGTGAGCCCATGTTCCCTGAGTACAACTTGAGGTATTGTCTTTGAAAGTTCTTGAAAAGTCTGCTAAGTAAAGTTGAACTAGAGAAGTCTATGGTTAGCCCTGTCCTCTAGATTATCTCCAACAGTTGCTTTGAAAAGATCCCTGAGAGTATGCCAAAAGCAGGATAGGTTCAAAGTCCTTACTTGATCTTAGGTTGCCCTTTGTTTTCTTGTATGTTTTCTTCTTTCTGAAGGTAATCTGTTAGATTGTTGGATTGTTGTTTGAAAAGTGTGCTTCAGTAAAAGTTTGCCCAAAGAAGTCTATGGTTTTCCCTGTCCTTTGGCTTGCTTCAAACAGTTACTTTGAAAGGCTTTTATTGTTTAGTGAAGTTAATAGATTCTTAAATGGTTATTAGCTTTGCTTCTTTCACAACACTTTTAATGTTCCATATCACAAAATCAACTTAAAGAGATCCTTTGATACATATGACTTGCTCCATGGACCACTCTTGAAACTTGTTGTGCAATTAAATCCTTTTGTGACTCCATAGCCTAATGGATTGATATTGTCTCTTACCTATCCTATCAGCTGAACCATTCTTTCAACCTGCTCACACCTTTACCCTTCAAAAGACTTCCTTTACTTTGATGATATCTTACCCAACCAAAACAAACAAACCCCTTGTACTTCATAACTAGCCTAATATCATATCTTTTGAAAACACTTATATAGAGAGATCCCTCTTTGAATCTAGGAGGGCTAGATCCTAGGATTCCAAAGTGGTTCCGATGTAAGCCCTGCAGCGTTTGTTCTTGCCAATCTTGCAAACTACAAGAGTCCTAACATAGTGGCGACCATATTGGGGATTTCTGAGTGAATTAAATCTTATACATCCTTAAGACCTCAGAAGACCCACAACATCGTTAGATCGGTATTCAGTTGCTGATGGTGGACAGCAACTCATCTCAATTTTTTTGTAATCCTTCACCTGGCGACTCCACAACTCCCAAAAGACCAAATGACTCCACTGGTAGAAGACTCTGAACTGGTTGAATAGACACAATGATCTCTTTCCTGATTTACAAACATGATTCCAAGGATACAACGAAGATATGCCCCAATGAGTAGATATCATATCCCTGGGTTCCCACATAAGATGCCCCAGGTGTTTTGGGATGATAACCTTCCTGTTTTTCAAGGTGAAAAGTTTGATTACTTCTCATCAAATTTCATATACATATATGGAAGATAAATACTGAATGGCATGAAGACTGCCTTATGAAAATGTTCATGTTAACATTAGAAGGAAAGGAAAGGGATTGGTATGAATGTATAGAAACTAAGAGCTTGTTTTCTTTAAAAGACATGCACCAAGTATTTTATGAAGAATATAAAGAAAAACCTTCATCTCTATCATGGACTGCAAATTGTTGTGATCAATCTCAAAACATCATACAATACCTGTTAGATATTGATGAGGATTTGGTTAATATGCATACTGAAGATCTGTTAACAACCATTCAAGAATTTCATATGCATCCTGACTATCACAAGAACCTAGACAAATTAGTTGAGGAAGAAATCAATCAAGGAATAAAGGACATTCCTCAAGATATCCCTGCCAGCATAAATAATGATTCATCATCCCTTCTAGGTGAGGCTAATTTAAATATTGATGATCTAGAGCAGCCCATGCTTTTTCCAGATCAAGAACAAACTCAACCACTACAAGACCTAGACAATGAACAAGACATGTATGATGATCAAGACTTTATAGAAGATGATGAGGAAGGTTGTCAAGAAATTCCTGATTGCCTACCTATACCTTGTGTTTTACTGTTAAGAGATCTTTATGAACAAAATACAAATACTAATAGTGAGCAGTGCTTTGAGGAAACAAGTAGCCACTTAGAAAACACGGAATCTGAAGTGGAAGGAGAACCAACACATATAGGGACTTTCCCTCTATGTTACAACTCATTTCAGATTACATAAGAGGATTGGCATCCTAATAATGTAGAAGAAACAAATCATGAACCTTGTATTCAAATTGAGTATCATAAAAATCATGAGGAGTTGTTTGAAACAGAAGTAGATTAGGAAACAGTAGAAAACCCTCAAGGTTTCCCTGCAAGCACAAGTATTGATTCAGTAGAAGAGGTTCAATAAGACATCCAACCTTGAAACCAGTTAACACAAGAGAAAGAGGACTGTTGTACTTTTGCTCAAAGAAACATAGAAACATCTTCCCATTTGACATAAGAATAAATTGATCAAATTATAAACAAACAGCCATCCTCTGAAACATTTTACAAAAAAAACACTCTTGCCCATTCAACTAATGAAATTTTTTGTAAAAATTTAGAAATTTCCCTTGTAGATCAGAATAAAGAAAGATCTGTTGATAATCCAGTATGTTTGATTGGTGACATTACTTACATTAATGATTTTCTTAATTTTGATCTGTTTGATGATGATGTTCTCCAAACAGAAGTTGATCTTGCAAGACCATCATTAGTAGATTTGTGGGAGGAAGATCATTTCCACCAACTCCAAGAAAGTAATGAGCAAAAGCAGGATATTTATGATACTGATGAAGAAATCTTGAAAAATGCAAAAGAGGGCGAAGAATCTCTAAATATTTTCTCTACTTCATTAAAACTCATCAGTAATAGCTTTCATGTGATTGGGAATCAGTAGTTTTTCAGCTCAAAGGTTGAGGAGGAAAACAATGAAGAACCTCTTGAGCCAATTGAAATTAAAAAACCTTCTCCTGAAAGGGTTGAGGTAATCAAAGAGACCCCTGCTCAAGAATATAATGATCTCTTCACAGAGTTTATTCCACTAAATCAGAACATACCAGGACTACAAGAGGATATCACTACCAAATATGATGAGTCCTCCAGTTCAGATCGCAATGAAGATGAGGAAGATTTTCTTTCTCAAGAGAATCTTTTTCTTGATCCAGTGGAATAAAAAATAACCCTGGTTGAAACTTACCTGTCAAACACTCCCAACCAGGTATTATTTCAGGATCCCTTTGCTCATTTTTTGAAGACAATTAAAGAAGGGATAGAGATTGTTAGGAGTAGTGTATCACCAAATGCAACAAAATTTTCTAGCACTGCTGTTATGAAAAAGGTGAGATGGGAGTGGTCCTTTTGTTTATCCAGCATGCTCAAAGAGATGAGCAAAGACCAGTCATGGAACCATCTGATTGACTGGATGTATTGGAAAAGAGAATTTGTCAGCTAAACATGTAAATATTTCAGAGTTAGATTAGGGTAGGTAGGAATGTCAATAAAGCTCAGCCTGTGAGCATTTAGTTGGTTTTTTGTCTTTTGCTTTGAAAGAAAAAAAAAATACAAAAATACAAAAACAATACAAAAAGAGAAAAGAGGGCAGATATAAAAGAATAAAGGTACATCCCCATACCAAATAAGAAAAGAAAAATCTGAAAGTGTGCAAGACTAAATGCCACTACTTGAAAGAGCATTGCTATTTAGTCATATAGCCTAATCATGACTAGATAGATTTCAATTTACTGCTGATAGGTTAGTGAAGAATATTTTCCAAACAATGAAATCTTGGCTTATCAGTAGAATAGATTATGATACAAAGAAATGGCTCTAATCAGACCAAAACTTGAGCCAAAGAGAAGAAAAAGAACTGGTTCTAACATGCTAAAAACTTGAACAAGGTAAAGAAGAAGAATAGCTCTAAAAAGGTCAAAACCAGAGTTGAAAGAAATAAGGAATGATATTCATAATTTTCATATCTTAAGCCTTCACAATTTTGTTTTAAATTTCTGTAAATTTCAGTCTATGTGCAGCTTGTTTTTATGTCATAGTCTTATAGAAAATCAGACAGCTTAATCCTGGTTTGTTTGTATTTAAATTTCTGTTTTAGAATATAGAGAATAAGATGTGTCAGATGGTTTAATCCTGGCAGATAGTAGCTTAGGTAGAGAATTAATGAGTTCAACTGTTTAATTTGAACTCGTGGAAGAAATAAGGGTAGATTTAGTTTAGTTTTCTGCTTTCAATAAAAGAATAAAATGTTGATGTCAAAAGGTTTGCAAGTCCAAGTGCACCTTTTGAAGAAAAAATGTTAAGACAAGTAGGCTGTGTAGGTAGTTGTTTGGGGAAAAGAAATTTGTTTGCTGATACAAAGTACTAATTATCTTTTTAAGCAGCATGATCAAAGAAGAAAGAGGTTGTCAAAATGCAAAGCACAGGTCTACATTCCAGAGATTTATCTCTGAGGTCTTGACACCTCCAAGGAGTTGTCATCCCCAAGTGGAGCCACTATTAGCCATCTATAAATTTTTCATATACTATGATGGCTAAAACAGGTCTATTAGTCTTCAAGAAACAAATTTCATGCAAAATCGGTGACTTCTTGAAGCCTCTCTGTGTTCCTTATCCTTAAGAAATCTATTCTATTGATAAACCTTCATTCAAATTCCTCAAAGAAAACCCTGTTGTTATCACAAGGAGACTGTTTTCAAGCCCCTCTTTCATCATTTCACCTTCATAACTTTTCCCATTTCACCCATTTTTACCTATTTTTACTCCTATCCTCTGTCATATTTTTTCCCGTAAAAAACCCCTTTCTCTCCCTCATCTACCCTCATTTTCTCATAAAAACCCTTTTTAACCATTATAAAACCATTTACTTGGTTAAAAACCCTCTTTTCTTCCTATCGGAACATTAAAAAGGCTAAAAAAAAACCCACCTTTTAAGCTTATTTTTCGACCTTTTTATATATAGGCTTTAAGCCCTTGAGGGCTTAAGCCTTCCGCTTTTTTCCTCCATATGCCTCAGCCCTGGAAACCAAGCGCTTAAATCTTGGCCCCTTCTGACATTCGCCCCTGGTCCTTTAAAATCTCCATGGGACCTGTTCCTCCCCTTTATATTCCCACATCCTTTCCTTTAACTCCTTTCCTTCATAATTTTTTTGCTCCAACCACATCCTCCCCGACACTTTATTAACCGTTGATCTACAAGATCTAATGGCTGTCGAAACCCTCTGTCCGTTCCTTAAAACCCCTCATCCAATTTTCTGCCACCCCACTTCACTTATTCCTCCAAACCATCCTAACCGTTGATCTCATCAATCCAATGGTAGTCAAGCCTTCCTCCCCTTCATTTTCATTTCCCAATCTCCATTTACCCATTCACTTGGATTAAATTCCCACCGTTGATCTTATTCATCTAACGACTTTCGCGAATCTCACCACTTAACTCTGCCGATCAACCCAACCCACTCCGCGACAAAATAGGTGACATCACCGTCATGCCCCACTCTTCTCCGACCGCGCAGCTTTTCAACCATCACGCGCAACCATGATCGTCGATCTGGATTGCCTAGATTGGACGGCCCCAAATCCTTTTCGCGCTCATTTCTCCAAAAGACTTGATTGCATGTTTTCAATGCAAAAACAATGGTTTTTCAGGAGCCACATGGTGATCAATGTATGGAATTGCGTTCATATTGGTTAATACCACTTACTGCCCAAGCCCTCACGCGAAAACTGCTGCTGGTTTTCCAATACCGCCTTTCCAAATCTTCGTGCCATAATTAAATTTGAACCCTGGTTTCTTTTCTCTTCGCCATAGAACCTCCTCCGCCTACATTTTGCCTCTCTACAACGCTCCTCTGCCACCATACTGAGCCTCTGAAAGCAGTCAATCCCCAATGCGCAGGTTTTAATTTTAAAATTTGCATGTTTTTGCAGGTGTAATGGTGACTAAATAAATAGACCCTCTCATAGTCATCTGCGTGGCATGAAACCTCAGGATGACGATCCTCGAGGCGAGATACAGCAAAAGGAGAGATCTAAGGGTGTGATCTCGGGGTTTTAATCAATGTTTCATGGACATTGGTTAGCCATTGAACCCTCCAACGCGCCAAAGGAGCCACCTCCACACAAAGACGAAGAACAACGAAGAATAGAGATTAAAGATAAAAGGATTAAGCATAAAGTTGAAGGTTAAAGTCTTATTCCATGGTTTATGGATAAAGCACAGTGTAAAGACAGATTAATAAAAGTTAAAACATTCAGCAAAAAGGACAAAAGACTAAAGATTATTAAGATAGGCCTAAAATCATATTAAGGGCCTAATTCAAGTTTAAAGTGACAAATCAAGACAGATCAGTAAAGGAAAGCCTCCAAATGCCACATCAGTGAGGCAATTAATCCTCATAAATGCCACCTGCCAGTTTATTTTCCTCAAAAGCCTACAAAGTTAATGCATAGTCAGAGATATTTGCCAAAGACAACTCAGAAAGTAATTACCAGCCTACCAAAAGCCTCAAAAGAAAACAAAAGTGACTGAAGTTGATGAAACTTAATGTAAAAATCAATTAACATAGTTAAGACATTAGATATCTTCTCCATTAGGCCTCCCAAAGGTCGAGAAGCATTTACTCTGTATTAATTGAATAGTTAAACCTTCCTTTCACTCCACCTCCTCAATTTACCTATATATATCATATGAGGAGCCTAGTATTGTTGTTGGTTGAATACTTATTGAATGTAAATAGTTGTTGAGGTTGCTGAAGCTTTGTTAGTAATTGAAGAAAGATAACTTGAGAAGATAAGTTTGAAGCTGTAAAGACCTACTGGACTTGAAGATTGTAACTGGTTTGAACATCAAATATACAAGCTGATTTATGGGATCCTGGTCTATGTCAATGGTGATGTTTTTCTTACTGTAATTGTTGTTTTTCTTATGTTTCCATACTGTCCACTTTCTCTGATAAAGAACATAAAATATAGATTAGGATTTACTGCAAAGTACCCTATTTCTCACTGATAAGATTTATCTTTTTGTTTTCTTCTAATTGTGCTTTGAGGATAATTCAATAGAGTATAACCAGTGAAGTGTTGGTGAGCCCATGTTTCCTGAGTACAACTTGAGATATTGTCTTTGAAAGTTCTTGAAAATTCTACTAAGTAAAGTTGAACTAGAGAAGTCTATGGTTAGCCTTGTCCTCTAGTTTATCTCCAACAGTTGCTTTGAAAAGATCCCTGAGAGTATGCCAAAAGCAGGATAGGTTCAAAGTCATTATTTGATCTTAGGCTGCCCTTTGTTTTCTTGTATGTTTTCTTCTTTCTGAAGGTAATCTGTTAGATTGCTGGATTGTTGTCTGAAAAGTGTGCTTCACTAAAAGTTTTCCCAAAGAAGTCTATGGTTTGCCCTGTCCTTTGGCTTGCTTCAAACAATTACTTTGAAAGGCTTTTCTTGTTTAGTGAAGTTAATAGATTCTTAAATGTTAATAGATTTATGGCTTCTGTGATCCATCAATAAATTATGAAGAAATCTTTCGGAAATAATCACATTATCATGAACAAAGTCGACGCGTTTCGAACCAACCAGTGTGGTTCATCATCAAGACTAGGTGAGAGATCAGATCAGTCGTTGAGTTTAAATAGATATAGGAAAGGCAAAGAAAACTGTTAGAATAACAGCTAATTTGACTTTGAAATCCATAATGGTTAGTTCTATTAATTTAATAATTTAATTAAAAAATCGAAATGACCAGTTTGAATATTGAAATTAATAGTTTAATTATAAAAATTATTTAGGTCGATTTAATAGTTTAATTATAAATAAAAATCATTTTATTTTATTCAAAATACAAATATTATTTTATTATAATTATATATTATTTTATTGTAAATCTATCTTAAAAAAAAATAAAAAATAAAAATAAAAATAAATAATAATAAAAATATAAAAAATAGTTCTATTAATTTAATTATTTAATTAAAAATCGTAACGACTAGTTTGAATATTAAAATTAATAGTTTAATTATAAATAAAAATTATTTAGGTCAATTTAATAGTTTTAAAAAAATTATTTTATTTTTATTAATATCGTTAATTGATTATTCAAAATACAAATATTATTTTATTATAATTATATATTATTATATTGTAATTCTATCTTAAAAAATTTTTAATAATAATAATAATAATAATAAAATATAAAAATAAAAATAAATTAAATTAAATTAAATTAAAAAATAAAAAATAAAAAATAAATAAAAAATAAATAAAATAAATAAATAAGGAAAATTAAGAATATAAGGGAGGGATCCAACACCTGCTTATATTCCAACCGTCATCTCTATTGAGATTTATGGGTCTTTTTTTAATTTCAAGGGCCTCTCTTAACTTACGATGATGAAAATGATCAATCCTGGCTAAGACTTTAGCCTCTTCGATGCAAATATGATGGTTAGTTTTTTCCACATGTTCAGCTAGGGCAGAGGTACGGGACACCTTACATTGGCGAAACGGGTAGGTCCATTAGCCAAAGGATATGTGAACATGCAGCTGACATTAGACATGGCAGGTCCCGCACCTCTGCCCTAACTGAACATGTGGGAAAAACTAACCATGATATCTGCATCGAAGAGGCTAAGGTTTTAGCCAGGATTGATCATTTTCATCATCGTAAGTTAAGAGAGGCCCTTGAAATTGAAAAAAGGCCCGTAAATCTCAATAGAGATGACGGTTGGAATATAAGTAGGTGTTGGATCCCTATCTTATATTATTAATTTTCCTTATATATATATATATATATATATATTTTAAGATAGAATTACAATATAATAATATATAATTATAATAAAATAATATTTGTATTTTGAATAATCAATTAACGATATTAATAAAAATAAAAATAAAAAATTAAACTATTAAATTGACCTAAATAATTTTTATTTATAATTAAACTATTAATTTTAATATTCAAACTAGCCATTACGATTTTTAATTAAATAATTAAATTAATAGAACTATTTATTATTTTTATTATTATTTATTTACTTTATTTTGTTTTGTTTTATTTTTATTTTTTATTTTTTTAAAGATAGATTTACAATAAAATAATATATAATTATAATAAAATAATATTTGTATTTTGAATATTCAATTAACGATATTAATAAAAATAAAATAATTTTTATTTATAATTAAACTATTAAATCAACCTAAATAATTTTTATAATTAAACTATTAATTTCAATATTCAAACTAGCCGTTTCGATTTTTTAATTAAATTATTAAATTAATAGAACTAACTGTTATGGATTTCAAAGTCAAATTAGTTGTTATTCTAACAGTTTTCTTTGCCTTTCCTACATCTATTTAAACTCAACGACTGATCTGATCTCTCACCTAGTCCTGATGATGAACCACACTGGTTGGTTCGAAACGCGTCGACTTTGTTCATGATAATGTGATTATTTCCGAAAGATTTCTTCATAATATTCTTAAATGGTTATTAGCTTTGCTTCTTTCATAACACTTTTAATGTTCCATATCACAAAATCAACTTAAAGAGATCCTTTGATACAGATGACTTGCCCCATGGACCACTCTTGAAACTTGTTGTGCAATTAAATCCTTTTGTGACTCCATAGCCCAATGGATTGATACTCTCTCTTACCTATCCTATCAGCTGAACCATTCTTTCAACCTGCTCACACCTTTACCCTTCAAAAGACTTCCTTTACTTTGATGATATCTTACCCAACTAAAACAAACAAACCCCTTGTACTTCATAACTAGCCTAATATCATATCTTTTGAAAACACTTATATAGAGAGATCCCTCTCTGAATCCAGGAGGACTAGATCCTAGTATTCCAAAGTGGTTCTGATGTAGGCGTTGCAGCATTTGTTCTTGCCAATCTTGCAAACTACGGGAGTCTTAACACCCCAGAAGAAAATTCTCATCAACCTAGCGTGGTATATTTTCTATATAAAGACTAGTTATCTTAGTATCTTAATTATCAAATCTTCCATTCATCCTTTTACTTGGATCAATATCATTGGCTAGCAAGATTGCTTCAGAACTCAAATTTCCAAAATCTAGCACTCTCTCCGGAGAAATTTTTTGCATGATTTTTAACTTTGGATGGAAAATGACCAGCCTATGTTTCCTTCAAGTAATAACTGCAAACACAACATAGCTAGTGGAAATGAGTTCAACCATCACCTTGGCAGGACCTCCATTTATCCTTGGGAAATTTTCTACTCCGAGGACAATAAATAATTTTGGTATGTTCTCAAACAAATGCGCAACATGCTCTTGCAAGAGTCTCCCAATTCCCTCTTGCCTAGTTAAGAAAACAAAAATGTCACAAAATTCCTCCCTTTTAAAATTATGAAAGACAATTATCAATGTTGTGTTAATATAATTTGGTTCTATGATGTATGTATGTAGGATTTCTGTAGGGTATTGTCATTCATATTTATTTTTATCCATGAATCTTTCCAAATCATGTAGCGCATCTCCATATCGATCTATAAGAAGTTCTCATTCTGTTCCATTCTTAAGTGTATGCTTGCTATTGGAATGCTCGATGGTGTGAGGCCCAATCCTATGACAACATTCATGAAAAAACATATGTGTGAACATGGATTCAAAATCCACATATTGATTTTATCGTCATAAATTCATGTGTATGTATTATACCTCTATTTAACCTTTTCAACGTTTATTAGCATGACCATGGTTGTTCCCCTCTCATTTACTAATTTCTCATAATTTAGAAAATTGAAGGCAAATTTTTTAGAACTATTGGGGCCTTTGTTTTGGGAAAATATGAAATCGTTTTGGAAGTTGTGGCCCATCAGTTGCAGATGTGTCGAGTTGCAGAGAGTCGTTGCGGGTTGGAAGGAGTCGTTGCAAGTTACAGATGGTCGTTGGGTAGGTGGCTAACTACGGACAAACATCGACACAAGTGGAAAGAGCAACTGACAGTAAACAAGAAGAAAGACATCGAGAAGTAGAATGAAGAGAGAAACAGAATGAGGAACGACGAAGTGCAGCAAAGCATCTAAGCAGAAAAGAAGGGAGAACTGCTAGTGCAGAGGGAAGAGGGTAGATAAGAAAGAAAGAGAATGGAGGAATCAATCGGTCTGTTGGGTTTTGGGTTATGTGAATATATATTTGTGGAGACTCTAATAATGGATGTAATGTTCTATATTGAAAGTTAATATAATACAAAGATGCATGTTGTGGTCACTACTATGTAATGATGAATGTATTGTTGTGCATGATGTTTTAGAGGAATAATCAAAAAAATTTGATAACTCTGTTTGATGCATCCGATATGATTGATATCTTATTTGAATGATAGGTAATGAGATTTGTTCTATGCATAATTATAGTATACTGATATTAGATGATAGAGGGTTAGATTAACATTGATACTATGGTTCTAGTTCTCCCATCTCAGTAAGGTCACGACATGCCTCAGGTGAGACTCCTTGCTCTCCTTTAAGAAAGGTGAAAATTATGGCATTGTCCTAGACTATAACAGGACCTTGTTGGCCTCTTAGCCTGAACCTGGGTCTTGCCCATAAGTCATTATTTCTCCAAAAAATGGTTCCGTTGCCGGGACCTGAAACTATATCATAGAACTAGATCATGGTGTCAAGGATCTATGAGAGGGAAATACGAAGTTGGTGGGATGATCATGTAGATTGGCTCATATCGCAACAATATGAGATCCTTCATCAAAGGGAAAGAAACATTAACGATCGGATCCTATTTTCTGAATTAGCAACCAACTAGTAGGATATTTTTTGGGGAAATTTTCCTAAGGAGATCTAAAATTGGTTGGGAAGTCTCAAGGTGAAAAAAAAATTTGGGGCATCGAGTCGATCACGTCGCAACTGGATGCACGTAGATCTGAAAACATTACACAGATTGGATACCGATGTAACGTGAGCAGTAATTTTTTGGGTTCAGTCAACAGTAGAGGGGTATATTGTAGAATTTGCAACTGAATGTTATCAATATTTTTCTAAAGTAGAATATATATTCAAGTCTGGGTTATGGGGAAAGTTATTAAAAGAAATCCCCATGTGGATTAAAGCTCTGATGGTGGACGAGGGACTATTGGCTTTTCGAATTCCCACTATGGACGCCTAAACAACTAGTACTGGGGGAAGGACCTAAGGGATAAATGCTATCGAAGGGGGGGAAGGAAACTAGTGAAATGGATACTAGAAGTTCTAGCAAGTCAAGAGATCTAAAGCCCCAAGGGTTAGCTCAAGCGGTAGTGAGCCAATACGTGGGCCTCTCTGTTGAGGGAGGTCACGGGTTCGATTCTTGAGTCCTTTGGGGTTAGGCGCCGAAAGTCCGCCGAACGGTTTGCCGCGCGTACCATCCAGAAATTCTGGGAAAGTACGCCCGGATTTTCCCGTGAGCTTTCCCCTCATTGAAAAAAAAAAAGTCAAGAGATCTAAGAGCATATCGGAGGGCACAAATATCTGAGAAGTGGCGGGAGAGGGAAATATGGGAGTTCGAGAAGAAGAAGAATAACACACACTAACCAGGAGAGGCGCTATGGATGACATTAGAGAAATGAGTTGCGAGAGGGCCCACAGGAATGGAGGGGTCCGCTAGAGGAGATAGACAGGTTCATAGGATCCCATCCCAAGTGAAGAAGGGAAAGATGTCCAATGGAGAGGAGGACACAAGCCCAAAGAATGATTTAGATGGTAAACTACATGTTGCGATGGAATGACTGTTCCAATAAGTACTGACGGCCTCAATGCAAGGTAATCGTATTCCCCATATTCCAAGTAGCATTTGTCCTAACCTTCCCCTGGTACTCTATCACCCACCAGATAAATTTTTGATAAAGTTGCAAAGGTTGAGTAAAATACATAATATTCAGTCTAGAGTGCAAGAAAAAATTAACATTAGTAATAGTAGAGGAATTTCTCAACCAAAAACTAGAGGATTTTTATTACTTCCACCTACACAGAAGAAATGGCAGAATCGTTCACCAGATATCCTGGGTTTCCAGGAAAAGGGAACGCTGATGTGGAACAACACTGGTACCTGTGTGAAGCAATCTGGAGGGCTCGACAAACACCAGACGTTGTTAAGTTAATTTAATTCCAAACTACGCTTCGAGAGAGAGCACTACGATGGTCATTAAATGGTTTGAGTTAGATCCAAATCTAGCCGTAGATGATGTCAAGAGGGAATTTTTGCAAGAATTTAAATTGTCGCAGACTAACCAAAAAGGGTTATCTGAGCTATGGGAAATTAAGCAACGAGAATGAGAGACTGCTTGGGAGCTAATGAGAAGGTTCAAATATTCCATTAGTAAATTGAGTTATCCCATAGACCCAAATCATCAACGTGACTAGTTCATCAAGGCCCTTCTACCTCTCAACAGGACACCATTAACGCATAAAAAGATCGACATGCCCGAAGATGCACAAGAACAAGCAACACGAATTGAAGCAATGGCCGGATATCCACAAGAATTCATAGGAGGTGTAACCGCCTAGGATCCTTCCCTACTAGGATTACAACACCAAATTGAAAATTTAATAGAGAAACTCAAGGATAGACAACCAACTCATCCAGCGCTACCCAACGTATGGTGCACACATTGTTTGCTAGAAGAAAAGGAAGGGGAGAGGACAATTCAAGGTGAGCCTAGTACAGAGGGACTCCACTTATTGACTCTCAAAGTTAAAAAGCATAATATTGGGAGTACTGCGAAGCCCAAGTTAGCTTCCATCAGAGACTATTGGGACAAAGAAACGACAAAAGAAAATTTTGATCTAATGGAAAATTATGAAGACCTATTTCCCTCTTTTGTTGCAAAACTAAAAGGAATCAAAGGAGACATGGGGGAAATGAGCATAATGATAAAACCAGAAGCCATAGCGGTGAAACATAGGCCACACCGATTGAATCCCAGAGTAATAGAAAAGGTGAAGAAGGAGATTGAAAAAATGCTGGAGGCAAGGCTAGTATTTCTAGTTGAGGAAGTGGAGTGGGTCAGTCCCATAGTCATACAGAATAAAAAGGAGAAGTAAAAAATAAGAGTATGTGTAGACTACCAAAGTCTGAATAATGCATGGCTGCGTGATCCTTTTCCTACACCATTCAGTGATGAATTTCTAGACAATATAGTAGGGAATGAGGCTTATTCTTTCACAAATGGGTTCTCTGGGTACCACCAGGTCAGGATAGTTGAGGAGGACAAAAGGAAAACCACATTTTCCACTGAATGGGGCTCTTACACCTATTATGTGATGCCTTTTGGATTGAATAATTCACCGGAAATATTCTCAAGGACAGTCATAGCAACATTCAGAGAGTATATACACAGATTTGTGGAGGTTTACATGGATGACTGGACTATATACAGTTTTTTTTAAAAGCATGCAAGTCTACTCCGCATAGTATTTGATTGATGCAAGTAGCTACAAATCTCCTTAAACATAAATAAATGCATTTTCGTTGTTCCCTTTGGAACATTGCTGGGTCACATGGTATGTAAGGAGGGAGTATGTGTGGACCCCCCCAAAGTTGCGGTAATTGTTAATGTACCCCCCATAAAATATTAAGTAGATAAGGTCCATGCTGGGGCATACAGGCTACTACATGAGGTTTATCCGCAACTATACATGCATTACTGCCCCATTGGAAAAGTTACTAAAGAAAACAAAACAATTCACTTGGACCGAAGAGTGTAATGAAGCGCCGGATATACTAAAATAAAAGCTAGCAAGTGCACCTATTTTGGTATACCCTAATTGGGATAGAAAATTCCATGTGCACATTGACACTTTTGGCATTGCGTTGGGGGAGGTATTGGCGCAACCAAGGGAGACAACTCTAGACCATCTGATATACTTTGCAAGCTGGAAACTGTCAACTGCAGAGAAGAATTACACAACTACATAAAGGGAAGCTATTGTGATGGTATACTCGCTACAAAAGTTTCGCCAGTATCTGTTAGGGGGTTGATTCAAATTCTTTATAGGCCATTCAACATTAAAGTATATAGTAAACAAAACCGTATTAGAAGGCAGAATTTGTAGATGGCTACTATTATTCCAAGAATTCACATTTGAGGTTATAGTTAAGCCAGGGAAGTTGAATGTGGGACCCGATCATTTATCAAGACTGGAATCGGGAGAGAATGGAGGACTAGTCGATGATCAATTAGAGGATGTAGATTTATTCCACATGGAAGCTATACCAGACTATTTGGAACAAATAATGACCTTTTTGGCTTCAGGAAAATGTACAGAAGAATATACGACAGTCCAAAGAAAGCACTTAGTTGTTAGGGCAGTGGATTACCAACTCATTGCACGTCATTTATATGAAATGGGATTGGATCAAGTATTGAGGAGGTGCATATTGGACCATCAAAGATAAGAGATTCTATGGGAGTGTCATAATGGAGTTATGGGAGGACATGTTGGGGGAAAATGTACCGCGAGAAAAATACAACAAGCAGGGTTATGGTGGCCCACCGTACACAAGGATGCAAAGGAATATGTAAAAAAAATTGATGTGTATAAGAGAAATGGTAAACCTTCACACAGGGATGAAATACCATTACAACCCATAAGGCATTTGAAAGATGGGCAATTGACTTCATCGGACCCATAGCTCTAGTTGCACACCATTCACAAGCAAGATATATCATAACCGCAATAGAATACCTAACTAGATGGTCTGAAGCAATGCTAGTAAAGGAATATACCACCGATTTAGCAATTAGATTCAATATTGAAAACATAGTTACCAGATTTGGTTGTCCAAGGAGTCTGACAAAATATCAAGGGACACACTTCATCAACGCCATTGTCCAATCGTTACTACAAAAACTTTATGATACAACACCACAAAAGTAGTCAATATCACCCACAGAAAAACCCAAAATTCCAATAAATCATAACCCATCAAATAACGACTTTGTCACGAATAATCCACTGCTGCATAGTTGTGGCATGGGGACCATACCACAACCAATTGTGGTCGGGGGAGTACCGTACGACTAACGACATCGACCATCATTCCGTCATAATTATCCATCATATAGGTGTCAGTCCGTAGGTCAGTAAAAAATTTAGAAATATTTTCCGTAATTATAAACATCATCCTGTAATAAAGTTTCCACATTAGGCCATAATAATTTCCCATCACGTCCATTCAATTTCCAAGACCACCGTCAGCAGAGTCAGATTCCACCTCACCCAAAGTAACCACCCACATGATTTTAGCCATGAAGGGAATCTGGAAAAATTAATTAGTTATCCAGTCTCATCAACTCCCATCGTGTCAAAACTCCTACTTATTCATTGTGGAGGAATAAAAAACCAAAGTGTCAAGAAACAGAGCATTGGAAGAGATCAAAGTTTCCATAACGATTAGCAACAACACACCAGCAGAGCTCCGAAGTTGTAGACCAACAATAACAATGACATATCAGAGAAGATGCAACATGACAAAGACAACAATATCAATGGTGGAGCCAGAACTCGACCAAGGGATTCAAAATTTAGAGCCACTTACATGAAATCTGATAATGCAATGTTGATAGACACCGATTTTACTGATTCATTTTAGGTCCTAGCATTGAAGAGGTAGGTCTATATAGAAAAATATGTTAAGGAAAGCGGCAGTGAAGCAGCTCGAGTCCACCAGGACTTCTGAGAAATTCATAGATCAAAAATTCTCCATCTGCGGAGCCTACTATTTTTTGGTACACAAGGAGCAACAATGCAATGCACAAAGTTGTTGATCAAAAGAATCCATAATTTCTCCCTATGGCTCGACAGAGAAATAAAAATTCATGCATAATACATCCACTGTCTCACTCGGCTTTCAGCAATGGGCAATGATGTGACTGCGACATTCCAAACCACTTCTAAGAGAGCAAAGAATATTTGAGAGCAATACTACTACAATAAGTATGATACCAAAAGAGGAGGAAAAGGGGCAAAGATAAACATGATTAACACACCCAACATCAAATTTTCATGTTATTTAGCTGCAGGAAATGAAATGAGACATTATACGAAGGGAGAGTGCACATTGGATACGATCTCAGTTGCGGAGGACTGTGTGCAAGGAGAACAACTCAACTAGTGTGCTTTCCTATTGCAGGAACTCTTTGAGGTCTGTGAGGACAATTATAGAAGAGCTAAGGGATTTGTCTATGGATATTTGATGATAGCAATGGCCATGTGGAAGTGGTGTCTGCCAGGAAAAAGACCACTCGCAAAGGTAACTGAAGACCAATTGTTAGTAATTAAATACATGATGTGGAGAGTCTATGGAGATCCTAGCAACAAGGAGATTTACGAAGAAGCACTTGCAGAGTGGTACAGAAAGCTGATAGATGTTATCTATGCCTAGGAAAGGATTCAAAGGATTATATTAGATGCGTATTCGGAACAAATATGGTTTGGAGCTTTGCACGGTCACACATGGCTTAGACCCCACTGTGTTAGGGCAGAAAAGGTCCAAAAGAGACCACAAAAGTTCCAACTAACAGAAGAGGCTTTCCATGTTGAGGTCATGTCATCGGCAGGAGTAGCAGGAGAATTTCAGGACAATAAACACATATATTCCTTCGATTCCATGGTTCCTCAGCTGCTTCCAAGAGAAACAATGGCAAATGCAGCTCAACGGATCTCACAGATACAACTCCAACCAATATTACAGAAACTGGAGACAAGAATGAAAGAATTCAACAGGGTAATGGTAATTCTTGGAGCCGCGAGTACTTCCTTTAATTACTTTAATGAATTTCAAGCTTTTAATACTTTTTCACCCATGATTACGACCTCGACCATTGCTAATCTCCCCTTTTCCACCCTCCACTCCCAATCTCAGCCAAAAATCCCACCTCGCAAGACAAAAGCAACCAAGCCACCCATCCCAAGCCCCAAAGGAAAAAGGGCCATAATCATAAAGCCTACCCAGGTTGTGTATTTAACAGAAGAGGAACCTATAACAAAAATAAATACTGGAATCCCCATTACAAAAGAACCGGAGAAGAGTACCCAAACCCCCTCCGCTCTACCGCAAAATAATCCTCCACTATCCTAGGGCACCCCTGCCTCATCCTCGAACACTTTAAATTCATCCCCGAATACCTCCCATAATTCCAAAGACCCTTAAAACCACACCACATCCACTTCTGAACCTATTTCTGAAACAATCCCAACAGGCATGGTGAGTGCGACTGATACCGAGGCAAAAGTTAACTTAGGTACCATCCAAGTAACTGCAATTAACCTAGCCATGGTAGAGTCGAGAATGTTCCTTAACCTACTTATTAAAATAGACTTTCCGATGGTCGAAGTTGCACCAAAAGAAACCCCATTCTCGGAATTTAAGAAATCATTTCTAGCATTACCTCCATTCATTTCCATTCCTCCATCAACCCAAATTATAAACCCAACCCCAACCTCTACAACACTTCTGAATCAACCACGTTCACCATAAGGACAATTTGACCGATCTATTTCTAGTGGCAAATCGATCAGATAAAGACATCTGAGTCTCGAAGCAATGAGCAGTGGGAGTCCCGAAGCATGAGCAATAGCAAAAACAAGTATTAGAGCTTAATGAAGAGCGCAACCATCTACAACAGGGAAGGGACACTCTAAGACAACAACTCGACCAAATAACCAAAAGCTTCCAATGATTATGGCCGACGATAGTAGGTGTATTGGAGGCTGCTCTAGAAGATATGTGGGGATGTGATGTTGTAGAGCATTGTCTCCATATTCAAACAACATGCAGAGACCTCAACATCGCAAATGAAGAGCTTCAGCAGATTATGTCAACTAGACCAAAGTTGCTAGATCCAGCAATAGTTTACGCAGCTAAGATAACTTAGAGAAAGGAGAAGATGAATCAATTGAAGGAGACACTGGGAAGTACAGTCGTTGAAGCCTATACATTACTGGGAAAAATCCATGAATGTTCAAACTCGCTAACTATGAAAGCTCAGCGCATATCTAAGCAACTGCAACAACTATTTGTAGAGATCAAAGGAACTACCGACCCTAATGCCTGCAAGCAATTATATGACAAATTCGATGCCTTACAAGTACAAATTCAAACAATTGAGGAAATCTCCACCAAAAAAAAACAAATCTTGCACAATCTCAAGCCTCCGGTCAAAAAAAAGGCAGCACTGATCTAGTATTTGGTCTATGACTCAGAACCCCAATGCAGCTCAACATTCGCAAACTTGCCACACCCATTCAACTCTAATCATACATACAACGTGGTAACCAACACATATATGCTAATAAAGACTTCACAGGAGGCTATCACTAATTTTTGCGAGCTGAAGACAGAGGCCATAAAGAAAGTCAATTGGGGCCTTTGTTTGAAGAACGAGAGTCGAGACAGGTGCAGTAAGAAAAAGAAACAACAGAGTAGGTGCAACAAGGGAAGGGAACAATAGAACCATACCAATAGGAAAGTATGGCAGAAAACCACATGGAGACCGCACCATCAAGGAAAATTTGACTCGAGATGAGTCAATAGATTGTGGTCAGGGTCTGTTGGGGCCTTTGTTTTGGGAAAAGATGAAATTGTTTTGGAAGTTGCAGACCATCAGTTGCGGATTTAGTGAGTTGCGGACCATCAATTGTGGATGTGGCGAGTTACGGAGAGTCGTTGCTGGTTGCAAGGAGTTGTTGTTAGTTTTTTATGGTCGTTGGGCAAGTGGAGGAGTGCGAACAGACAACGGTACAAGTGGAAAGAATAACTGACAGTAAACAAGAAGAAAGACTCCGAGAAGCAGAATGAAGAGTGGAACAGAATGAGGAACGACGGAGCGTGGCAAAGCAGCCAAGCAAAAAATAAGGGAGAACTGCGAGTGCAGAGGGAAGAGGGTAGATAAGGAAGAAAGAGAATGAAGGAGTCAGTCGGTTTGTTGGGTTTTGGGTTCTGTGAATAGATCTTTGCGGAGACTCTGATAATGGATGTAATGTTCTGTATTGAAAGTTGATATAATACAGAGATGCATGTTATGGTCACTACTGTGTAATGATGAATTTATTGTTGCACATGGTGTTTTAGAGGAATAAGAAAAAATTTCTGATAGCTCTGTTTGATGCATCCGATATGATTGATCTCTTCTTTGAATGATAGGTAATGAGAGTTGTTCTATGCATAATAATAGTATACTGATATTAGATGATATACGTTTAGATTAACATTGATACTATGGTTCTAGTTCTCCCATCTCAGTAAGGTCACAACACGCCTCGAGTGATACTCCTTTCTCTCCTTTGAGTAAGGTGAAAATTTCCGTGTTGTCTTAAACTATGAAGGGACCTTATTGGCCTTTGAGCCTGAACCTGGGTCTTGCCCAGAAGTCATTCTTTCGCCAACAAGAACCTTTGACATCCCATGCATTATATATCAGTTGAATCATACAAAAAAGAGAAACAACCATATTTACCATGTTCCACTCCATATAAATGCCCCCTGTTAATCGTAATGGAGCTTTGTGCAAAGATCCCTCTCATAATATGAGTTACCACTCCTTGATCACTTATACTACCCTAAACAACGAATTGCATTTTCCAGCTAAAATGGAATATTATAAGAGCCTAAGGATGATTTTCCTGAAGTTGAAGGCAAGTCTAGTAACAAAACTTTGCTTTGTCCACTCTCCCAACATCTTTCAGAGCATTTCCTAGGTTATTGTATTCCTCCAAAAAAATGGGGTCCATGATGATATATTGTTTGTAGTGTGTTAATGCCAAATATTTTTCATAAAAATTGCTGGAAAAATACCCAAAGGCAATCACATAGTCAAGATGCAATTGGATTCTCGTTGGTAGGACAAAATTTCACCTTGAAGTTCTCTCACAACCTTTAATACATTTCCTTGGCTCAATTGAGCATCTAAAAAATTAGGCTTCAACCTGATCGCCCCCTTATAATAACAAAGGGCCTTCTATAAATCCTCTGCTTCCATGAACAGGCCAGCTAAGCACAAATACTCTTGTCCAAATTATGTTTCTACAACTGTTGGTGAGGTAAATCCCCTCTGCGGACAGAGGCGATCCCACTAGCCCTAGGGTGGGTCTAGCCACAAATGAAAAACGCTATGACATCAATTACTAGATAAGAATGGACAAAGACTCGGCAGATCACCTACCTTAGGTCCTGCGCTGTTGTGTCATCTGGAAGAATAGTTGCCTCCCACTCCCGATTCGGCAGATCACAACTCGCTCGTTCTCACGCCTGGATACATGCACATACAAAAGAGACGAAGACGATACACAACATACTATTTCACATTCCTAACTATCAGTTAGTCAAAGAATACTAAATCACATGCATTAAATAAACATAACACATAGATAGAAACAATATCATAGTCGAGTATATTAAATTAAAGAAGGTAGAGTACAACCGACGCTTCGACGTTGCGATCTCCTCTAGCAGGGTTCCAGCGGAGCACATCTCACAAGCTCGTTGGGAATTCAGATGGGGCTCTCTCAACGGGATCCTCCTTGGTTTGACCTTCTCTATAATGATTATTCAACTATAATGTCTCTCCAAGCTCAGCTTCTTGGCTATATGTTCAACTACTATTTCAGCTAGCTGATGTAAAGGGAGAAGGCTTGTTTATATAGAGGGAGAAGGAGAAGTTAGGATCCCTATAATCGTGGGGGGAGTCGTATCCTCTTATAATGTTCCATCAACCATTTCCTAAAGGTATAGATCCATGGTTTATCGATTTTAACCACTTTCAATGACTCATTCCCGAGGTGGTTAAAGGAAACTTCCGCCTCCAATTTGTTAAGAAACATTCCAAAACATGTTGGTGCAGGTACAACACACGGACAGAGCACCAGCTGGCGTGATCTCTAGTGTATATTTTCCTCATTGGCGTGAGGAATGAACTGGCTACCCGCCCCAATGCAAAAACATGAGTTTTTGGGTGCTTTCTGAGGAAATGTTCAACAGGAGAAATCATATCCTTATGCAGAAGGATGCAAAGAAAGTATTTGCAGATTATGAAACTGCTCACAGGTCACGGGAAAGACCCTCCAATATGCGAGGCGAGGGATTGCAGGGACGGTGAAAAATTTTTGTGTAACAGATGCCCCCTAAAGCATGAGGTCTGAGAGAGAGGGAGGGGTGAAATGATTAATGAGAACGTGTTCAACCAAAACACTGTCGTCGGAAAACCTGAAAGTACGAATACAACTGATATATCTGATACATGACATGTGGTATGGGCGCAACCATCCATAATAGAGTACAAAAATAATGAGACCCGAGGTATGGACACAGCCATCCAGCAGTAGGGATCCATAAATAGACTCAGGTATGGTCGCAGCCATCCAATCAAAAGAGTCACAATAATTCACAAAGAACCCGTAGCCTAGATTTCATTAGAAAAAACCCAGGGTCTTGCGCTCCATCTTGACCTGAAAATAGTACAAATTTGAGCATGTGAATGTGTGATCTGAAGTCGAACATGCAATAACATCGTCTGATTACTAGCCAATGATGAAAGCTGTTAACAGACGCGAGAGAAACCACCATTAATGACAATGGATCTCAAGGTACAAAAGGTACAATCCATGGCATGTGAAAAATGATCTGACGTCGAACACCCGTAGTGTCAATCGATCGAAGGCCAATGATGTGTAACTTACATCGAGTGCGAAGAACCTGCCATTGAGGCATGCAGGCTCCAAGGTACCTGAAGGGAGTCTCTAGATCAACTTCTTGGATAATGAGCTGGAGTCGACAAGAAGGGACCTTGATCGAAGGTGGGCCATAATGTTTCCCACATCATCGACACGAGACAGAGGGATATGATGTTTGTGAATCAAGACTATCAGAGAATCAGAGGGAGTATGAAAGCTACAGAGGCAAACTTCTCTTGAACATATCGGCAGCAAAACACTGGATCTGGCAGTATTTGACATCAAGGGATCTGCGGTCATGGTGATGCAGCAAAGAGCAGATGAGCGGTCAAAAGAGATTACCCAAACCCATGGAGGCAAATAGACAACGAGATGAGATGTCCCCAACTCGACACGAATGCAGGTAAGTGCCATGTTCAAGAGCGACGTACTGCCAACATGACTACGATTTTTGTTCCATTTTCCCCCACCATTTCTGGCGAGTACCCTAATTATTTTTGGAAACAAACTTGAAGGGGATAGCATGTGCTTGCGATGTAAGTTTATCCTTCGGACAAATCCAACCTAGTACACTTTACGAGCCCTAGGAAGGAGGAACTCGAGTAACGTTATGACGACGAGGTCTCATGTCATCAGGTTTTAACGAGTCTGACAAAGTAATAAATCGACATATTTTCATATTTAGAGAGTTTGAAAAGAAGGTGGAAAATAAAACTCCAGCAGTCCCTTTTCATAAATAGTCCCTCAGATCCAAAAAGGTAGAAAACTGTGTCTGAGAAAACCTCCTAGTCACGATAGGCTAGGGTATTCCTTTTTCGTAAATAATCTATCCCAGCCCAAAAAAGGGGTAAACTTATACTGGGTAGATATCGCTTCGCAACCAATTTAACGAGCTCAAAACGATAAGCGACTCGAAAATCTTTTCAGTTTTAGAGAGTCAAAAAAGAGCTAAAAGGTGACTCCAGTAGTGACTTTTTCGTGTTTTTATAGAGTCCGAGAAAGTATAAAATACAACTCGTCTCTTCATCAAAATCATGTGAAAAACCTGTCGCTGCACAAAAAGACATGTGTAAAACATATTCCATGAAAATAATATTAAAATATATTGACAAATATGTTTTAAAACCTGTTTTAGGACTTTGAAAAGTTATAAAAGACCAACAGTGGTAAAAAATATTTACTTTTCACTTCCTACCTCTTTGCAGAGCAACAGTGACCCTTTTCTCTTGCGATTTTCAGGTGTCGATTGTGAACAATCCAGTGGACCAATCCGAATTCCGTTTGTTCCAGGTAAGAGTCGACCTCTTTTTACATCTTTTAAGTTATATTTTATTGCATTTTATTGCCATTTGAGATCCCTTAGGGGAGGATTGGAAAAATTTAGGGCTCCGCGGTTGGCGCGAGTTTCGGGCACGAACTCGCGCCAATCGGCCTAGTTTTATACCAGAGTCGCGCCAGATGGCATCACTGTTAGGCAAACAGTCGCACCAACCGCGCAACTCAAAATCCGTATCAAATTTCAAAAAATGCAACCAATAGAATACACATTTGAATACCTAAGAGGGCTTTCAATGTTCCCATGATTAATTGATGCAGGTACCAAGTGAAAAATATGGTTATTGAGTGGAGGGAGAGAGAACATAGTGAAGATGATGAACAAGAAATGCATGAATGCCCTTAGGAATTGTGGGCTCAAAAAAAATTTCCTGACGCCATGTCTCCGGGCTCAGCCTGAATTGCTACAGTATCTTATCATCATTTGGGATGAAGATCAGGAGAAATTCATACTTCGAGACCAAGAGCTTAGCTCGAAGTATCAGATGTATATTTCATCACTAGACTGTCACGCAGGGGTCCAGTCCTTATTCTGACTGGTACCAGGCCTTCTAGGGAAAGCATGACAATGGTCATGAACAGGGTGTGCCCAGGGGCACAAAAAGGAACAGGGGGCGGTAAAGTAGACATCCAGACCATCCTTGATCTAGCACTGAGATTAGTGCTACACACCATTACGCGAGCTGTGGGATCGCAGGAACTGCACGAGGAAATGAAGACGCAATTAATTCTCGCTTCAAAGTGTATGAACCCGACCATCTTCGACTAGGCCGAGGACGTAACCATGAACATCAAACAACAACTCACCAAATTCAAGAAGACCAAACTAAAGTAGTTTGGGTATGGGTCGATTCTGGTATCGTTCTTCTTGGAACGATTACCCATATTTCAACGCCAGGAGGCTATAGTCTCGGAGCCACCATTGAGAGAGCCACGGATGGCCCGATGGGTGGCACTGATGCCCAGAGCAAGGAGTGGCTAGCAGATGTCCTAGAGGCCAGATTTTTTTGATTAGCTCCGACGACAACTGATCATCGTGAGGATTTTTCCTACGTCGGTACAGACTTTACCAGAGACCCATACCTCCCACTCCCAGAGGGAGAGGATTGGGACGAAGAACTTGGGAAGACTCATTTTTTATTTTTATGAGTTTTATGATTTTTTGGTATATATGCATGTTCTGACAGTTAATCTCATATGGATGCAGATGTTGGCCCAGAGCGTCCCGCTGGTATGTCTCCAATAGCAAGGCGAACTCCTCGTGACTTCGATCCTCAGGGTGAGGGTATTGACGAGGAGTTAGTGCAGAACCTGGAGGGAATCACCTATGGGGTCCCAAATTATGCCCGTTTTGATGATGTACCTCAAGCTTATCAGAGGCACACTGTAGGAGTGCCAAGCCATATCCACTGCTCGCTGAGGCGGTTGGTTCGGGCGGTGACATGCTATCATGAGTACCACGCTGACTAGGCATTTAGGCTTTATTTCTGCACATTTTGGAGAGACATGTTGTCTTATGATGTAACTGAAACATACATATATTATTTTTTGTGGGTTTTATGATGCACACGGCTTGAAAACAAACGAAATATATATATATCTATTTTCTACATGGGTCTATGTACATTTGATGATGTTTTTATAAATTGCACAGATGTCTATCTAGCACAATGTTAGCTATTGCATCTGTTAATGTATTCATTCGTCTTGGTATATGTTGATATGTAATGAAATCAAAATGTTGTTCAAGTAAATGAATACGCAAATACAATCTCAAAATGCATGGGTTTCGGATCGAATAATGACCATTCAGTTGAAGAAGAACAAGTTGCGAATCCAACTTAACAAGCAATGCGCATATGCCGAGGTTGACTTCCTTGGTTAATAGTTCCAAAACTGCACTATATTCAGTGACATTGTTGGTGGCTGGTCCCAGACAAATACCTTGTAGGTTAATCAACTCACTATTAGGATCATAAATTACCCAGGCTGCCGAAGATAAGTTCCTGGTACTATGGGAGGCACCATCCGCGAAACCGACCTAAGGGGAAATAGACATCTACATAGCAAACAAGACCCAAATAAGTAGAAAAAATATTCACAAAGGGTATAAAACCAAAATATTTCGTTTTTATGCAAGCTCGAAAACAAAGGTAAACTATGCTTGAGATTGGTTTCATGTTGACACAAGCTTGAAACAAAATTAAACTATGCTTGAAAAATTGGCATGCCCCTAGCATGGTGAATCAATTCGATATGTACATGCCCCCCAAGCTTCAGTCCATAGGAAATGGAGTGAAGGTTTAAAACACGAGAGTAAGAGAGACTCGATTTGAATTTTACGAGATCTAGCAAAAACTCGAATTGAACGGAAATGTGTTTCATTGTTTTAACGAGGTTGACACACTTAAAAGAACTGTCCTCAAACCAGCTTGTTTCATTGTTTAGGGAGCTTGACACAAGAAAAGGAACTATGCTCCGATGAGCTCAAAGGAGCAGCTTCAAGAGGGGGAGAATCAAATGTAGTTGTAAGCTCACAACAATTGATCTCGATGGGACTAAGCGGCATTGAATCTCCAAACGAATCAACCTGTTTATGCGAAGGGATGATCCAAGGGTCATCTGATCGAGAGACCATATTGACTTGAACGGTATTTGGTGGTGGAAAGGGAAAAATACCCATGAGAGCGGGATCTTTGAAAAGACCCGACCCTATGCTGTCAAGGGGATTAGGAATCTGATCCACGTATGGCACATTGTTCTCGGAAGACGAGGTAAAGAATGACAATTGATCAACAGTAATAATTTTTCCCTCATGTGGAAACTTCAGAATTCGAAAGAGGGTGGACGAAACGCACAACATAGCGTGAGTCCAACTGAGACTAAGTAGAATATTGTAGTTGAGTTTGGCATCAACGACTTCTACTTCAACATTGACTGTCTTTCCTTGCAATGTGATCGGTAAGCTAGAGACAACATCGAAGGGTTTTGATTCCCTTCCATCGAATGCCTCAAGGGCATTGGGTGATGAATTAAGGGCTGGAGAGCCAATAGCCTTCCAACAAGCAGATGAAATGATGCAGGTAGATGCACCTTCGTCCACTACGGCCCTATGGATGTTGAGACCGTTAATACCGACTTGTATAACAAGCGCAATCTGATGCGGAAGTCGGGGGAAAAAATTCTCTAGATCGAAAGAGAGAAGGCTGGAATCAGTAGGATCAATCCCACCGATTACGGATAACAATGATTTCCGTTGAGACAGACAACTCTAGAGCACTTCTAATGCGGACATCGCGGAAGGCGCTTGCGCCAAATCCTCAACAATACTGTAATGCTGAGCAGCACAGGCATTATGATTATAAGAATATTTCTGGAGAACACCTTTGGAAGGTGGTCGTATAACGGGTTCAGCACTGGGCTTCTAAATTTCAACTAGAGGCAAGTGGGGGAGGAGGAGCATCAACGACCTCTTTCCCGGCTGCCTAGCATGATCTGACATAATCCTTCGACTGAGTAGCGATGGAAACGGGTGCAGAACCGTTTATCATGAAAACTTGAGAGCCGAACGACGTAGATGGTGCCGATTGATCGACCATCTGGGTCTACTGATATGGGAAAGGTTCTTTAAGGACCGTCGTATTTCCATTAGTGCCTTTGAGCAGTTGACTAACCTCGAATCGTCAAGGGCAGTCCTTAGTGTAGTGATCCTCTTCACAAATGAGACAAGGATATTTCGGTTTTCGCTGTGAACCCTCATCAGCACGAGGTTTAGACGATTCCAGTTTTGGGGCATCAGATTTAGCCTTGCCTTTGCCCTTCTTTTTCCCCTTAGAAGTCTTGTTCGCAGGATTGGCCTGAACAACGTTGAACTCTGCGGTTTTACCAAAATCTGGGGAAGCATGAGGAGCAGAATTATTGGAAGAATTTGATTTATACTTCCCATTGGAAGACTTACGTGAAGTCTGAGATACGAAACCAATAACTTCATCGACTAATGGGGTAGCCGACGCTTTAGAGGTCCCGGGACATGGAGCTTCAGTCAAGATGTCATACAAAATTCTTGATTGAGAGTACACTAGATCAAGGTACTGGGCATGAACGATGGCTTGTTCCTCGGTTACACATGCCCCCATGGCAATATATTTCACAATCTAATTGATAAAAGAGGTAGTGAACCAATGAGTAAGAAGTTGATCAGGAATTTCAAACTTGTTCAAACGACGATGCCGTCTCCATTCATGAATGTGGTCTGAGATATGGGTAGCTCAGTCCTGTTTCAAGGATGTGAGGAGATGCGTCTCAGCTTCATAACGAATCAACAACTGGAAATGAGTCAGGAATGCCATAGCAAGAGTATTGAAATCTTGAAATATGCCACGCGGCAGTTCGATATACCACTTAGAAGCAGCTCCGTTAAGAGTGCGCTGGAAGAGATGGAGCCGAACGGAATCGTCCACCCAAGAATTGGAAGAACACCATAAATGGTATGTCATGACGTGATATTGGGGGTCTTCTCCAGAATTTCCCTCAAACTTGGGACAATCACTAGGAACCTTTGTCGGGACCGGAGGCCAATATGGATTATGAAGAATGGGATCATTTGTTAATTTGGACACATCTGATAGCTCTAATGTAGTGAGGAAAGGTAATTGAGGATTAAACAGCATGGCAGGTCCTCGGTAAGGACCTGTACCCATACTTCATCCTAGTTGAGTATAACTCTGCCCCCATTGGTTTTGTCCCGGAGGATTCTGACCATAAGCGGTATAAGCCGGATAATTCGGTTGATATGGCGGCTGAGAACCAGGATACAGGGGTTGATAACCGGGATACTAATGCTAAGTATACGAGGGTCCCGATTGGGCATCATAAGGATTTTGCTACGGAGTATAAGTATAGCCTGGCGGTTGAGGGTAATAAGCAGAACCTTAAGGTGGGTTGTAGACCGTTCGATATTGACCTTGAGGAAAATAACCGCCTTGGGGTCGAACAGGTTGTTGATAAGTGGGGCCTTGTTGAGCCGGATACATCGGGCGCAGCGGTTGATTTAGCTACGGCATAGAGTAGAGCGGTGGCTGAGCAGGGTGAATAGGCTGTGTAGGTTGACCTGTCTGATGAGGGCCACCAGGTTGCCCCGGTTGAGCGGGTTGGCTTGATGGCTGCGGTGGGCCAGGTTGTGCCTGATAAATAGGTTGACCTGGAGCAGGACCATAAGAGGGCCCTGGCTATGCATCATTTGGATTAATCGGAAGATAGGGTTGTTGAGGTTGCACCAAAGGTTGAGATGGATGAATCTTCCTCCCAGGACCGTATGAAGGTCCGGGTTGATATACCAGCTGCCCAACTGGTCCTTGAGGTTGCCCTGGTTGGATCACAGGCTGGGGTGGCAAAGGTTGACCTTGAGGATTGTAAGGCTGCCCTTGCAGTCTGTAAAAAAATCCTTGCTGGACCGAAGGTTTTCCCTGTAAGGGTTGCCCTTGTGGGTCGTACGCATACCCTTACTGAACCAAAGGTTGTCCTTGTTGGTCATGAGCATACCCCTGCTGAACCGAAGGTTGTCCCTGAAAGGGTTATCCTTGTTGGTTAGAGGGATGCATAATTCCGAAAAGAAATTGATAAGCGTCAGGAGAAGGGAAGTAGAGAGGGTTGCCCTGATCGTCATGCTGAAATGAAAGTGAATAAATCGGGGTACTGTCCGCTCCATAATGAGAAAAATAAGACCTATAAGGATCCTGAGGGGACTGATAAGTCTGGGAGTTCTGCTGCTGAATAGCTAGCCGATACTCTTCAAACGAAAGGCCTTCAGAGATTTCCATGGCAATAGAAGTTTCTACCGTAGTTGAAACTCCTGACGACTATGCAGTAACAACCGATGCTGAAGTAGCCACACAGACAGTGGGCCTAGTGGGAACAGATGTGACAAAAGGTGTCGATGACGAGACAGGTGTTGTCGACGACATACCTAATGATGGAAGGACTGGACCCCTTGACGGAGTTGATGTTTCCATGGAGGCAATACCAGCCATAATCTGACCCAAAGACCTATACCCAGTTGGAAGCGATACCGAAGGTGACGATTGAGCAGGTTCTGTTTAGATGTCTTCTGGGAAGAGTTGGTATTGCTCATTAGAAACTGGAATACCCTCACTGCCATAAGGAACAGACGAATCCATGTCTGAATCCATCGTAATATCTTGCAAAAGAGTACGGGGTCTAGGAGGTATGATAGCAACAAAAAATGGTGATCCCGATGTAAGAGGGGGAAAATGTTCCCCAACCCCAAATCTAAACCAAGCGTTGGAAAGAGGCCAATAGAATTCAATAGGTTCCCAAAAGGGATACTTCGACGGGATTACAGGCTTTTGAAACTCAGCAGATGTGGAGATCTGTGAAGTTTCAGATGAATCGTCCAAGAAAGGATTGCCAGTAGACAAAATTGATGGTTCTGCCATTGTGACTGTCGTACACCAGAAAAGGGAAAAAGATCGAAAATGAAGACACTTGGATCAAAACCAAGGCAAAACAAATATAGGCCAAGTAATCAATCTTTAATGGGTGTGTAATCGTAGGTAGTTATCTAACCACATTGAAACAAAAGTTTGTTGTTTCATGTTTTAAGAGTCAAGAAATAGTTAAAGATGATTCTAGTCTCTTTCAGTTTTAAGCGAGCGCGAAAGGACGAGTGCTCGATGATATTTTCAAGTTTATGGAGTCAGTAAAGATAAAAAATGACTGCTCAGGTAGTCTAGGTAAAAGGGTGTACCAGGTTCCTGTCAACTGCCATATACACCTTAGTTATAAAATGAAAGAAGAATAAACCAAGGACTTGACGTACGTGCAGGTAGTCTCCCCGAATGTTGTGTTCGGTGTATCACAGTTACAAGGTGACAGACTCGGCTTCCTACGGATAAAAGTTTTGCATCCTATAGGGGTCTCCCTTTATATACTCAACGGTACGGGGAGCACAAGTCCGTACTAGTGCTGTCTAAAGCCAGATGGCGAGCGACAACTGCTAGGTTTTAACATGCCGGAACATGTCTCTAACTTAGACCACTAAATGTTTTGTTAAGTTTCAATGTTGCTTAGGTTAATTGAATAAATTTTAAGTTGATCTTGTATTTATGTTTCAATTCCAAGGTCCTACCAAATGTTGGATCTCACAAATTCCAAAATGCAAGCTACATGCCATAAAATACCATTTCGTTCAATGAAGAGCTATCTACGAGAAGGTTAGGAATTTCAAGCGATAGCAAACAATGAAAACACACAGAAGTATTCACTATAGAACCTGATGCAAACTAATGAGAACGAAAAACCTTTCCTAGAATGTCGACTGCTAGTTATGCAAAATATTTCTCAATTATACAATGCAAACAAAACAAATGCAAGCACAAAATATTTTTATTTTATTTTTTCAATGTAATAGAGAAAATAGTGCACTAAATAACATGAAAATGAATCTTCACACTAGTTCGAGAATGCCAATGCAAGAGTCGAAACAAAGCAACTCAAAAGAAAATAAGACAAAAACTCAAACCAATGTCACAATCTCTCAAATCGAAGAAAGATGTCAAAATGAACCCATACAAGTAATGTGAGCTATTCTTGGAGTGATAGGAAGAAAAACTGAATGAAAGAGACAAGACTCAAGACTCATTTCACCAAAAAAAACCACTCAAAACAGATCCAGGGAGCTGAATGCAATCAAGCAACTAACAAAAGTGACCACAAAACAAGAGACCTAAACTCCAACAGGAGGCTCAGCATACCAAAGCACTAGAAAGACCTAAAGCTAATATTCTGAGGGAAATGGATGAACAACTAAAGGGAGAAGGCTGATCACAGTCACAAACAAACCAAAAGCACTCAAAACAAGTGAAGAAAACACCCAGAGACACCAAGATGGACCAAAAATCCCAAAACAAGGAAAACCCTAGCACCTGCAGGAATTGGCACGACTATCTGGCTGTAATATGTGCCAGACAGGGGATGGCGCGGGTGATAAACTGGCAACTCGCACCAGTGGGCGTGACTGTCATGCTAGAAACTGCGCTAATCAAGCCAACTATAAAAAGGTGAAAATTTGGAAAATTAGAGGTCAAAACTGATCCTCTGGGGTTGAACAGAGGCCTAAGACTCAACAAAAACAATATAGAAAGGCAAGCTAAGCAAGAAAATACCAGGAAGAAGATTTAATAGACAAAAGAAAAACTCGCACTGATCCCCAGTGGAGTCACCAATTTGTTGGTGAGGTAAACCCCTCTGCGGACAGAGGCGATCCCACTAGCCCTAGGGTGGGTCTAGCCACAAATGAAACACGTTATGACATCAATTCCTAGCTAAGAATGGACAAAGACTTGACATATCACCTACCTTAGGTCTTGCACTGTTTTGTCGTCCGGAAGAATAGCCGCCTCCCGCTCCCGATTCGGCAGATCATGACCCACTCGTTCTTATGCCCAGATACCTGCATATACACAAGAGACGAAGACGATACACAACATACTATTTCGCATTCCTAACTATCAGTCAGTCGAAGTAGACTAAATCACATGCATTAAATAAACATAACACAGAGATGGAAACAATATCATAGTCGAGTATATTAAATTAAATAAGGAAGAGTACAACCAGCGTTCGACGTTGCGATCTCCTCTAGCAGGGTTCTAGCAGAGCACCTCTCACAAGCTCGTCGGGAATTCAGATGGGCTCTCTTTACGGGATCCTCCTTGGTTCGACCTTCTCTATAATGATTACTCAGCTATAATGTCTCTTCGAGCTCAGCTTCTTGGCTATATGTTCAACTAATGTTTCAACTAGCTGATGTAAAGGGAGAAGGCTTGTTTATATAGAGGGAGAAGGAGAAGTTAGGATCCCTATAATCATGGGGGGAGTCCTATCCTCTTATAATTTTCCATCAACCATTTCCTAAAGGTAGAGATCCGTGGTTTATCGAGTTTAACCACTTGCAATGAGTCATTCCTGAGGTGGTTAAAGGAAACTTCCGCGTCCAATTTGTTAAAAAACATTCCAAAACAGGTTGGCCCGAGTAAAACATAGGGACAGAGGGCCAGCTGGCGTGACCTCTAGTGTATATTTTCCCCATTGGCGCGAGGGATGAACTGGCTACCCGTGCCAATGCCAAAACATGGGTTTTTGGGTGCTTTCTGAGGAAATGTTCAACAGGAGAAATCATACCCTTATGCAGAAGGATGCAAAGAAAATATTTACAGATTATGACACTACTCATAAGTCACGGGAAAGACCCTCCAATATGCGGGGCAAGGGATTGCAGGGACGGTGAAAAATTGCTGTGTAACAACTACAGGTCCCTCAAAAAGTATAAAAACTTCGTTCGTCGGGCAATGCAATTCATGCATAGTTTTTAACTTGGGAAAAGGAGGAAAATTATCTTGTCTAGTTTTTACCTCTCTTCCTTAGTCATAAGCAGGATTGGGACCAGGATATTTTCCACAATAAAAGGGTGTTGGAACATTCAACACAGGAAATTTCAAACATATGCATTGAGCTACTTTGTCATGTAATTTTTGTGTATCATACTGTGAGCTCAAATTAATATGTAATAACCTTTCTGTCCCTAATAATTTCCGATAGGAGGAACTATTATGATTGCCTAGATCAACATTTTCATTTGTATCATTGTTTCCTAGATCATTTTTGAATTTATGTGATTGAATTCATCCGTAGGCAGTGACTCCATTTTTGTTGAAGATGTAAATCCATTTATGTTGTTGTCCATCCTATATGCAACTTCTTCAATTTTTCTCTTGATACTTTGAGCTTGAACTTCAATTCCAACCACAAAAATTGTTTCTTCTGTTTGAGTTTATCCCTTTTCCATATCTTTATATATATTATTCTAATGTGGTCCTGGGTCTTTGACTTTAGATTTGCAATTCGTTTTCTTTCTTACCATTATACATGCATCCATGGGTTCTTCCTCCTTCAACGTAGGTTTATGTGTTTGTTCCATGATTTCATGTGCTATGTTTTTCTGATGTTTGATCCTCATAAAATAATAATCATTAATGGTCAAGGTCACCTTTACTTCAGGAGGTCATGTTTATTATTCCCTCATCCAAGTTGTGAATGTTTCTGCTATGGGTGAGAAAGATTCTTGCTCCCAGGAGGAATCATCCAAAAATGTTGGCATAGTTGGTTTGTTGCCATAAATGTGTGGGCTATGACCACCCCTACTGAAATGTGAACCATTGTTTCCGTTATTGCTCTGATGGTTAGAATTTCCAAACTGGGTATGGGACCTTTTGGTGAAAAGTTGCATGATTTCATCTTGGGTTTAGGTGATCATATCAAGAACATGTTCAAGTCTAGAATTTTCTCGGTCTTTCATTATTTCCAATCACTCTTCTGGAATAACCTCTAAATCTGCTTTAGACTTGCATCTCCTACCTATGCCTTAGCTTCACATCCCACAGTTGGACAAGAATGTGGCTTTGATACAACTGTAAAATTCTACAGACAGAATATTAGAAAATCTTCCAAAACGCACCCCTTTTATTTATTTATTTTTATTAGGATAATATGCTCAAATGTATGCCAAATGGCCATATCATATACTATAATGTAATAATAACCACATGATGCACCATGATAAAATATCACAACTTTATATGCCTATTCAACCAAAGGGGAAACTAATATATAAACACCATAGCATCCATACAATGACCCAATATCCAAGGTTCCATTTTAATATCACCAAGGTGAATATTATGCGGATCTATTACACAAGAATAATTATATCTACCACTGAGCTGAGGAAAAATCTATTAAATAAAGGGTTATAAAACTGACCTGACGCCTCCAGGGAAAAGTTTCAGCTTTGCATCCCAGATGATGTTGGAAGAGGCTCTTTGTTTCTCTTTACAATTAGAGAATGGCACTTTGAGCCCTGAATCTCTTCTAAAATGGTGTCTCAGGCATCACAACCTCCCAATACTTGTGCAACTAGCTAATGGTCTCATGTGAATAAATCAGTATTAGATTTATGGTCCATGGTCAACATGTGTGGTCTAGCGTCCCTCCAATGTTGGTGTGTTTCTTAAGTTCCACAACTCCCTGTATTGTTCTCTCCCACTGCGAATGGGAGGAACGATCTCCCTATATCGCCTGTGTTGTGAAGAATGTCCTCATGGCCTCATAATTTGATTTTCATTATTTTGGTGTCTATGCCTTCTTGGTACCTGCCTGGTGGTTGATGAGATAGTGTACAAGCGACTCTAATCCACTGCCTAGTTCTTTGATCCAGATAATATTGTTATGAAATATGTAGAAGAACCCAACAAACCAATACCCACAACTAGAAACAATAGAAATGTGAAACCCCTGACCCAAAAACAAAAAGCATTATCCAACTAGGGTGATTTTGAGCACCACCAAAACTGGATTTATCGACTAGGGTGAGACTGAATCCCACCGAAGCTAGCCTGAAGATTTCACTTGAAACCCTCACTTGCGAAAGACTCACCCAAGCTTCCAAATCAAATGCCAAGAAAGAAAATCCAAATCCATGCCTTCCTTTCTCCTCCTTTCTTCCTTTATAACTTCCCATTGGGCCTTTTTCCCAAGTTTCTAGAAATTAATGTCAAATCCATGGGTTAGAATACCATCAGAAAATACCACATCTCCCTTGATTGTTTAAAAAATTCCCTCTTTTACCCCTTTTATTATAAATCCAAGGCCCCTTTTTCCAAAATTCTCGTTATTGCTAGCCTAAAGGAACAAGAGACCAATAAAGGTGTTATCTTCCAACAACCAACTGGTCGGAAATATTACACTACACTATTTTTCTATAATTAATTAAATATGCTTTAGAAAATTATATCCTTTATATATTAGTAAATGTGTTGATGCTTAGTATTCACTTTCGAGTGAATTTTAACACAAAATTATAAATCGCTTATAGTTTGGTAATTTAAATTCATTAAATATGTTAAAATAATTAAAACTATCATCTTTATTATAGAAATTAGTTAAAAACATTAAATATTTTAAAATAATTAAATCATTTACAATAATATCTTTAAAATGAAATTAAGATTATCTTATTTCCATAAAAAAAATACTTAAAATATTCTATTCAAAGAAAAAGAAAAAGAACATATGAAAGGGAGACCAAGTGAGGTAAATGTGAATAGATGAAATAGTACTTGCAATGTGCTAAATAATGAGTGGTAATAGTGTTTAATCTTTGAAAATAATTAATATTAATAGCACTTAATCTAAAAAAAAGTTGGTAAGAGGGATATACAAATAAAATGTATAAAATATATTTGTATTGAAATTAGAGGGCTTCTAATAAAATCTATGTTAAGATAATATAATAAAAGTGTAAAAATTTGAACATTTGGGTATTATATTTGGGAAAGTATTTATATATGTTATGTAAGATATTATGGGGTAGGTATGATGTACATAGTGGTTATAGTGATAGTAAATGAAAGTGATTTATGTTTGACAAGTACGAGATTGTCTTAATTGTTGATTTCAATAATTAAAAAAAAGAAAATTCAAAATGAATCTATCCAATATTTTTTACTTAGAGAGAGGGCATTGATTTTGAATTATTGCAAATAAATACCTATATTCAAACTAAATTTGTAATATAATATTTAAAAATAAAAAACAATAATAATCATTTAAATTAAAGACATACTTATTAACAACCACAATCACTTAAATGAAACCTTGAGGGTTACTTTCATTAGTCAAGTCCCTATTATTAAAGTGCTTTTACTATTAAGTAATACCTTTGAGTGAATCTGTCTGTGTACTCGAAGATCAAATAGAAAGCAAAATTTATCTTTAGAGTGAAAATGACTTGGAAACTTTATATATATATATATGATTGTTTAAAATATATTTTTGAATGTATAAGATGGATTGAATGTCTTTAAAATTTAATTGTGAATTGAGATTATGTACACCATACAACTTAAACTTACAATTTGAACATACCTTTACTTGATTTCAAACAAAATTGACAAAAAAGTACAAATAAAAAAGAGCCACAATGATACGGCGAGCCTTATTTCAGCGGCTATCCGCGCATTAATGCGCCCAGGGGTGGAATGGCCGCCGTCAGATTAAAACCGTAGATCATCGTGCGGTGGCCATTCCACCCCTGGGCGCATTAATGGGCGGATAGCCGCTGAAATAAGGCTCGCCCAATGATACTACTTAAAATGTTTTAGCCATTTTTGAATTTTTTATATAATGTATATACATCTTTTTCTTTATCATATATAACATATACACATTTAAATATTTATTTTGAAATATTTTATTTATGGATTATTGTTCACATTAAAATGATTTTTGTATGGTCAAATATTTTTAAAAAGTATAAGAATTATACAACTTTCTTATATTTAAAAGTAAAAATGAAAGTATGTTGTTGTTGTAGGCATTTTTTTTTCATTGAAGTGTTTTGTTACTTTATTTCTCTTTAAAATTGGTATAAAATTATTATATTTAATATGGATATCCAAATAGTTTATTTATAGTTAAGAGTGAGAGTAAAATATTCATATTCATTTTTGTTTTTTTAAAAGATATATGTTAACTTAAGGTTGAGCATTTAGTGAATTACACATCTCCTTCATAATAAGTTGTATAATAAATATCTAAACTCAAAAATATATTTAAATTTGTAAAATTGAAAAGATTCTCAATTAATTAAATTTAACCCAAAAAAAAAAACTTAAGCAAAAAATTTAAAGCTTATTATTATATTATAACTGCTAAATTAAGTAAAACATTTAAACATTTAGGTTACGTGGAGTTTAGTTGCATGCTGACGTAAAGCACTTTAGTTCAATAATCCCCAAATGTGTAGCTCTCATTTTCAATTCATGTGACCTGCAACGTAAAGATAATGTGACAAAGTGAAACAAAATCCAAGCGAACAAAAGGTGCGTAAAGGAATGAGAGGAAGCACAACGTATATGATTAGATTTTATTTGGACGTGGAGGTGATGCTGGTGCTGGTGCTGGTGCTGGTGCTGGTGCTGGTGCTGGTGCTGGACAAGTGGAAGTGGGAGTAAAGGATTTTATTTGGACGTGGACGTGGAGGTGATGTTGGTGTTGGTGCTGGACAAGTGGAAGTGGGAGTAAAGGATTTTATTTGGACATGGAGGTGATGCTGGTGCTAGACAAGTGGAAGTGGAAGTGGAAGTAAAGGATGGTAACGTCACATCAATGTAGCGATGCGGTCTTTCCACCCATCACATCACATCACATCACATCAATCTCCACTTTGCTCTTTTTGAATCTTCTGAATTAGGTACCTATGCGATTGCGGAGTTACACTTTTAAAAAACTTTATTGACATCCATATTCCATGGATACAAAGGCATGGTACCTAGAATGCGTATTTGTAGCTGACCTTAGTACTTCCTTGTTTAAGGAGGATTTTGAATGTGTTCATCTTTACCAATGCAATGTTGTTTATTCAGTTTTTCTTTTCAAAAATAAACTACAATATCTTTTCTTTCAAAATAAACTAGTGAGAATATTGTCAAGTTGGTTGTTAGTGGTATGTTGAGGCCCTTCACTCCCGCATGCTGAAGGTGAAGGTGAAGGTTTTTTTGCAAATTTGAATCATGAGCATGGGCGACATCATATGAATGACGAAGATTGAGAGTCGAGTGTAAATTTTATGGAGATCATTATATGCAACAATGATGAGACATTCTCTTATTCCTATGCACAAGCTATGGAATGACACACTGAGATGACTTGAGCCTTATAATAAAATATTCCTATGGCATGACATTGGTAATAATTGAATGTATTTATTGGGTGTAGTTTAAAAACTTTGAAGTGAATTGAATTATGGGGAGGGTGGAACATAATGTTTTGAGTATCTAATTATATATATATATATATATATAACTTTTATATCTTAATTTTATTTTTAATTGATATTAACAATGTTTTATTCAATATTTAGTAATTGTATACAAAACTACCTTATAGTATAGATATGAATATATTTATCATAGTATAATCATAACTAGCATATTTTTGAAATGGGGAAATGAAACTTTAAAATGGGTTAGGATCATTTCTTAGTGTTTTTTCAAGTTAGAGTGCATTGGTAAGTTGTTTTATTTAGGAATAGTTGTGTTTTTGTTCACGGTGTTTTTTTTAACCTTTGGCATTTCCCATGGTTAGTAGTGTTATTTGCTTTATAAAAATCCAGGTGTGAAGTAATTATTGAGCCAGAGGTCAGTGCTTTGTCTACTTTCAATTTGATATGAAGGGATGATGTTTATCCCTAATAAATATATATATATATATATATATATATATATATATATATATATATATATATATATATATATATATATATTTATTGGGGATAAACATCATCCCTTCATATCAAATTGAAAGTAGACAAAGCACTGACCTCTGGCTCAATAATTACTTCACACCCACACACACATATATATATATTAAATGGAACATATAACAATTATATTAAAATAGCTAGTTACATGGCCAAAACCATTTACATGTTTTAGAGAGATCCAAAGCTTGTGAATTTGAGGTTGATCATAGAGGCTCAATCCAAACCCTTAAGCAAGATCCCCATCATACAAACATTTCAATCCCGTCCAAGTAATTTTTTCCCAAAACCCCCCAATATCCAGACACATTTACATTCTATTTTCACTAATTTTATTTTGATCTAGTGTGACTTCTTGTTTTTCTTAGTGAAAAACTTTTTCCTTTCTTCCCAACTTGAGTCCAACCCGTGTTTTCTACAAATTCCAATGGATCGTTCTTCAACTAGTGCACGATAATATTCTTGAAATCTTCCTCATCCCCCTAATCTACCCAAGAAGTTGTCTATTCAACGATATTCCTTGTGGTTTTGGGAGGGGATCCATTTTCCACGAGAGATTGTTGCGTTTCCACTAATGCTACGTTTGAGGAATTCTGGCTGGAAATTGAAGGATCCATATTGGCATGCAAATTTTCTTGCTTAGATTCTATTTCCGGGGATGCATTTTCTTTCGTTGTATTTGCGTCCTTCTTGTTTTTTGGATCTTTCTTGTCCTTAAACTCTTCCTCTTTGAACACCGTATAGTGATAACCTTGTGCTCCTTCCCACCATTTGGGCATTCGGGAATTTTTATGGTCTTCGTTATTTTGAGAATGTTTACGGTAGTTTTTAATTACATGGCCCTTTTCATAGCATGCCCTACACTAAAATGAAATCTTCTCATAGACAAGCTTTCGGAGCAATCAAATTAATCTCCACAGGAAAACCCTTGTTGAAGTCCATCTCCACACAAATGGAGGCATAAGTAGTCTTGTAAAAATTTTTAGTTTCAGCACAATAACGATAAAAATTTTCGAGCACATTCCCAGTGGAGGAAAGCGATGTAAGATTCCAAAAATGCAAGGGAAGGTTCAGAAGCCTTACCTAAACTCGGGTAGTGGAGATTGATGCCATTACTATATCAAAAGTGGGACTCCAGGGTTGCATGAAAATGTCAATACTACTCCAAAACCATGACCCAACTTCATATATGGTTTTCTTGTCCTTTATATCATCAAAACCCACAATGAAAAAACCCTGAGTCATAGGGTAAATATCCAATTCGTTTGTCAAAAGGGGCTTCCATATCTCAGAGATCCATTTGTGAATATCATCTAGCTATGTCCAGTATCCATTAAACCTGCAAACCAAGTCATTCTCCAAAAAAAAAATTCACAACAAAAAGCTTCCTCATCTACAAGAACATTGAGGGAAGAAATATCATGAACCATTGGAAGAGCATAACCAAATTTTAGGATAGAGTTGTAAGAAATCAAAGAAGAGAAAGCTTGTATGACAGCCATACTTGCAAAAGAAATTGTTTTTTTCGTTGAATCACAGGGATTCGTCATTGAACAATTTGCAAAAGAGATTTGCAGAAAATCCATGCAAACAAAGCAAAGGTTAGATTATTATGATGAAACCTTAGTCACTGCATGGGTTTCCATAGCTCCATCCAACTTGGTTTATCACCAATATTTGACAAAAAAAGCTTCATTCATAAAAAAAAATTATAATTTTTTCCCAATTCAAAGAATTAAACTTAAATGAAAAAAATAACAATCATTCTCACCATCTTCTCAAAATAATTCCAATATATATAAATAATAAGTTGTTACCATAAAAGTGGGAATTAAACAATTTGTTACTGGTTATAATACTCATGCCATCTCCACATTGCGGATTCATATTTTATTAATAAAAACTAGATAACATATCTCATCATTTCAGGCCAACGATCTCCCTGCGTTATTGGAGTACATTACACATGTCTATATACCAACGATCTCCATGTATTATTGGAGTACAGATGCGTATTGCTACTCCCCAACACCACTCTATCTTATACATAAAATATGTCTCCTCTCTCCATAAATAATTTAAACATGGATAAAATATGTCTCCTCTCTTCATAAATAATTTAAACATGGATAAAATATATCTCCTCCCTTAATTGAAACTTTACAAATAATGAGAATCATTTAGAAAAAGAACATGAAAGTACAAGGCAAAGATTTTAAGACAGCTACAAATACGCATTAAAATACATTCTCAAGGCTTGATATGGATCAATTCCATTATAATAATAATAATGGGATTGGGATGGAAATCAACTTTTAATCCAAAATATTAATTAAAGAAAAAGGGAAGATATTTAGATGAAAAGAGTAAAGTGGAGATACCACATTGCTCGGATGATGGGACGCCACACTTCCCTTCTTTAACTTTCAATTCCACTTTTCTACCTATCAACAACTAAATACACAAATCAAATCTTGTCATGTAGGTACCTATCTATGCTCTGCTTTCTTTTTTCTCTTTGGATTTTGTCTCAACCCTACCAGGTCTATTATGCTTTTTTCTCTTTGGATTTTGTCTCAACCCTACCAGGTCTATTATGCCCTAAGTTGGCCTAAGTCATATCAATTGAAAAAACACTGGCAACAACTTAATTTTTTCACTGAATTTTATTTTATTTATTTTTAATTTGATTATATAAATTAAATAGTTGATAAATATTAATAAACATTAATTCATTATAAATATTAAAACACTTATTTTATAATACATTTCACTTTCTTAAAATTAAAACAAAAAATATTATAAAATTAATTACACTATAACTTTATCTTAAATTATTATTATTAAATTATATAAAAAATTAATATATCAATCAGCATAGTTTTCTTCCATTTAAATTTAATTTCAATATTAATTTAATTATATAAATTAAATTATTGATAAATATTAATAAACATCAATTCATTATAAATATCAAAACACTTATTTAATTTTATAATACATTTCACTTTCTTAAATTTTTTAAAAAATATCATAAAATTAATTACGTTACAACTTTATTTTAAATTATTATTATTAAATTATAGAAAGAATTAATATATCAATCAGCATAGTTTTCTTCCATTCAAATTTAATTTCAATATTAATTTAATTATATAAATTAAATTGGTGATAAATATTAATAAACATCAATTCATTATAAATATCAAAACACTTATTTTATAATACATTTCACTTTCTTAAAATTTTAAAAAAATATCATAAAATTAATTACCTTATAACTTTGTCTTAAATTATTATTATTAAATTATAGAAAGAATTAATATATCAATCAGCATAGATTCATCTTAAGCACGGATTTAACATGAGTCAAAAGGGTTCAAATTTTTTTAAGTGCAAACTTGTTTTACATGCAAAAATAATGTGTAATTTTTTAATGTTTAAATTCTATTTTTTTAATGTTATAGAGATTACATAACATGTGTATTGAGTTACTTTATGGCCATTTTTTTTTTAATATATTTTAAACTACATGTCAATATTAATTCATATTAAAATATTTTATTCATAAGTCACATTAGATATTTTATTCTATACAACTTTTAAATATTTTCTTTTAACATTTTTTCTACATATAGATATATATGAAGTTGATATCACATGTTATAATATTTTTTATAAAGTTTAAACATCTTACTCACATATTTTTTTTTACTTCTAATTACTTTACATGAAATTATATTAGGTCACGTGGACAATTAATTAAATATGCACAACATAACATTTTTTCCTTTTTCTATTATAAGCTACATTGTTTTTCTATTTAGAGAATATTTTATATTTATTTTAAGAGAGATGAACATACTCATACATCGCCTTCACATTGGATTGTAGAATAAGTCTCTTGGCTCAATTAAACATCTATACATTTTAAAAAAACATGTAACAATATTCTTAATTATAGAGATTCACTTCACTTTTTCATGGAAATTCTTAATTTTTAAATATACTTTGTTATAATATTATGGCTTATTAATACAACATGTCCAAAAACCAACTCATTTCATATGCCGTTGATTTATATAACATTTTTTTTAATTAATCAATTTAATTAAAAATAAAATATAATATAACTACTTTCAAAATAAATCTTAATCTTATATTTCTATATATTACTAAAATTATCATATTAAATACCTTAGGTATATATTTATTTATTTTTAATATATTTATTTTATGATTATTAGTTTTATTTATTTTTATGTTTTTATATTTATATTTTATATTTTTATCTTTTATTTTTATTTTATTTTATTTAATTTTTTAATTAATTAATTAATTTATTTTTATTTTTATTTTTTAAGTCAAACTATTCGTTATTCTATAACAGTTAATTGCAGCTTCATTATCTTTCTAAGTTGAGTTCTAGATCAGATTTCTCATCTTGTCCTGAACCACACTGGCTAGTTCGAAACGCGTAAACACAAATTTCTCCAATGTAATTTTCACCCAAAAATTTGATACATAATTTATAGATCACAGAAGTCAAATTCCTAATATTAAATACCTATCAACATATTTATCAACATAATTAAATCTAATTATATTTTTTTATTAAAAAGTATAAATAAATAAATTCATACATACATGCATAACTCAAAAAAATCATAAACTCACGTATATCATATATCTTAACAACCACTATCATAATTTTGCGCATATAATCTTTGCACCGCCAACATAATTGTGTGCATATAATCTTTGCACATTTAATTTTTATTTTATGTCCTTCTCTTTACCCTTTGCTTTCATAAATTAAGCACCTCATTGTGGGCAACCCGACCTCATCAATTCTCACTTCCTCTCCATATTGTCTTTTTCCATATGTTATTTCCGAGTAAGTTATAATATGCGTGTTTATCATATTACATTAGACAATTTTGATTACGTTTCAATGAAATAATTTTAAATGGTGAAATTACAAGATTAATTTATTTGGTAATTTTAAAGTTTAAATTATAAAATATTATCATTAAATTATATATGGTTCAAAATTTTGTATTAAAATTACTCAAGTGACAATGAACACTAAGGATTTAAATTAACTTTGATGTATTTAATATGTCTTTAAATTTATGCATTTAATGTGTCTCTCATTGTATATATATAATTAAAAAAAAAAAAAGATTTTGTAACTTCTATTTATAAGGAATATAGATAAGGTTACATTTATATATGTTGAAGTATTTATAAGGCGTTAAGATATGCCAAAGCCCATATGTTTTTATACAAATTAGCCAATCAGTGTTATAAACAATTACTATGATCGTAAAAAATATACATATAAAAATGATATTATAAATTGAGAAGATGATAGCATCATTGCTCCCCAAAAAATAGTCCACAATATGAGAAGACCGAGTGAAACATTCAATATATGCATCCATGGAAGTGCAATATATATTATACAATTTTCGAATAACATAGATATAAATATCCTCAAAGAGATTCAATAATATAATTTATCATAGTAACCACACAGAGAAGAAATGTAGAGTACCCAATAGTGACTCAGACCCAAGGGTCAAATTTTTTTTTTTCCCTTTGGCCTTCTTTAATCTCAAAGATTGAGCATGTGCTTATGTCTAAATTCAATCCCATTTTCGAGAGTTGATATGCTTCTTCATTTATGTGCCTATGTATGTGTTCAAAGAAATATGCTAGAAAAGTGAAATTTTTTGTTGATTTTTTGAAAGAAATTCAGTAGGAGTTATTCAAAAGGGTTTCTTTCCTTTTCATCCAATTTATGCTCGCTTGAGAGTCGCCATAAATGTAGTGAATTAACATTATTAGAGGCTGCAAGGAGAAAATTGATTTAGAGGGCAAAATGTTTAGCATATTTTTTTTTGTGGTTGGTTCAAGATTTTACTGAGAAAGTGAGGGAATGTGAAGCAAAAAGGTGGAGAATTGACCCTACTCTTCCAATGGAGCGAGAGCCCTGTGCAACACCATCAAAGAAAGTCCAAGGGGGGTTGGTTTGTATCTCAACTAGATGTGGAGGAGTGCACGAACAAGCTGGAGAAGATGAATGGTAAAATGAGAGGATAACAAGGTTTTGAGGGGAAAGATTTGCGGTGTTTGGAGGAATGTTATCAAATATGGAAACATGTCACTCTAACCAAATGCTCCATCTCACACAGAGAGTAAGGTCCTTGAGACAATTAGAAAAATGGGAAGATAACCAAGGTTGTAAGCATAGACTAATATCTTTCGTTATCAAATCCAAAGCTTATGGACAAGAGCTTTTTTATTTCCAACCAAACTTGTTTTGTGAATAGGAAGTTTATAAAGAGATGGAAATTCATTTGGCATCTGATTTGTAAAGAGGAAAAAATTTAGGACCTTGAAAGGATCTTATTTCGAGAATATCCCAAGTTTGTACTTTTCAATTTAGCATGAGCTATATAAAATTTCTCCATTTTGATTTTCCCGAGTTTGTCCTTCAGTGCCAATTTTCTATGATCACTGCTGCTCTGAAACAGATCTGTCAAAGCTTTTCACATTGCATATGGTGTCACTTTCCCATGGAGACTTGAGATAATGCGGTTTCGTACTCCCTCCAGTAAGATCCTCCTCGCCTTTGCAACCTTTTTTTTCCAAGCATCAATATTTGTGGCATCTGCTACAATGGGTTTGGGAATGTCATTATCAATGAATTATTTCAACCCATTGTCCTCCAGTACTGCCTCCATCTTGTCTTTCCACGCAATATAATTAGAACTTCCCTCAAGTGCATACTCCAATATCAAGCCATTGAAATCCATCATGATCCTGATTCTCTTGTTGAACCAAGAATACTTTTGCAAATTCGAATTTGATTCAGTCACAAAATCAACTTATCCTCCACTATGGTGATTTCTTTTGCTCTGATACCATGTATAAATTATATAAACATATGTATATCAACGGATTTAATCTGATCAAGCAATGTACTAAAGCTAGATATTGAATCCTTTTACAAATCAATTGTAGAAAATAAACACAATCACTAATCACAACACGTGCAGAAAGAAACAAATAAAACCACAACACAGATATTTTCCCGGGGAAAGCTTGCTGCTCAAAACCCCTCTATCTTCTATTGCATATTCACCATGGAATCTTGAAACAATTATAATGAACTCTTCTCACAAGAGTCTCCTGCACTCTCACAATTGTCTCACACTGACCTAGAAAAAATCGACCAACACTTAGCCAATTCTCAGCCTCTAATTAGCATGCCTTGCTTGCACAATTCATGTGGAATGCAATCCCTATTCTTTAGGAATTTAAACCTTCCAAAATTGCGCAAGGATCATGGGCAATCCAATGGATTTCTGGTTGCATGCGGGAAGCCTACTAATGATACAACTGATAATTAACATCCCTTTAACCTTTGTTTCAAATGGGTCTCCACTGTAACTGACATGCATGCAGATATTAATAGTAAATCACCAGTTGCATGGTAGATCATTGATTTTGAATTAAATATGATTTAATTCACTTGATCTATCACTAGTGCAACAAAGAGTTACAACTAGTTCAACTGACTTTAACTCACCTAACTGAGTTAACTGATTACTCATGCATTAAACTAATGCACTAACTGCAACTCAAACTCCATAACTAATAGAATCACTCTGCATGCCTCACCAACCACCCTAAACTCGAAATTCATGGGCTAACTGAGTTTATCACACTTAGTTAACTATTACAAGTGATTATGAGATAGTATTATATTTTATTGTCCAATTTAATTAAGGGATAATTAAATTAGACACTGCACCAATTTATTAAATTAAATTGGCTTTCACACTAATGTATCGCTAGGACCTGTGGTCCCACACTAGTGCGTGTGCTCCAATTTCTTGTTGACTTTCAACACTCCCTTTCAACAAGAAAAGGATTATTTTCTACCCCGATCCTGCCTCTATGGTATTCGAATTTGCTCCTAGCGAGTGCCTTCTTCAAAATATCTGCATCCCAACCTTCTGTGGGAATGTACTAAAGTAAAATAATGCGCCTATGAACACAATCTTTGAGATGGTACTGGATGTATATGTGCTTGGACCTATCATGGAATATGGGATTAACTGAGAGTTTAATGCAACTCTGGTTATCACAATGTATCACCATCGGATCCATCTGAGAACCAAACAAGCCAACCAGGATCTTACTCATCCAGATGGCCTCACATGCAGCCTGACTTACTGCCATGTACTCTGCCTCGGCTGAAATGAGTGCCATAGATCGTTGCTTCCTGCTGTACCAAGAAACTTATGTCGATCATATGCTGAATATCCCTCTTGATGTGCTCTTTCTATCTGATGGACTGCCTGCCTAATCTGCATCCATGAAGCCTTGAATATTGAATCCCTCTGTCCGTCTGTACCATAATCCATACTCTGTAGTGCCCCTGAGATATCTCAAGACATGCTTCCCCACCTTCCAAAAGAGCTTGGTCGGCTTAACCATAGCTTGACTCGGCTGGTTAACTGTGTAGGAAATGTCTGGTCTAGTGTTCACCAAGTACATTAGTGAACCCACTAGCTTCCTATAGACAGTAGCATCCAATACTTCTCCTTAAGTAGCATCCTCTTTCCTCCAATTTCCTAGAAGAGGAGAATCCATGGGTTTACATCTCTCCGTGTGAAACTTACCCATAATCTCTTTGGCATACTTGCCTTGAGAAAAAAATATCTCACCATTCCGCTGCCATATTTCCAAACCAAGGAAATAGTGAAGGAGTCCCATGTCCTTCATTTTGAACTCCCTTGAAAGATCCTCCTTGCAAGAATTTATCAACTTCTCATCACCTGTCAAAATTAGATCATCAACATAACGTACAATAATCAAGATCTTACCATCAACCACAATCTGGTACAGGTTTGCATCTGCTTCACTTTTGGTGAAGGCCAAACCGGTGAAATAACTGTTAATTCGAGTGTACCAAGCACAAGGTGCTTGCTTCAGCCCATACAGTGCTCTCTTGAGTCGGCACACATCCGACTCATTGTCAAAGATCTCAAAACCTTTTGGCTGATCTATGTACACTTTCTCCTCAATATTTCCATTGAGAAACACAGTTTTCACATCCATATGATGAATGTGCCACCCCATCTGCACTGAGAGTGCAAGGATAGATCTAATCAATGAGTATCTCGCAACCAGAGCGAAATCCTCCTCATAGTCAATCCCCTCAACTTGTGAGAATCCCCGAGCCACAAATCTGGCCTTATTCTTCTTCACACTCCCATCTGTCACATGCTTCACCTTATAGATCCATCTAGATCCAACCACTGATTTAACGATCGGTCTTGGTCAACTTCCAATGCACTATTCTTGACGATGGAGTCATACTCCTCAACCATAGCATCAACCCAAATTGGTTGTTGCACTGCTTCCTCAAAGGAGGATGGTTTTGTCACAATACACTTGCTCATAAGAGCCATGTATCCAGTAAACCTATCTGGAGACTCTCTCTGTTTGCGCAGTGAAGTAGGTGCTCCTACATGCTCTGCCGCATCAAGTCTCAATGTTGAAAATGCAACAAGATGATGGAGCTTAGTGAAATGAAGTCGCCTTCACTAAGTGGGCCCGCAGGCTATTTTTGGCGCAAAGTCTATTTTTAGACTATGGGCATGATACAGGAGTTGCGGTATGCTATTCTTGGATGATTGGTCGAGTTGGTAAAAATAAATGGACCTCTGATACCCAGACATACGCAATTGAGATGTTTGTGTTTTGTCTAAAAATAGAACAGTCAAATATTATTTACCCTTAATAATATTTGGGCTATAAACTTCAGTTTATCCTCTAGCAGCACTTCAGTTGGAGCTACGGATGTGGCCCATGCATCTGACAAAGGGCTTACGCTATTCCTAGGGGTTTGGTGAGCTCATGCATGGTTGAATTCAGTTAGAACTCAAGTGGCGGAGTTTGGTGGAGTTGATGAGACAGTTGGTGGAGTTGTGTTCTTGTTAACTTAGTTGAACTAGTTGTATTTAGTTTAACTGGCTAATACACTAGAGATGAGTGGGGTGAATTAAATATTATTTAATTCACTAAATATTAACTCATTATTCAACTAAAGAACACATTAGTTGACTGTAGTGCATGGACAGTTCAGTGAAGACCAGTGGAAGAGGTAGATGAAAGGGTGAGTTTGCTATTAGTTGTGACATTAGTTGTGCATGATATTTGCACAAGCATTGGAGGAGATTTCCAATGAGGATTGCCCAGATCAAGCCAGTGGGATTCAAACTTGGATCGCTCATTAGACCAACTTGGATTGCGCAGTAGAGGCAGGAAAACAGTGGATGAGTTTTGAACCCGTGACTTGTTCAAAACTAAGCTAGTTTGTGTGTAACTTTTGGAGATAGTACTAAGTACTTGTGAGGAGTATTGTGCTATGTATTGTTACATGTTATCTTCTATTATAATATACAAAATAGCTGGGGGTTTTCAGATATAAGCTTTCCCCATTAGATATTGTGTTTATGTGCGCATGCGACTGTTTCTATTTCCACATATTGATGATCAATTGTAGAAGAGGTTATGTGTTATGCATGAATTCGAATTAGTGTGTGACCAGGATAATCTCGGTGGATAAATCTTCATTATTCAGCAAATTTCTACATGGTATCGGAGCGAATTGATCATCGGGATCTATTAAAGTGATTACAATTATTTCGGTAGACAGAGTCTGTAACGGGCCAGGAAGCCTCTGGATCCATCCTTTCTCTGAAAGGTGATATATCCAGTAAATGCCCTTACAGTCGATCTCTGTGCTAGAAATATTTTTTTCTCACAGATCCAGAAGCAGTTGAGTTTTGAGCTTGGAATTCGAATTTTGCAGCAGATTGTTTTCTTGGTGCCGGAGTTGAAATGTCTTTCAACGGTTTGCGACTCGAGTATGCCCTTGAAGGCAGTTCGAAATATGTTGCATGGAAAGACCGGATGGAGGTGGTATTAGATGATAACGGGCTGAAGGAGTTCATAGATATGGATGTCCAAAAGCCTACTGATCCTGCTGAAGTTGAGGCTTGGCAAAAGAAGATGGCGAAATGTTGAAGGATTCTGTTGGAGGGCGTGAAGGATCACATTGTATCCAGCCTGCATGGAAAAGCTTCTCCATATTTGATGTGGAAAGCGTTGACAGATCTATTCCAGAGCAAGAGCGACCAAAGGAAGCTGGCGCTCAAGGATAAACTCATAAACATTAAGATGGAGAAAGGCGACAGTATCGCCAAGTACCTCACGAAGTTCACTCAATGCAGAGATGAGCTGGGAAGTGTGGGGGTGACTGTCGAAGAAGAGGATATGGTAGACCTGGCTCTCCTTGGTCTTCCGAAAAGTTGGCATGCATATCAAGATAGTGTCAATGGTCGAGAGAAGTTGCCGGGATGGGAGCGAATTTGGGCGGATCTCATGCATGAGGAGATAAGGAGGACTACCAGGGACGGATCTTCATCAAAGGTATCTGATGAAGAAAATTGCGCTTTGGCTGCCAAAGCAAAGAAGGGGAAGAGCAAGAAGGCTTCTCAGTCTGGTGCGAAAGGCAAGAAGAAAGACATGTCCAAGGTGAAGTGTTTTCATTGTCACCAGCACGGACACTATGCCACAAATTGTCCGCAGAAGAACAAAAATAAGAAGGTTGCTGGATCTGCAGCGGGAGAGGCATTGGCTTCTCAATTCGAACTGGATTTTTCACTGATCGCATGCTTGGTTTCAAGTGTGATGGGATCAGTATGGTTCTTGGACAGTGGTGCGTCATTTCACATGACCGGAGATCGGGATTTGTTTTCAGATCTGGAGGAGAAAGATCTTGGAGTGCACATCGAGATGGGCGATGATGGTAGATACAGTGCGACCGGTATCGGTACCATTTCCTTTGAGAGGGAGTCTGGTAAACCCTTCGTATTGAAGGAATTTTTGCATGTTCCAAGATTGATGAAGAATCTGATCTCTGTGGCGATGTTGGAAGACAAGGGGTACGATGTGGTCTTCAGCGAAGGAAAAGCTTTCCTGCACAGTAAGACAACTGGAGAGACCCGGAAGATAGGGGTTCAAGTCAAGAACCTTTATCAGTTGCAAGTAGATGGTAGCGCAACAATGGCATGCAAGGCAGGAGAAGTGGTGAGCCGGGATGATGGCGAGCTGTGGCACCGGAGATTGGGCCACCTTCACCATGGAGCCTTGAAGATACTGCAGCAGATTTCTACTGGGCTTCCTAAGGGCACTCTTGCGCAGTCAGATTAGTGCAAGGGGTGTACCTTAGGAAAATATGTGAAAGCCACCTTTCACGAGAAGGATAGTCGCGCCACGACGATCCTTGAGAGAGTTCACACAGACGTGTGTGGTCCTTTCTCAGTAGCTTCGACAACAAAGCACAAGTACTATGTGATCTTTGTTGATGATTTCTCTCGAAAGTGCTGGATCTTCTTCATGCAGAAGAAGAGCGAGACATATTCAAAGTTCTGTGAATTCAAGGCGTTGGTTGAGAAGGAATCAGGGAAGCATGTGAAGGCTCTTAGGAGCGACAATGGTGGTGAATTCATCTCTGCTGAATTCAAGGACTTTTGCAGCGCAGAAGGGATTCGGAGAGAGCTCATCGCACCCCATAACCCACAGCAGAACGGGGTCGCTGAGCGGAAGAACAGAACGATCGTGGGTGATGCACGGGCGATGTTGCATGATCAGGGCCTACCCCTTCACTTGTGGGCTGAGGCATGCAATACTGCAGTGTATGTGCAGAACCGTTGTCCTCATAAGATACTTGGCATGAGTACACCGGAGGAGGCGTTTTCTGGCAAGAGGCCTGACATTTCTCATTTGAGGATTTTTGGCTCACCTGTCTACATGCATGTGACGAAGGATGCTAGAAAGAAGCTGGATCCGACCGCAGAGGTTGGGATATTTGTGGGGTACACTGATATGCCCCACAACTATTGTGTGTATTTTCCAGAAAGTCGCAAGACTGTTGTGCGACGGGATATCAAATTTCAGGAGGAGAAAGCCATGAAGTGTTCGCTTGAGAGGGAGCCACACTTGCATGCAGATGAGGAGCTATTAGTTCCTAAGGATGAGCTTTCGGATGTGGATCAACCACAAGAGGAAGTTCATGGAGTGGAAGAGACCACTCATGCAGCGCCAACCATCAGAGGGCGCAAGCGCACTACAGAAGCTGAGCGACTGGCTCGAGATGCAGAGAAGGTTGTAGGACCACCTACAACATAGCGCAGACAGAGACAGTCACCGGACCGGTACACTGGATACATGGTCTTGTGAGAAAATGTGTCGTGACAGAGCCATCCTCTTTCGAGGAAGATGTGGAATACCCCGCATGGGTAGATGCCATGGTGGAAGAGTATGATTCGATTGTCAGAAACAGTGCATGGGAGATTGTCCCGCAACCGGAAGGGAAATCAGTGGTGGGTTCGCGATGGATCTACAAAGTGAAGCAGGCGGCTGACGGGAGTGTGGAGAAGTACAAGGCAAGATTTGTTGCCCGTGGCTTCTCACAGATCGAGGGGATCGATTATGAGGAGACCTTTGCACCTGTCGCAAGGTACTCTTCCATACGGATGATCCTAGCTCTCTCAGCGCAGATGGGGTGGCACATCCATCAGATGGATGTGAAGACTGCGTTCCTCAATGGAGTCATTGAGGAGGAGGTGTACATAGAGCAGCTCGAAGGTTTCGAGATCTTCAGCAGTGAGTCGCATGTGTGCAGACTCAAGAGAGCACTGTACGGGTTGAAACAAGCACCTCGTGCTTGGTACACACGGATAGACAGTTATTTCACCGGACTTGGATTCTCCAAGAGTGAGGCGGATCCCAACCTATACCAGATTGTGGTGGAGGGTAAGTTGTTGATCATTGTACTGTATGTAGATGATTTGATTCTGACAGGTGATGAGTTGTTGATACTCTCATGCAAGGAGGATCTTGCACGAGAGTTTGAGATGAAGGACCTGGGCATCCTTCATTATTTCCTGGGATGGGAGATTTGGCAGCGCAGCGGAGGACTGTTTGTTTCTCAGGGCAAGTATGCCCGGGAGATTCTGGAGAGGTTCAACATGCAAGGCTGCAAGCCTGTTGACACTCCTCTTCCTGGTGGTTGGAGGAAGGAGGATGTTACTTCAGCGGAGGTAGTGGATGCCACTGTCTATCGACAGTTGGTGGGGTCGCTTATGTATCTGGTCAATACATGACCCGATATATGCTATGCTGTTAACCAGCTTTCGCAAGCTATGGTTAAGCCTACCAAGCTCTTCTGGAAGGCAAGCAAATATGTATTGCGTTATCTTAGTGGCACATCGGGATATGTTCTGTGGTACAGACAGGAGGATGGAGTGAAGCTTTGTGGCTTCACTGATGCAGATTAGGCAGGGAGCCCAACGGACCGAAAGAGCACATCTGGAGGAATCTTCAGTATCGGGTCGACAACAGTTTCCTGGTACAACAGAAAGCAGAGATCTGTGGCACTCAGTTCATCAGAGGCCGAGTACATGGCAGCAAGCTTGGCTGCATGTGAGGCTATTTGGATGAGGAAGATCCTCGTCGGATTGTTCGGGTCACACTTGGAGCCTACTGTGATTTATTGTGATAACCAGAGTTGCATTAAAATATCGGCTAATCCAGTATTTCATGATAGATCCAAACACATCGACATCAGGTACCATCATATCAGAGATTGTGTGCAGCGGAGAATCATGTTACTTTCATATATTCCCACGGAGGATTAGGATGCTGACATCTTGACGAAGGCGCTCACCAGGAGAAAATTCGAATTCCACAGAGGCAGGATAGGGGTTGCAGATAATCCATATCTTTTTGAGAGGGAGTGTTGAAAATGCAACAAGATGATGGAGCTTAGTGAAATGAAGTCGCCTTCACTAAGTGGGCCCGCAGGCTATTTTTGGCGCAAAGTCTATTTTTAGACATATGGAGCATGGTCTAGGAGTTGCAGTATGCTATTCTTGGATGATTGGTCGAGTTGGTAAAAATAAATGGACCTCTATTTTTAGACATACAGGTCGAAGTCTATTTTTAGACTGCCTGTCTAAAAATAGAACAATCAAATATTATTTACCCTTAATAATACTTAGACTATAAACTTCAGTTTATCCTCTTGCAGCACTTCAGTTGGAGCTACGGATGTGGCCCATGCATCTGACAAAGGAATTACGCTATTTCTAGGGGTTTGGTGAGCTCATGCATGGTTGACTTCAGTTAGAACTCAAGTGGCGGAGTTTGGTGGAGTTGATGAGACAGTTGGTGGAGTTGTGTTCAGGTTAACTTAGTTGAACTAGTTGTATTTAGTTTAACTGGCTAATACACTAGAGATGAGTGGGGTGAATTAAATATTATTTAATTCACTAAATATTAACTCATTATTCAACTAAAGAACACATTAGTTGACTGTAGTGCATGGACAGTTCAGTGAAGACCAGTGGAAGAGGTAGATGAAAGGGTGAGTTTGCTATTAGTTGTGACATTAGTTGTGCATGAGATTTGCACAAGCATTGGAGGAGATTGCAAATGAGGATTGCACAGATAAAGCCAGTGGGATTCGAACTTTGATCTCTCATTACACCAACTTGGATTGCGCAGTAGAGGCAGGCAAACAGTGGATGAGTTTTGAACCCGTGACTTGTTCAAAACTGAGCTAGTTTGTGTGTAACTTTTGGAGATATTACTGAGTACTTGTGAGGAGTATTGTGCTATGTATTGTTACATGTTCTCTTCTATTATAATATACAAAATAGCTGGGGGTTTTCAGATATAAGCTTTCCCCATTACAGATTGTGTTTATGTGCACATGCGACTGTTTCTATTTCCGCATATTGATGATCAATTGTAGAAGAGGTTATGTGTTATGCATGAATTCGAATTAGTGTGTGACTAGGATAATCTCGGTGGATAAATCTTCATTATTCAGCAAATTTTGACACTCAATCTATCAGCTTCCGTGGTGCGCCTTCTACCATTTCTGCTGGATGGCTCTACATAAGTGTTTTCTGCCACTCCATGATCCTCTGCATGTGGTTGCTCCACATCTTGAGGTTAATTATTTGGAACCAAGAGTTCCTCATCTATATGAAAATCTAGCTCCCTCTCAAGGGACAATCGCATGGCTTTCTCCTCATCAAATTTTATATCTCGTCTCACAACAATCATCCTGTTGTTTGGAAAATACACCCGATAGTTGTGGGGAGTCTCAATGTACCCCACAAATATACCAATCTTAGTTGTTGGTTCAATCTTCTTCTTGGCATCTTTGGTCACATGCACATAAACATATGAGCCAAAAATTTTAAAATATGAAACATCAAGTTTCTTACCATAAAAAGCCTCCTTTGGTGTACGCATGCCAAGTATCCAATGAGGACTACGGTTTTGCACAAATACCGTTGTGTTGCATGCCTCCACCCACAGATGAAACGGTAGGCCCTGATCATGCAACATCGCTCGTGCTCCACCCACAATTGTTCTATTCTTTCTTTCTGCGACCCCATTTTGTTGTGGGTTATGAGGCGCAATCAACTCTCTCTGAATTCCTTCTTTGCTACATAAGTTCTTGAATTCATTAGAGATGTACTCACCACCATTGTGGCTCCTGAGAGCCTTCACATGCTTCCCCGTATCTTTCTCCACCAATGCTTTGAACTCAAGAAATTTTGAGAAGGTCTGATCCTTCTTGTACATGAAGTAAATCCAACACTTTCTAGAAAAATCATCAACAAAGATCACATAGTACTTGTGCTTTGCTGTTGAAGTAGTAGAGAATGGTCCACACACGTCTCAGTGAACTCTCTCAAGGATTTCCGAAGCTCAGTTCTCCTTCTTGTGAAAATTGGCCTTTGCATACTTCCCCATAGTACATCCCTTGCATGTGTCTAACTGCACAAGAGTACCCTTGGGAAGGCCCATAGAAATTTGTTGCATGACCTTCAAGGCTCCGTGGTGTAGACGGCCCTATCTCCTGTGCCATAAATCATCCTCATCCTGGCTCACCACTTTGTTCGCCTCACCAATCAATGTTGCACAACCATCTACATGAAGTTTATAGAGATTCTTCACAAGAATCCAAATCTTCTTGGCTTGTCTTGTATCTTTATGTCGAAGAAAATATTTCCCTTCACTGAAAACCACATCATAGCCTCTATCCTCCAACATTGCGACTGAAACTAATTTTTTTTTCAAGCCTAGTACATGCATTACATATTTTAATAAGAAGGGTTTACTTGACTATCTCTGGAAGGTAACTGTACCCCTCCCGGTAGTACTGTACCACCCGTCATCACCCATTTATATATGCATCTGGAGGTCCTTCTCCTTTAAGCTACTGAAAAGTTCTTTGTCTCCCATCATATGGAAAGATGCACCACTATCCAACTACCACACCAATTCCATTGCACTTGACACCATTCATGTAATGAGCGAGAAGTCAAGCTCAAATTGTGAGGCCAAAGCCTCACCGGCTGCAGATCCTGAAGCCTTCTTGTTCTTCTTCTTTTGTGGACAATTAGTGGCATAAGGTCCATGCTCGTGGCAGTGAAAAAACTTCACTCTGGACATGTCGCGCTTCTTTCCATATTTTTCAGACTCAGATTTGGAATAGGATCTCTTTCCTTTCCCCTTATTCACCTTGGTAGCCAAAGCGCAATTTATTCATCATTTGTCTTAGATGAAGATCCATCCCTGGTATTCTGCCTGAATTATTCTTGCACCAAATCCGACCAAAGTTGTTCCCAACCTGACAGCTTCTCCCTCCCATTGATAGAGTCCTGATAACTATGCCAACTCTTGGGAAGTCCTAGAAGATCTAGGCTCACCAAGTCATCATCGGCGATAGTAATTCCGACGCTCCCATGCTCATCCTGACATTGGAAAAACTTTTTAAATATTTTGGAATGGTGTCGCCTCTCTCCATTTTGATTTTCCTGAGGTTTTCCTTCAGTGCTAGTTTTCCATTATCACTGCTGCTCTGAAACAGATCTGTCAAATATTTCCACATTGTATATGGTGTCACTTTTCCATGGAGACTTGAGAAAATGTGGTCTCATACTCCCTCTAGTAATATCCTCCTTTCCTTTGCAACCTTCTTTTTCCAAGCATCAATATTTGCGGCATCTGCTACAACGAATTTGGGAATGTCATTATCAATGAATTCTTTCAACCCATTTTCCTCTAGTACTGCCTCCATCCTATCTTTCCAGACAATATAATTGGAACTGCCCTCGAGTGCATACTTGAATCTCAAGCCATTGAAAGCCATCTCGATCCTAATTCACCTATTGCACCAAGAATATGTATGCAAATTCGAATTCTATTCAGTCACAATCTCAACTTCTCCTCCGCTATAGTGATTTCCTGTGCTATGATACGATGTAGAAATTATACAAACATACATATATCAATGGATTCAATCCAATCAAGCAATGTACTAAAGCTAGATATTGAATCCTTCTATAAATCAATTGCAGAAAATAAACACGATCGCCAATCACAACAAGTGCAGAAAGAAAAAAATCAAACCACAACACATATATTTTACCAGGGAAATATTACTGCTCAAAATCCCTCTATCTATTATTGTATATTCACCACGGAATCATGAAACAATTACAATGCACTCTTCTCACAAGAGTCTCATGCACTCTCACAACTGTCTCACACTGACTCGGACAAAATCGATCAACACTTAGCCAATTCTTAGACTCTAATCAAATTTCCCTGCTTGCACAATTCATGTGGAATGCAATATTTACTCTTTAGGAATTTCAGCCTTCCAAAACTACCCAAGGATCATGGGCAATCCAACAGATGTCTGGTTGCATGTGGGCAACCTACTAATGATACAAATGATAGTTAACATCCCTTTAACCTTTGTCTCAATTGGGTCTCCACTAGAACTGACATGCATGCAACTATTAATAGTAAATCGTCAGTTGCATGGAATATCACTGATTGTGAAACTTATATGATTTAATTCACTTGATCTCTCACTAGTGCAAAAAACAGTTACAACTAGTTCAACTGACTTTAACTCACCTAATTGAGTTAACTGATTACTCATGCATTAAACTAATGCACTAACTGCAACTCAAACTCCATAACTAATAGAATCACTATGCATGCCTCACCAACCACCATCAACTCGAAATTCATGAGCTAACTGAGTTTATCACACTTAGTTAACTATTACAAGTGATTATGAGATAAGATTACATTCTATTGTCCAATTTAATTAAGGGATAATTAAATTAGACACTGCACCAATTTATTAAATTAAATTGGCTTTCACACTAATGTATCGCTAGGACCTGTGGTCCCACACTAGTGTGTGTGTTGCAATTTCTTGTTGACTTTCAACAGAATGGAGGATTGTTTTATGGCCTGGACCTCAAAATTGGCAAGATGTTGTGCATTGGATAAAAGGGATTTCCTTCCTCAAGGGGGAAAGGGACGAGGAGGGTCTTCATACAATCAAAGACCTCCATTAGGGTTAGAAGGAGGAACAAGGGTATCCAAGGGAGGGGAAGAGAGGGGTTGACCATAGGAGCATAGGTTATATTAGGAAATAGGTAGGGGGGGGGGGGAGGTGAATAAAAGGATATTCCTGCGAGGTGGGAAAGAGGGAGAAGTGAAGGAGATGATTGGAGGGGGGAAGAGAGAAATGATTCCAAAGAGGGGTTTGAGGGAGGGCATAAAGGTAGATTTATATAGGGAGGAAGAAACAATGGTAAAGTCATCCCGAAGGAAAAAATATGATTACTACAAAGAGGAGGAGCCAGATAAGAAGTAGATTCCATACCTGAAGAGGAAGGGCCCTAAGGGGTTGAAGTGGGGTCCAAGGGGTTTGTAATAGCCCCCAGTTAAAATTTTGTGTAATAAAATATCATAAAGGAAAAATAAGACCAAGGTCATGGGACATTTATTCCAAGTTGATTGTTGGGAAACACTCTATAGTGGGAATCACTTGTTGTTTGTTATGGCTAAGTAAATTGAAAAAGACATTGGCAAAGGCACTCGCAAAGGAATTGTTAAAGGCACTGGAAAAGGCAAAGAGGCATTACTTGAAATTTATTTATGAAAATAAAGGAAAATAGGAACAAAACGGAGATGAAGGGTCACAAAATTGCATGAGAAGGAAAATTGAAGGGAAATTAAGGAAAATGAAGAAAACATAGGCCTCAATAATAAAAAGGCTTCGAAGGACCAGTTCAAAGATTTTTTCAGTTTAGTTTTGGAGCTCTCTTATATTCTCTCATACTCTTGCACACATAGAGCATTCTTGAAGCGCTCTAACATTGGAGAAAGGAAGTCAAAGGAAGGAAAAGGAAAGAAAATGAAAATAAAGGACAAGCAAGGAAGGTTGGATCAAGCAGCTTCAATAGGAGGATTTTGCAGGTAACAAGTTGCATGTGTGATTTCCTAGTTGAGGTGTGAGTGCATGGTACATGCATTTTTTCAATTGGTTCATTTGTTATGATTGGCATGGGCTTTGCTGGATTGACAGTGGTTTTATCCTTGCATTTCCATTTTCTAAATACCATGGTGTGATGGGATTCATTTCTTGGTTGAGCTTTGGATTTCCGAAAGGTTTTGGAACCAAGTGAGGTGGTCTCAGGAAAATTCCTAAGGTTTGTGTGTGAAGATGGTTTTATCTGGGAATCCCTAGACATGTGGGTGGATACACGCAAATTCCTCAAGGTAATGGTGAACAATTTTTGAGGCATCCAAGATTTTTTTGGCTTTGTCTTGACCGGTTTGGTAGAGATTGTGGTAGCCAGAGGGTGGAAGTGGTTTAATATCCAGGAAGCCCTAGATGTTTATGTCTTGATATCCCATGTTAATGCTTGGCATATGAACAAGGGTGATTTCTTGAAAGAAATATTTGGTTTAACCCAATCTATAGTTAGGTGGTACATGGAAGTCCCTGTCTTGGTTGGCTTTTTATAAGTCAATAAGAGTTATTTTCCTATTGTGATTTATGATCAATTGTACTTGCTATTATTATGATTTTATGGTTGTCATGTCATGGTTAATAATCTAGTTATATGTTGTTTATAATCATGGATTTGTAATGTGATCTAGCTATAACTTGTTTAGGATTTGATAAGTATATGAATGGTTAATAAATGCATGGAATAAAAATTATTATTGCAGCTAATATGAGAGGGAATTCAACCTTCTCAATGGTTATCAGATGGAGCACAAACTCTTAATATTAGATGTGCATTCATGATATGTAACTCACGTGTTCACCATATGTTTGAATAAATAATTGTTATGGTTAGCCCTGGTTAGGTCAAGTTATTATTCAAGTTTTGTATGAATAACATTGTCATTACACCATTTATCAATATGAGAAGTTATAGGTTGTTCTGGGCAGTGGTCTAGAGGATGGCCTAGAAATATGGCTCAGATCTTGGGATCACACCCTCTAAACTAAATATTTTGGTCTATAATCGTAGGAAAGGAGGCTTGTGCATGCAGTTAGATGCCTATCACCACACCCTTGACTTGTCATGCATGTGGTTGTGATCCTAGGTTAGTGAAAAATAAATCTAACTCATGGTTTGGTCACTTGGGGTAGTTCTTTTGCCCCCAAGTGTCTTGTAAGCCTTGAGGGATGTCTGTGACTTACAAGTTTTCGGCCCCACTTCCATAACTGAAGCTTGGATCTCAGGTGATGTCATAGTGGAAATATACTTCACATTTAACAAAAGGGCTTGTAAAAGCGGGTAAACGTGGGGTGGCGGTGTTACATATTGGTATGAGAGCATGGCTCAAATACTTGGACTAGATGGGCTAGATGCATGTTGTTATGCATGCATTGTCATGGTTATATTTATCATGCATGAGGTAATTGCATGCAACTAGTATTATCAATCATGATGTTGACATATATATAATGCTAATCTGGATCAATTTTACAGATGAGGTAGCATCCCCTGAACTTCATTGCGGTATGCTGATTATGTTTATATTTGGTTATTTGACATTATATGTTTGCAGGAAGAAGAAGAGGATCATGACTAGAAAAATGGTGGATTACAGTTCATGTGACTCTCCTTATAAATCAATAGAGTAGCATGGGGAAGAGTATTATCCTGACATAATAGATACCTTGAGAAGTTTAAAGGAAAAGATCAGAAGTTGAAAGGTGGATAACAACATAATAATTGAGCCATAGGAAAGGATTTCCGGGGCTCATGAAAAGAAAGCAGAGGTCAATCCAATGATCCTTTATAATTTGTCATATTTGCAGAGATGGGGACAACCACCGATTTGTAATAGCCCCATGTTAAAAACTTCATGTAATAGAGTTATTAAAGGCAAAATAAGACCATAGTTATGGGACACATATTCCAAGCTGAATTTTGGGAAAATAATCCTAGTGTGGATGTTCCTTTGGTTTATTATGGCAAAGAGAAATAGGAAAAGACAATGGAAAGGCTTTGGAAAGACACACTATAAGGAAAATAACCTCTAGCAAAGGTTATAAAGGAGATTTTTAGTGTTATAAAATTGGCCAAAATTGTCAAAAAAACATTTGCTACAACATCCGTTTTTGGTAACAAAGGTTTTGATGGAGCTTCTATTGGAACTACAATACAACAAAAAAAAAAACTAGAAGGCAGAAGGCTATTACATAAGTTTTTCTTATCGGTGCAGGCATCGTGTGTGAACGCACCAGTGCGTTTAACTAGTATGCACTGGTACTATAACCATACCAAGCACTAGGATGGAAAACAAATTTTTGAAGCCCCAGGGCATTTAGTAACGTTCCGATGTGTGTCACTAACAAATACGCACTGGGACGATAGAAGGTGCATGCATCAGTTTATTCATATTATAGCTCTAAAGCATCAAGGAATTTAATGCAAATTGTATTGGTGTGTTGCAAATACGAATGCACTAGTGCAGGAACCTGCTATCTGCCCAGTGCGTATGGGTTGTGTACACACCCTAGGTCGTTAAGGTGTAAAAACGCACTGACGGGTTAAAGGAAGACCATACCAGTGCATGCAATGCTTATACGCCCAGGTTTTACTCGTCGATAAAGCGCAATGAGCGTTCTAATTGGTATTGGTATTTGGTGTGGTGTTCATAGGTCATAGAGATGCACCGGTGCACATTATCATACACACACACACCGATGTTCATTTTCTATTTTTTAGAAACATCGACCTGTGACAGTGCAATTATTGTGAGTTTTTAAAATTCATTATTCATCAAAAGTCGACACATATCTTATAACAATTTTCATATCAATTAATTTTTTATTAGTTAATTTGAATGTGATTTTTGGATGAATTTGTTATATCATCAAATTTTACGTCTCTTCATTATAATATTTAATCATCCATATATTTAATTAGTGGTGTAACATTTCAGAGCAACAACAGAATAAATTAAAATGTGTATATATATATATATATATATATATATATATATATATATATATATATATATATATAATACACTCTTTGTTATACAAAATGGGACAATTATTGGTATCCCTTTGTCTTTCAATTGGGACACTCTGTCCATTACATTAAAAAAAATGTCTCATTTCACAGAAAAAAACATTTCAAAAAATACAACGCCTTGCTTTGATATCCAAACATATTTTTCATCATTATTTTCTGGAATTGCTCTCACTGCTTGAGCTACTTCCATAACTTGAGTTATTTGGAGGAATGTTTTGTTCATTGTGTTGATTGTTTTCTTCTTCTTCAAATTCCATCTGTAGAAATTTGCTGAATAATGAAAATTTATCCACTGAGATTATCCTGGTCACACATTAATTCGAATTCATGCATAACACATAACCTCTTCTACAATTGATCAACAATTTGCGGAAATAGAAACAGTCGCATGCGCACATAAACACAATATGTAATGGGGAAAGATTATAGCTGAAAACCCCCAGCTATTTTGTATATTATAATAGAAGATAACATGTAACAATCTCAGTACAATACTCCTCACAAGTACTCAATACTGTCTCCAAAAGTTACACACAAATTAGCTCAGTTTTGAACAAGTCACGGGTTCAAAACTCATCCACTAATTTCCTGCCTCTACTGCGCAATCCAAGTTGGTTCAATGAGAGATCCAAGTTTGAATCTCCTTGGCTTCAACTGCACAATCCTCATGGGAAATATCCTCCAATGCTTGTGCAAATCTCATGCACAACTGATGTCGCAACTAATAGTAAACTCACCCTTTCATCTACCTCTTCCACTGGTCTTCACTGAACTGTCCATGCACTGTAGTAAACTAATGTGTTATTGAGTTGAATAATGAGTTAATAATTACTGAATTAAATAATATTTAATTCACTCAACTCATCACTAGTGTATTAGCTAGTTAAACTAAATACAACTAGTTCAACTAAGTTAAACCGAACACAACTCCACCAACTGTCTCATCAACTCCACCAAACTCCGCCACTTGATTTCTAACTGAAGTCAACCATGCATGAGCTCACCAAACCCATAGGAATAGTGTAATTCCTTCTGTCAGGTGCATGGGCCACATCTGTAGCTCCAACTGAAGTGCTGTAAGAGAATAAGCTAAAGTTTATAGTCCAAATATTATTAAGGGCTAATAATATTTGACTCACTTATTTTTAGACAGGCAGTCTAAAAATAGACTTCGACCTGTATGTCTAAAAATAGAGGTCCATCTATTTTTACCAACTCGACCAATCATCCAAGAATAACATACTGCAACTCCTAGACCATGCTCCATATGTCTAAAAATAGACATAGTCTAAAAATAGACTTTGCGCCAAAAATAGCCTGCGGGCCCACTTAGTGAAGGCGACTTCATTTCAATAAGCTCCATCATCTTGTTGCATTTTCAACACTCCCTCTCAACAAGATATGGATTATCTGCAACCCCTATCCTGCCTCTGTGTTATTCGAATTTTCTCCTAGTGAGCGCCTTCGTCAAGATGTCAGCATCCTGATCCTCCGTGGGAATATATGAAAGTAACATGATTCTCCGCTGCACACAATCTCTGATATGATGGTACCTGATGTCGATGTGTTTGGATCTATCATGAAATACTGGATTAGCCAAGATTTTAATGCAACTCTGGTTATCACAATAAATCACAGTAGGCTCCAAATGCGACCCGAACAATCCGACGAGGATCTTCCTCATCCAAATAGCCTCGCATGCAGCCAAACTAGCTGCCATGTACTTACCGTCGAACTCGAGGAAACGGATTCGCTTCCCACCGTACTCGTAAAACCGCTCGTCGACCCGGACATCGAAAACTCTCCCGTATGTGCTCTTCGGTCCGCGTCTCGCCCACCCGCACTGAAGGCGAAGCTTTCGCTTCTCCAACCTCCTCAGCTCCCCGTACCATGTAATTATATCATGATGTGCCTTTGAGATATCTCAATACATGCTTGCCTGCCTTTCAAAAGAGTTTGGTAAGCTTAAACATGGCTTGTGAAAGCTGGTTAATAGCATAGAATATGTCAGGTCGTGTATTGACCAGATACATAAGCGACCCCACCAACTGTCGATAGACAGTGGAATCCACTACCTCCGCTGAAGTACCATCCTCCTTCCTCCAACCACCAGGAAGAGGAGTGTCAACAGGCTTGCAACCATGCATGTTGAACCTCTCCAGTATCTCCCGGGTATACTTGCCCTAAGAAACAAACAGTCCTCCACTGCACTGCCAAATCTCCAATCCCAGGAAATAATGAAGGAGGCCTAAGTCCTTCATCTCGAACTCTCTAGCAAGATCCTCCTTGCATGAAAGTATCAACAGCTCATCACCCGTCAAAATCAGATCATCTACATACAGTACAATGATCAGCAACTTCCCCTCCACCACAATCTGGTACAGGTTAGGATCCGCCTCACTCTTGGAGAATCCAAGTCCGTTGAAATAACTGTCTATCCGTGTGTACCAAGCATGAGGTGCTTGTTTCAACCCGTGCTGAAGGTTGCCTCAGCTCCGCAACATGCACCACCATCGAATGATACAACACATCCATCCGATGGATGTGCCATCCGCTCGAGGAACACGCCTTCACATCCGATTCGATGGATGCCATCCCATCTCTACAATGAGAGAGCTAGGATCGTCTGTATGGAAGAGTACCTTGCGACAGGTGCAAAGGTCTCCTCATAATCGATCCCCTCGATCTGTGAGAAGCCTTGGGCAACAAATCTTGCCTTGTACTTCTCCACACTCCCGTCAGCCACCTGCTTCACTTTGTAGATCCATCGCGAACCCACCACTGATTTCCCCTCTGGTCTTGGGACAATCTCCCATGCACTGTTTCTGACGATCGAATCATATTCTTCGATCATGGCATCTACCCATGCGGTTCCTCCACAGCTTCCTCGAAAGAGGATGGCTCTATCACGACACATTTTCTCACAAGAGACATGTATCCAGTGTACCGGTCCGGTGACTCTCTCTGTCTGCGCTGTGCTGTAGGTGGTCCTACAACCCGCTCTGCATCTTGAGCCAGTCGCTCAGCTTATGTAGTGCGCTTGCGTTCTCTGATGGTTGGCGTCGCACGAGTGGTTTGTTCCACTGCATGAACTTCCTCTTGTGGCTGATCCACATCCGGAAGCTCCTCCATAGGAAATAATAGCTCCTCATCTACATGCAAGTGTGACTCCCTCTCAAGCGAACACTGCATGGCTTTCTCCTCCTGAAATTTGATAGCCCGTCGCACAACAGTCTTGCGACTGTCTGGCAAATACACCCGATAGTTGTGAGGTGTATCAGTGTACCCCACAAATATTCCAACCTCTGCGGTCGGATCCAGCTTCTTTCTGGCGTCCTTTGTCACATGCATGTAGACATGTGAGCCAAAAATCCTCAGATGAGAGATGTCAGGCCTCTTGCCAGAAAACACCTCCTCCGGTGTACTCATGCCAAGTATCTTGTGAGGACAACGGTTCTGCACATACACTGCAATATTGCATGCCTCATCCCACAAGTGAAGGGGTAGGCCCTGATCATGCAACATCGCCCATGCAGCACCCACGATCATTCTGTTCTTCCGCTCAGCAACCCCGTTCTGCTGTGGGTTATGGGGTGCGATGAGCTCTCTTCGAATCCCTTGTGCATTGCAAAAGTCCTTGAATTCAGTAGAGATGAATTCACCACCATTGTCGCTCCTAAGAGCCTTCACATGCTTTCCCGATTCCTTCTCAAACAACGCCTTGAATTCACAGAACTTTGAATATGTCTCGCTCTTCTTCTGCATGAAGAATATCCAACACTTCCGAGAGAAATCATCAACAAAGATCACATAGTACTTGTGCTTTGCTGTCGAAGCTACAGAGAAAGGACCACACACGTCTGTGTGAACTCTCTCAAGGATCGTCGTGGCGCGACTATCCTTCTCGTGAAAGGTGGCTTTCACATACTTCCCTAAAGTACACCCCTTGCACTGATCTGACCGCGCAAGAGTGCCCTTAGGAAGCCCAGTAGAAATCTGCTGCAGAATCTTCAAAGCTCCATGGTGAAGGTGGCCCAATCTCCTGTGCCACAGTTCGCCCTCATCATCCCGGCTCACCACTTCTCCCGCCTTGCATGCCATTGCTGCGCAACCATCTACTTGCAACTGATAAAGGTTCTTGACTCGAACCCCTATCTTCCGGGTCTCTCCAGTTGTCTTACTGCGCAGGAAATCCTTTCCTTCGCTGAAGACCACATCATACCCCTTGTCTTCCAACATCGCCACAGAGATCAGATTCTTCATCAATCCTGGGACATGCAATACTTCCTTCAATACGAAGGGTTTACCAGACTCGCTCTCAAAGGAAATGGTACCGATACCGGTCGCACTGTATCTATGATCATCGCCCATCTCGATGTGCACTCCAAGATCTTTTTCCTCCAGATCTGAAAACAGATCCCGATCTCCTGTCATGTGAAATGATGCACCACTGTCCAAGAACCATACTTATCCCATCACACTTGAGAGCAAGCATGTGATCAGTGAAAAATCCAGTTTGAACTGGGAGGCCAATGCCTCTCCCGCTGCAGATCCAACAGCCTTCTTATTTTTCTTCTTCTGCAGACAATTTGTGGCATAGTGTCTGTGCTGGTGACAGCGAAAAAATTTCACCTTGGACATGTCTTGATTCTTGCCTTTCGCACCAGACTGAGAAGCTTCCTTTCTCTTCCCCTTCTTTGCTTTGGCAGCCAAAGCGCAATTTTCTTCATCAGACACCTTTGATGAAGATCCGTCCCTGGTAGTCCTCCTTATCTCCTCCTGCATGAGATCCGCCCTAAGTCGCTCCCATCCCGGCAACTTCTCCCGACCATTGACAGAATCCTGATAGCAATGCAAACTCTTCGGAAGACCAAGGAGAACCAGGTCCACCAAGTCCTCTTCATCGACAGTCACCCCCACACTTCCCATCTCATCTCTGCATTGAGTGAACTTCGTGAGGTACTTGGCGATACTGTCGCCTTTCTCCATCTTAATGTTTCTGAGTTTATCCTTGAGCGCCAGCTTCCTTTGGTCGCTCTTGCTCTGGAATAGATCTGTCAATGCTTTCCACATCAAATATGGAGAATATTTTCCATGCAGGCTGGATACAATGTGATCCTTCACGCCCTCCAACAGAATCCTTCGACATTTCGCCATCTTCTTTTGCCAAGCCTCAACTTCAGCAGGATCAGTAGGCTTTTGGACATCCGTATCTACGAACTCCTTCAGCCCATTATCTTCTAATACTACCTCCATCCGATCTTTCCATGCAACATAATTCGAACTGCCTTCAAGAGCATATTCGAGTCGCAAACCGTTGAAAGACATTTCAACTCCGGCACTAAGAAAACTAGTTGCTGCAAAATTCAAATTCCAAACTCAAAAACTCAACTGCTTCTGGATCTGTGAGAACAAATTATTTCTAGCACAGAGATCGACTGTAAGGCCATTTACTGGATATATCACCTTTCAGAGAAAGGATGGATCCAGAGGCTACCTGGCCCGTTACAGACTCTGTCTACCGAAATAAAATTGTAATCACTGTAATAGATCCCGATGATCAATTCGCTCCGATACCATGTAGAAATTTGCTGAATAATGAAGATTTATCCACTGAGATTATCCTAGTCACACATTAATTTGAATTCATGCATAACACATAACCTCTTCTACAATTGATCATCAATTTGCGGAAATAGAAACAGTCGCATGCGCACATAAACACAATATGTAATGGGGAAAGCTTATAGCTGAAAAACCCCAGCTATTTTGTATATTATAATAGAAGAGAACATGTAACAATATCAGTACAATACTCCTCACAAGTACTCAGTACTGTCTCCAAAAGTTACACACAAACTAGCTCAGTTTTGAACAAGTCACAGGTTCAAAACTCATCCACTAATTGCCTGCCTCTATTGCGCAATCCAAGTTGTTTCAATGAGAGATCCAAGTTCGAATCTCCTTGGCTTCAACTGCGCAATCCTCATGGGCAATCTCCTCCAATGCTTGTGCAAATCTCATGCACAACTGCTGTCGCAACTAATAGCAAACTCACCCTTTCATCTACCTCTTCCATTGGTCTCCACTGAACTGTCCATGCACTGTAGTGAACTGATGTGTTCTTGAGTTGAATAATGAGTTAATAATTAGTGAATTAAATAATATTTAATTCACTCAACTCATCACTAGTGTATTAGCTAGTTAAACTAAACACAACTAGGTCAACTAAGTTAAACCGAACACAACTCCACCAACTGTCTCATCAACTCCACCAAACTCCGCCACTTGAGTTCTAACTGAAGTCAACCATGCATGAGCTCACCAAACCCATAGGAATAGCGTAATTCCTTCTGTCAGATGCATGAGCCACATCCGTAGCTCCAACTGAAGTGCTATAAGAGAATAAACTGAAGTTTAGAGTCCAAATATTATTAAGGGCTAATAATATTTGACTGACCTATTTTTAGACAGGCAGTCTAAAAATAGACTTCGACCTGTATGTCTAAAAATAAAGGTCCATCTATTTTTACCAACTCGACCAATCATCCAAGAATAGCATACTGCAACTCCTAGACCATGCTCCATATGTCTAAAAATAGACATAGTCTAAAAATATACTTTGCGCCAAAAATAGCCTACGGGCCCACTTAGTGAAGGCGACTTCATTTCACTAAGCTCTATCATCTTGTTGCATTTTCAACACCATCTACAAACATAAAAATAAAGTGTAATGAGTGTATCTACATTGGTGAGAATAATGAAAATTGTAATATTAAATAATATTCATCAATGTAAATAAAAAAGAAATGTACCATAGCAATAATTGACTCATGAATTATAAACATTATTTCAAAACCAAATTTCATGCCTCATTTCAACAATTCTTTTGTTGGCGCATGTTGGAACTGGGTCCCTTAGGACCACAATTTTTGAGTAAATTAATAAGTATTTTTTTAGTTTTGAGTTGTGAATTCTAAGGAATGTACAGTCAAGGGGCTTTGGGGTGGGTCAAAGCCCCTTCATGAGTTTTAATGGGCTAAAGGGTAAAACTAGGAGTCGCAAACCACAGTTTACGGACCTTAGGATGAATGCAATGTTACACAAAATTTTGTCACCGTCCCTGCAATCCCTTGCCCTGCATATTGGAAGTTATTTCCCGTGACCTGTGAGCAGTGTCATACTCTGCAAACACCTTCTTTGCATCCTTTTGCATAAGGACACCATTTCTTCTATTGAACATTTCCTCAAAAATTCCACAAAAACCTATATTTTGGCCTTGGCGCAGGTATTCAGTTCATCCCTCGCGCCAATATGGAGGATGTACACTAGAACCCGCGCCACCTGGTGCTCTGCCTCTGTGTTGTGCCCACGCCAACTGTTTTGGGAATTTTTTGTAACAAAATAGAGGTGGAAGTTTCCTTTAACCACCTGAGGGATGAGTCACAGGAAGTGGTTAATCTTATGAGCCACGGATCTCCCTCTTTAGGTAGTGGTTTCCTCCTCCCATGGAACACTCCTTAAAGATAGGTCTCCCTTCCATGATTATAGGGATCCTAACTTCTCCCTCTCCCTCTATATAAACAGGCTTTCTCCCTTTATGAAAGCTAGTTGAACATATAGCCAAGAAGCTGAACTTGGAGAAGAGATACTATAACTGAGTAATTTCTATTGAGAAGGTATAACCAAGAAGAATTCCATAGAGAGAGCCCCGTCCGAATTCCCGACGAGCCTTTGTGATATGTGCTCTGCTGGAACCCTATTGGAGGAGACCGCAACGTCAAAGCTTGGTTGTACTCTTCCTTCCTTCCATCAATATACTCGACTATGGTATTGGTTCCATCATTGTGTTATGTTTATCTAATGCAATTGATTTAGTCTTGTTCAACTGACTGATAGTTACGAATGTGGAATAGTATGTTGTATATCATCTTTGTTTCTTGTGTAAGTGTAGGTATCCGAGTGTGAGAACGAGCGGATCATGATATGTCAAACCAGGAGCGAGAGGCAGCCACTCTTTACGACGACAACAACAGCGTAGGACCTCCGGTAAGTCATCTATCGAATCTCCGTACATTCGTTAACTAGGAATTGATATTATAGCTTGTCTCGTTTGTGGCTAGACCCACTCTAGGGCTAGTGGGATCGCCTCTGTTCGTAGAGGGGATTTACCTCACCCACAAATTGGCGACTCCACTGGGGATCAATGCGAGTTTTTATTTTGTCCATTAGGTCTTATTCTTGGTCTTTGCCTGCTTAGCTTGCCTTTTCTGATCATTTTTGCTAAGTCTAAGACCCCTGTTCAGCCCCAGAGGATCATATCTGACCTCTGTTTTTCCAAAATTTTCCTTTTACTAGGGTTGGCTTGATTGGCGCGGTTTCCAGTTTGACAGTCATGCCCACTGGCGCTTGTTTCTAGTTCTGCACCCTCGCCATCCCCTGTTTGGCACTGATTACAGCCAGGAAGTCATGCCTGTTTGTGCTCAACCTAGTCTCCTAAATTGAGTTCATTAATTGTCAACCAGAGTTGGTAAACTGCTGAAGTGTGGTGCACTATATGTGCCTATGTATTTTTTTCTCACTACGTTGTGTCTAGTGCTTTTATGATGTTTTTGGTTTTTTTTATGGTTTTATGTTCACAAGGGAAAGAACTAAATGCTGGTGAGAAGAAGATATTGGTTAAAAATAGAGTGAAACCTAAATTATGGATGGCAAATCACAAATGCAAATACTAAAACAGAACAAAGCCTAACTATGGTTAGCAAACAAAAAATACAAAGCTTGATAATGACTTCAAGGAAATAAATCACAACATGAGCTTAAACTTGTCCAATTCATTCATTAACGATGTTTTGGAAGATCTTGAGAAAAGGGCAAGTTAAGTGTAAATGAAGTTCTCCTAACTAAACAATCAAACAATCAACTTACAATGTTACAACATCTCATCCATGTTTAAAGATCTATTGGAATATATTTGGAAAAGAACATTTGTAGCATCATAAGATTTCTATTCTAAACTAGCTTCTAATTCTGTTCTGCAACTCAATTTAACACCATTAGGCCTCACTCAGAAGTTATAGATTTCTCTTTTTAAAATAGTCTTTGAGAAAAGGCTTGTTTGTGAAATGATAAAAAGGTTGCAAAATACTCTTAACCATGTGTGGCTTTCCCTGAGAGGACATCTGGAACTTGCTTAATCATGAAGATGGCTGCAGAATTGGCAAATAGCTACAGAATGTCTGCATTCTATAGCTAGTTTCAGTTCAAAAAGTACTACAATGACAAAATCATAAAAACATAGCAAGTTAGCCATGATATTCATTCTTAAAGCAATTTTAACTAATTTCATTGATCATTTGAGCCTGGGATTAATAATGGTCAAAAGAAATGGAGTGGAATGTGGTAGAAGAAAGAACATTTTTGGAGCTCAACATACCCCCACTGCTAGATTCTTGCATGTCCTCATGCAACTATTCCATGAACTCAGAGACCTCTGCAAGAACATCCAACCCTCTTCTTCTGCTCTGCATAGTAGTTAAAGGCCTTCTAGGCTTTCTGATGACTAACTTGAACCTTAAATTGGTAAGTGCCCTAATTAGCTTTTTGTTTCTCTTTTTCAACTTTTCATTGGCCTTTTCCACTTTGTCCATTTGTAGAGACAGGGTTGAGTTCATATTGGTTTTTAGATTAACTTGCTCCCTCAGAATATAATTCTCAGTCCTGATATGTCTATTAAGTACTTCTAGCTCGTAGTTATCTCTTCTTAGCACATCCATTTCAGACAGTGGAGGACTAGGGGTTCTGTCTCTACTCTCTGAAGCTTTTCTCTCCAATGTTTCAACATAGTTGTAAATTTCTTGCTGTGCAGGATCAATTTCTGGAACTTCTTCATCAAAATCCTCCTCAGTAGGTGTTTCTTCGTCTTTTATGTTTATAACTCCAGTTTGTTTAACTTTTTTTTTCTTTAGTATGCCCCTCAGTCTGTGGCTCCTCCTCGGTTGAGATGGCCTTTCTCCTTTTTCTCTGGCAAATTTTCTTATGATCCTCTCTTTCTTAAGCTGCTTCTTAATCTAAACTAATTTTTCAAAGATCATTTCTTCACTACTTTCTTGTATTATTTTGCCAATTTCAGTTTTGGAGGATCTCCATCTTCTGCTTCTTTTTGTAGGTTCATGTTCAGGTGGAGGTTCCTTTGGTTCCTCAAAGTGATTTCTCACCAATAAGTTATCCCAATTATCCCCTATTTTGCTCAAATGATGTTCAATCAAAATCTTGACTAAACCATGGTGGTATAAGGTTGTCTCCAGAAATTGAATTCTCTTTTGGACACTTGAAGCCATTTTCTTTAAACTTTGAAGCAAGAAATAGGGCAAATTAAGTTCTTCTTCTAGGAAATGCATTATCAACCTAATATGGTAAACATAGAAAGTACCATATCTACCTTCACAAGTGATGAATTTTTTTAGGATAAGCAACATGTTTCTCCATTTGTTCTTTAATGCAGAACTAGGGATACCCTTTTTAAAAACCGTGACATCCATACCTAGTGACTTGAGTATCTGTTTCCATGCTTCGTTATGGAATTCTCTATTCTTAAACCACCTTTCTCCTTGTCTAGGCAGTCCTGTTGCTTCTACAATAAAAGCCTCTGTGACAGTGAATTTAATATCTCCAACTTCAACCTCGGCCCCATTAAAAGATCTTGAAAAAGTTTTAGTAACTTCTTTGTGGAAGCCACTGAATTTTTCAAGGAATTGCAACCATCCTGCTTGTTGTAAGATTTCTCGGATTTGGGGATAGCCTTCCAAGTATTTAGTGCCAACTGGTTCTGTTCTCATGACGAGGCCCATAACTCTTCTTCAATCTTCAATTCACCAGCCTTATGCTCTTAGTGAGAATGGTTGTTAACAAGTTGTTTTTTCTCCCCAAATGTTTCCTCTATTTCACGGTGACAATGGTTGTTACAGAGATACCTCTGTTTTACAGAATGAAATGGTTAAGATTCGGCTGCGGAAAGGGGTGATATGGAATGGTTACGGAATGAATTAATGAGGTGAGGTGAAGAAAATGAATCAATGAGTGAAAAGACCGCGGAGATATTTTGTAACTAATTCAAAAATCATCATTAAATGCTTAGTGACGTGACCAATCTAATAACTTTAGCACTTTAACCGTTTAGATTTTGAAATGATGATCGGATATGGGTTTTGAAGTGGTGGAATCAGAAGGAGTTTTAGCCAAAGTTTTTGCGGGATATTTGTTAGGCAAGATCAACAAAATTAATTAAAACACTTTTTGAATAATATACAACTAAACTGCGCTAAATTTTTTCATGATATGTCATTATAATCACTTCATACCTTTGCCTTTGCTTTGATTTTCTTGTGATCTTCATATGTTTTGTTTTCTCCTGAAAACCATTAATTTTTGAGTCTTCATAACCTTCTTAATCTTGGCTTGTTCATGGATATGCAGGATCATTTTGTAGCAAATCAAATGATTGCTGGTTAGTGCCTTCAGGATCTGTAGCTGCAGAATGTCTGTCTGGCTGTAGAAAGTCTGATTAGCTGCAGAATGTACCTATAGAGAACTTGAAACATGGAATGGAATGGTTTGGAATATAAGTGGAATGTTGTATGGAATGAGTGAAGATGGATGATGAAATATGGTATAATGGGATATGTATGAAGTGAATGATGGAGTGGGATGGATCACAACTAATGAAATGGAGTGAAAAAGTGCCCTACAATTTCTGCTGTGTATTATTCAATTGCAGATAGGAGATCAAACTTAAAGATATGAAATGGAAATGAAGTGGACCAAGAAGTGAAATGGATGAAGTGTGGATGAATGAATGGAATAAGATATGATATTAATGAATGGAATGAAATGAATGGAGTATGGAATGAAATGAAGTGAAATGAGATGGATCATAAGTGAAATGGATTTGCACTTATGATTTTGTAACAACTGCTTGTAAAAAAAAAACAAAATGGAAAAGTTAGAGTGTCAGAAAGATTCTGATTTTCACTCCATCTTTTATGTATAAACATGCCAATCAATGATTGGTTTTCATGTCTATACTTTATTTTTTTATTTTTTTTTAAGGAGTTTGACTTCAGAAAATTTAATTAAGTTGATGAAGAAGAAAGATTCTTCTTCATTAACTTCATATCACTGTTTTCCTGGAACTTCTTGACAAATTCTTCTCTTGAGAGTGGTTTGTGATACAGCTTCAATCTATGACCATTCACAAGAAAAGTAACCTCTTCTTCATCTATTGTCCTGATTTTTATTGCTCCTTTGTCAAAAATTCTCACAATTTCATATGGCCCAAGCCAATTTGTTTGAAATTTACCTTGAAAATCCTTGAACTTTGAATCAAACAAGAGAGCCCAGTCACCTTCTTTGAACTTCTTTTCCTTGATGTACTTTTCATGCCATCTAGCCCTCTGCTGTTGGACTATACTGGTTTTCTGAATTGCATCTTGTCTGATCTCATCCAATTCATTAATCTGCTCCAATCTATGCTTTTGTGTCTCTGATAGATCAAGTCCTAGCTGAACTGCCATTTTGAAAGTTTGAATCTGGAACTCTATGGGAAAAAAAACTTGCTTTCCATAAACAAGTTCATAAGGAGTATGGTTTGTTGTGCTTCTCCATGTAGTTCTATAGGCCCACAAGGCTTCAGGAAGCCTATCTACCCAATATTTTCTATGTAGATGGACAGTCTTTGTTAGGATCCCTTCAATAACCTTATTATTAGATTCCACTTGACCATTTGCTTGTGGATGATAGGGAGTGGATTTTCTGTGTCTGATTTTGTACCTCTCCATCATTTGTTCCACTAGCCTTGATGTGAATTGAGCTCCTTGATCTGTAACAATTTCCCTTGGGACACCAAAACGAGTAAAAATATCCTCAAAAAGAAAATTAACTACAGATGCTTCAGTAGCAGAAAGTAATGGCTTGGCTTCTACCCATTTGGTAACATAATCAATGCAAACTAATATATATTTCTTTTGTCTTGATGGAGGACTAATAGGTCCCACAAAATCTAAAGCTCATTTTTCAAAAGGTTCAATATGTACCTGAGGCTGCAATGGCATCTCACCTGAAGGAGAAGGTTTCCCTACCCTTTGGCAACTGTCACACCTTTTGACATACTCTTTAGCATCTTTGAAAAGGGATGGCCAATAATATCCTAAGTGAAGGATCTTATAGGTTTTCCTCTTATCAGCAAAGTGTTCGCCACAAGGTTCATCATGACATGCTTTGAGAATCTCAGGCGTCTCATCTTCCCGAACACATCTCCTGATGATAAAATCTGGACCTATCCTGTACAACTCATTAGCAACCCATGAATATTTTGCACTGTCATAAATGATTTTTCTTTTCTCTCTTGCATTCATTATTGAAGGAAATTTCCCTGAAACTAAATAATTAGCAATGTCAGCAAACCAAGGAGTCTGAGTAGAAATTGCAAAAAGATATTCATCAGGAAATTGATCTTCAACTGGAGTGTCATCTTTGATGTTTTTGAGTCTAGATAGGAAATCAGCTACTGTGTTTTGTTTTCCAGGCCTATCTAGAATGGTAATGTTGAATTCTTGTAAAAGCAATAACCATCTTATAACTCTGCCATTAGTAATTGATTTGTTCATTAAGTATCTAATTGCAGAATGATCCGTGTGAACAAAAGTTTCATAGCCTGTTATATAGTGTCTGAATTTGTTTATGGCATGAACAACAGCTAAAAACTCTTTTTCAGTTACAGTATAGTTTAACTCTGCAGGAGTCAAATTTTTACTGGTATAGTAGATGGCATAAGGAATCAGGTCTTTTTGTCCTAATACTGCTCCTAGAGCTGTATCTGAGGCGTCTATTGAAATATGAAAAGGTAATTTCCAGGTAGGTCCCCTTAAAATAGGTGCTTCAGAAATTTTTGTTTTCAGGGTCTCAAAGGCTAACTGGCAATCATAATTCCATTTGAATTCACAGTCTTTGGTAAGCAATTTAAAGAGTGGAGATGCTATCTTGGTGAAGTTTTCTATAAACCTCCGATAATATCCTGTAAATCCTAGAAAACTCCTAACATCTTTTTGACAACTTGGAATAGATAAGTTAGAGATGACTTCAACTTTTTACTCATCAACTCTAATCCCATCCCCTGAAATATGATGCCCCAAAACAATACCTTCAGTAAACATCATGAAACATTTCTCATGACTAAGTGAAAGATTTGCTTCTTGACATCTCTTTAAAACTTTTTCCAAGTTTGCTAAAGCTTCTTCAAATGTGTTTACATAAACTGTGAAATCATCCATATATACCTCTACACAATCATGTATTAGATCTGAAAAAAATCCTAAAACTGCCCTTTGGAATGTTGCAGGTGAATTGCATAATCCAAATGGAAATACTCGGTAAGCATAAGTACCCCAAGGACAGGTAAATGTGGTTTTTTCTTGGTCCTCAAGTGCTACTTGAATTTTATTATAACCACTAAACCCATCTAGAAATGAGAAGTACTTTTTGCCAGCTAAGGTATCTAACACCCGATCTATGAAAGGTAAGGGAAAATGATCTTTAAGAGTAGCTTTGTTTAATTCTTGGTAGTCAATACATACCCTCCATTTACCATTTTTCTTTGGTACAATTACCAAAGGAGAAACCCACTGACTATCTGAAATAGGATAGATAAAGTTGACATTCAACAATTTCTGCAATTCTTCTTTAACAATCTCCCTAAGATTTGGATTCATCCTTCTTTGAGGTTGTCTAATTGGTTTACAATTTTCCTATATGTAGATGTGATGAGTGCAAGTCTTAGGACTTATCCCTTTCATATCAGTGTACTCCCATGCATATGCAGAAGAATGTCTCTGTAATATCTTGACTAACTGTTCTTGTTGATATTTTTCTAGGTTCTTATTTATGTTTAAAGTTTTGCCTAGAAATATCTCACTTGTAGAGCTGCCAAATTTATCCATAGAATGAAGAGACATCTGTCTTGATGACAAAAGCTCAATGTTGGATTCTTCTTGAAATTGGTCATGTTTATGTTTCGAATAGGATTCAAAGTTTTCTAAAGGATTCAGAATTTGACTATCTTCACTAATTTCTAAAATTGTGAAGAGAGGTTGTAAGTCTTATTCATCCTCTATCCATTGAGTATCATCTAAATATGTAATTTTCCTTGTTGGAGGATACAAAGTGAATTTCTTAGTTGAACTACCATCAGAGATGTACATATCACCCGATCTACAACTAATGAGCACGGGGCCTAGAAGCCCCTGGTCTTCTCCTAGTTGAATATGTTGAATAGGTGTCTCTCTCGGATTATTCTTAGAGTTAGGATCATGAAATCCACAGGGTACTCCCAAGAATCTAGGGACACTGGAATATCTTCTATTACCCCATCAGGTTTGATCACAGATCTGTCTGCTAATTGTAATAATGTGGGTGTAAAGAGAAGATTAGAAGTTTCATTTTATCCATGATTTGTCTACTCATGATATTGATTGCTGCTCCTAAATCAATGAGTGTGTTTTGGATCTCAATTCCATTGATGTGAATTTTGACAACTGGATTTCCTGGGTCTAGATACTTTGGAATAGCAATCTTACCCATCATGATATCTGCTATTTTTTCTGCCAGTTGAATTTTCTTTGTCTCTCTTATTCTTTTTCTTGTTTTCTTCATGCTCAACTCCTTTATTGTCTTTGCTAAAATTAGGATTTCCTTGATGGCTTGTAATAATGGAATTTTAATGCAAACATTTCTTAGCTCATCTAGGAAATCATAATTAGGCACCATAATTTGTTTTTCTACACCTCTATCAATTTGTAATCTTTCTGGAAAAGGAGGTGTAGGAATGGATGTTGATGGCTGTTCTAATACAGGAGTTGAAATTATTGGTTCTTTTTGTTTTGATTTTTCAATGTTTGGGTCCTGAAAAGATGTGTCTTCTTCAAGACTTTTATTTTCTCGTAGAGAATCTTCCTCAGAGTTGTCTTGTTCTTGTATAATCATAGAAGGTTTCCTCTTTTCAAGTATTCTTCCATACCTAAGTTGAACATCACTAATATCTAGAGGAGTAATTAAATAAGTTGGAAACTGTTGGCCTTCTATCATATATGTATTCTGAGGATTTTTATTGTTGGGGTTTGGTATGGGTTGAGCAAGCAACTGATTTTATTTTTGAGGAAATGGTAATGGAAGTGGTTGATTTTGATGTTGTGTATTTTGAGGATTTTGTTGTTGAGGAAAATGTGGATATGGTGGATAGGATGGTGGATACTGATAGTACTGAGAGTATATTCCATAGGGATTTTGTGCCCCTTGTGCCCAAGCTTGAGATTTATTTTGAAATTGGGGCCAAGGTTGCTGCCAAGAATTCAAATTTGGTGGAGGTTGATTATACATTTGATCATGAAATCCTTGTGTTTGAGGTCCTTGCCAAGGCCTTCTAGAGACAAAATTGAGATATTCTGTGGAACTTGTAGGAATTTCTTCTTGAAAGACAGCTTTAGGACCAGGAAGTGAAGGACAACTCTTGGTATCATGTTTTTCTAAACAAATGACACAGGTCTCTACAACTTTTGCATCCAAAGGACACTCTCTCAGGGCATGCTTCTTTCTACATCTGGGACAAAAGATTGCTAAGGCATCAGATTCAGCTTTTTGCTTATTTTGTAACTTAAGGGTGTCTACTTGTTCACTAAGACTCCCTAAGATGTTATATTTGAATTCATCAAGCATATGCCCTATCTCTGCCCTACTTACTGTCCCAGAAGCAAACTTACTTACCCATGCAAGAGCAGGGTCTCTTGGACCTTTTACAGTTTTAGATTTCCCTCTTGAAAGGTTGATACATAACTCAGCTATTTCAGGTATTGTGAGCTGGGATATATCCCCTTTTCCCATCATGTTAAGGATATCCAACCATTCATCCCTATTTTTTTTCAACAAGAGAGCTTTTAAGGTGTCTTGATCTAAGTTTTCCATTTTTTCTCTTTTGATGTTGTAATGAAATCTCTCCAACAAATCTTCCAAGTTTTCATCTTCTTTTTGTAGCATCTTAAACACTTCCTCCTTATGATTGACTGGCATACAATAATCCAAATACCTCTCTAGAAATGTTTGTTTCATGTCTTCCCATGTCCTAATAGAACTATTGATCAAACTCATAAACCACTTCAATGCTGCTCCTTTCAATGTTGAAGGAAATAATTTAAGTTTTTGAGCATCTTGTAAGTAGTCATAAGTTCTACATAGGACTTCAAATTCAAATAGGAAGGTTTCAGGATCTTCAGTTTTAAGTCCATAGAAGTTTGGAAGGACAAAGGGTGAAATGTTTTTCATGGTTGTATTGGTTTCTTCATCTACTATAGGAAACCCAAAAGAGCTTCCCATCTCTCTTCTACCTCTTCCTCTACCTCCTTCACCTTCTACACCTCTACCTCCTTCTCCTCTACCTCTACCTCTACCTCCTCCAAATAATGTGTGTTCTCCATCAAAGACTCCTCCTCCCCCTTCTTCTGCCATAGTTGATTCTTCTGAGGAAGTGGAAAAGTTTGTGTCTCTAACAGAGGTCCTTGAATCCTCTTCTAAGGCAGGTTTAGTGGATGAAATGGGAGGTATTTCTAATGGAATATCTGATCTTAAGTCCTATGGGAGTCTAGGATCAGTAAAGGATGGATTATGGGTCTGATTTGGAGGTGTATTGGCTCTTGGTCTAGATGAAACAAGTGGTGTTCTAGGGATCAAGCTTCTGCTGCTACTTCTTATGAATCTACCCCTTGAATCTCTCTCTCTACGCATATAATTTTTTTTTTTTGGAGTTAAGAAACAAGGCTACCTAGTTACACTTCCCCGGCAACGGCACCAAAATGTTTGTGCTCAACCTAGTCTCCTAAATTGAGTTCATTAATTGTCAACCAGGGTTGGTAAACTGCTGAAGTGTGGTGCACTATATGTGCCTAGGTATTTGTTTCTCACTACGTTGTGTCTAGTGCTTTTATGATGTTTTTGGTTTTTTTTTATGGTTTTATGTTCACAAGGGAAAGAACTAAATGCTGGTGAGAAGAAGCTATTGGTTAAAAACAGAGTAAAGCCTAAATTATGGATGGCAAATGACAAATGCAAATACTAAAACAGAACAAAGCCTAACTATGGCTAGCAAACAACAAATACAAAGCTTGATAATGACTTCAAGGAAATAAATCACAACATGAGCTTAAACTTGTCCAATTCATTCATTAACAATGTTTTGGAAGAGCTTGAGAAATGGGCAAGTTAAGTGTAAATGAAGTTCTCCTAACTAAACAATCAAACAATCAACTTACAATGTTACAACATCTCATCCATGTTTAAAAATCTATTGGAATATATTTGGAAAAGAACATTTGTAGCATCATAAGATTTCTATTCTAAACTAGCTTCTAATTCTGTTCTGCAACTCAATTTAACACCACTATGCCTCACTCAGAAGTTATAGATTTCTCTTTTTAAAATAGTCTTTGAGAAAAGGCTTGTTTGTGAAATGATAAAAAGGTTGCAATACTCTGGCCTTTAGATTGATACTTACTTCTATCCAGATAATTATGTATTAATATGAGTTTGGAACAAGAGAAGTTTTGTAAATAATGAAGACCGTGGTATTTAAATTTAACAACTAATATAATTTAAAAATGCAATGGATGACAACTAAACTGGAGTGCTAATATAGTGAGCTAAAACTAAACTAAAGTGCCACTAGTCTATTTGAAGTACAGTGAACAATGTTGAACTGAAAAGCCATTATCAAATTGGAAATGAAATGACAGAGTTGAACCACATGCATTCTACCTCCAGAGTGCTATAACTAAGTTAACATGCAACTAACCTAAGGAATTCTACAACCCATCTCGTTCAGTATGAATGATATTTTGGAAGAGTTTGTGAGAACAAGTATGGCTGTATTATTCAAAGCAATTGAACATAAACACAAGACTGAAAGCAAATACAACTAAAATCTAAGACACCACAGCTACTTCTTACTCATTGTTATGATATTTTGGAAGAGCTTTGTAAGAGTAAGATTGGATATGCCACTTAGTGTAAACTAGCAACTAAGACCTACAATACCACAGTTATGCCTTATTCATCATAATGATATTTTGGAAGAGCTTATTAGAGTAAGTCCAACTGTGATAATTACCGAAAAAAAGTATGAACATAAACTTCAGAAACTTGCCTAAACTAGAAATAAAAACAAGACTAAAATACTTATCTACTGTATAAACAAGGCCGCTCAGGAGGCAGGGGCCCTCTACCACCAGAGTAGCACGAAATCTAGTTCAAGATCGACTCAACGCGTTTAAGGAAATGCTGCTTCTTTCATTAAAGAGGAATCATTTCAAAACAGAGTATTCTCGGACTTCAAAGATCTAGCAGTCAACCATAAAATCTAACAAAAATCTAATCCCGTCTCTCGGTTTCCCGAGCTACATTTATAGCAATTTACATAACAGAACTTGAGATAATACAGGGATTACTGTCTTTCCATATTAAAATAGAACTAGAGCTCTAAAGGTGGCATCATAATATGAAAAAGGACATCTGGACTATCCTTGTCCTATTAGGAGTCTATCTCCTATTTTGAGTTCCCGCGTGCATAACCACGTACAGAATTTCGTTCGATCTTCATGGAGAGAAAAAAATGTTGAGGGCATGACGTGGAATACGACCATGTGTGGCTTTCCCTAAGAGGACATATGGAACCTGCTTAATCATGAAGATGGCTGCAGAATTGGCAACTAGCTACAGAATGTCTGCATTCTATAGCTAGTTTTAGTTCAAAAAGTACTACAATGACAAAATCATAAAAACATATAAAGTTAGCCATGATATTCATTCTTAAAGAAATTTTAACTAATTTCATTGATCATTTGAGCCTGGGATTAATATTGGTCAAAAGAAATGGAGTGGAATGTGGTGGAAGAAAGAACATTTTTGGAGCTCAACAATGCCATTTCCTGTAAGGATTAGGGTTTGCCCTGTTTTGGAGTTTTTGGTCAGTGCTTGTGCTTCTGGGTTATTTTTTGGAATGTTTTGAGTGCTTTGGGATTGTTTGTTACTGTGAAAAACCTCTTTCCTTCAGTTGTTTGTCCATTTCTTGTCAGCATCATGGCCTTAGGGTTTTCTAGTGCTTGGGTATGCTGAGCCTCCTGAAGGAACTTTGGTCTTTTGTTTCACAGCCACCTTCATTCCTTGTTTGATTGCATTTATATCTCTTGATCCGTTTGAGTGAATGCATTTGGTGGAATGAGTCTTGAGTGAGTCTTTCCTCTTTCATTCAGTTGTGCTTATTGTCACTCCAAGTATAGATTAAACTGCTTGTATGGGTTTGTCTCGACATCTTTCTTTGATTTAAGGGATTGCAGCATTGGTTTGAGTTTTTGTTTTGTTTGCTTTTGAGTTGATTGAATTGTTTCGTTTCGACTCTCACATTAACATTCTCGAACTATTGTGAAGAACCGTTTTTCATATAATTTACTGCACTGTTTGCTCTATTACATTGAAAAAAAAAAAATTGTGCTTGCATTCTTGTTTGCATTGAGAAATTGGAAAATATTTCGCATAACTAGCATTGGGCATTCTAGGAAATATTTCTCATTTTCATTAGCTTGCATCAGATACTGTAGTGGATGCTTCTGTGTGTTCTCATTATTTTCTATCGCTTGAAAACTCCTAACTTTCTCGTAGATAGCTTTTCATCGAATGAAATGGTATTTTGTGGCATGTAGCTTGCATCTAGGGATTTGTGAGATTCAACATTCAGTAGGACCTTGGAATTGAAACATAAATACAAGATAAACTTACAATTTATTCAATTAAACTAAGGCAACATTGAAACTTAATGAAACATTTAGTGGTCTAAGTTAGAGACGTGTTCTCACGTCTTTAAACCTAGCAGCTGTCGCTCACCATTTGGCTTCAGAAAACGCTAGTACGGACTTGTGATCCCTGTACCGTCGAGTATATAAAGGGAGACCCCTCTAGGTTGTAATCCTTTTATCCGTAGGAAGCCGAGTTTGCCACCTTGTAACCGTGATACACCTAACACAGTATTCGGGGAGACTACCTGCATGTACGTCAAGTCCTTGGTTGATTCTTCTTTCATTTTATAACCAAGGTGTATATGGAAGTTCATGGGAACCTAGTACACCCTTTTACCTAGACTACCTAAGCAATCATTTTTTATCTTTACTAACTCCATAAATTTGAAAATATCATCGAGCACTTCTTCTTTCACGCTCATTTCAAACTAAAAGTGACTAGAGTCATCTTTGATTGTTTCTTGAATCTTAAAACATGAAACAACAAATTTTTGGTTTCAATGTGGTAAAATAAACTACCTACGATTACACACCCATTAAAGTTTGATTACTTGGCATGTCTTTGTTTTCCTTGGTTTTGATCCAAGAGTCTTCATTTTCAATCTTTTCCCCTTTTCTGGTGTGCTACAGTCATAGTGGCGGAACCATCAGTTTCATCTACTGGCGGTCCTTTCTCGGACGATTCATCTGAAACTTCTCATACCTCTACGTTTGTCGAGCTTCAACAGCCTATCATCCCGTCAGAGTACCCCTTTGGAGAACCAGTTGAGTTCCATTGGCCTCTTTTAAACACTTGGTTTGTATTTGGGGTTGGGGAAAATTTCCCCCCTCTTACATCAGGATCACCATTTTTGGCTGCTATCATACCTCCTAGCCCCCGTAGTCTTTTGCAAGATTTCACAGTGGATTCAGACATGGACTCGTCTGGTCCTAATGGCAGTGAGGGTATTCTAGTTTTTGATGAAGAATACCAACTTTTCTCGGGAGACATCCATGAAGAGCCTGCTCAATCTTCACCATCAATGTCGCTTCCAGTTGGATATAGGTCTTTGGGTCAGATTATAGTCGGTATGGCCTCCATGGCAACATCAACTCCGTCAAGGGGGGCAGTTCTCCCCTCATTAGGGATGTCACCGACGACACCTGTCTCGTCAATGCCTTTTGTTACGTTTGTCCCCACTAGGCCTACTGTCTGCATGGATGCATTGACACCAGTTATCATTGTTCAGTCCTCAGGAGTTTTGACTTCAGTAGAGACTTTGATTGCCATGGCGATCCCTGACAACCTTTCTTTTGAGGAGTATCGTCTGGCTGTCCAGCAGCAGAGCTCCCAGACTAATCAGTCCCCTCAGGATCCTTATCAGTCTTATTTTTCTCATTATGGTGCGGATGGTACCCCGATTTATTCACTTATGTTTCAGTATGATGAGAAAAGCAACCCTATCTACTTACCTGCTCCTGAGGCTTACCAGTTCCTTTATGGTTTTAGACCTACCTTGCTTGTGCAACCCTCTAACCAACAAGGACAACCCTTTCAGGGACAACCTTCGGTTCAGCAAGGGTATGCTTATGACCCACAAGGACAACCCTTTCAGGGACAATCTTCGGTGCAACAAGGGTATGTGTACGACCCACAAGGGAAACCCTTATAGGGACAACCTTCGGTCCAGAAAGGATTATTTTATGGCTCGCAAGGGCAACCTTACAATCCTCAAGGTCAACCTTTACAAGCTCAGCCTATGATCCAACCAGGGCAACCTCAAGGACCAACTGAGTAACCGGTATATCATCCCGGACCTTCATACGGTCCTGGGGGGCAGATCCATCCATATCAACCTTTTATGCAACCACAACAGCCATATCTTCCAATTGGTCCAAATGTTGCACAACCAGGACCATCATATGGTCCTGCTCTAGGTCAACCTGGTTATTAGGTACCACCTGGCCCACCGCTTCCATCAGGCAACCTGCTCCATAGGGGAAGCCTGGTGGCCCTCATCAGTCAGGTCAACTTGCTAATTCGGGCCAACCTGCACAGATAGTTCACCCTGCTCAGCCACCATTCTACTCTATGCCACAGCCGAATCAACCTTTGCACCCGAATTACCCAACTCAGCAGGGCCTTACTTATCAGTAGCCCCTTCGACCCCTGGAAGTTATTACCCTCAAGGTCAATATCGACCAGTATACAACCCACCTCAAGGTCCTGCTTATTACCCTCAACCGCCAGGCTATAATTATACTTCGCAGCAAAATCCTTATGTTGCTCAATCGGGACCCTCGTATACTCAGAATCAGTATCCTAGCCTTCAACCCCCGTATCCTGGTCCTCAGCCACCATATCAACCGAATTATCTACCTTATACCCCTTATGGTCCGAATCCTTCGGGACAAAACCAATGGGTTCAGATTTATACTCAACTAGGGTGGAGTATGGTTACGGGTCCTTATCGAGGACATGCTATGCATTTTAACCCTCAATTACCTTTCCTTGCCACGTTGGAGTTACCGGATCTGTCCAAATTGACAAATGATCCCATTCTTCATAATCCTTATTGGCCTCCGGTTCCAATGGAAGTTCTTGGTGATTGTCCCAAGTTTCAGGACAAGTCTGGAGAAGACCCCCAAGCACACATCATGACATACCATTTATGGTGTTCTTCAAATTCTTGGGTGGATGACTTTGTTTGACTCCGTCTTTTCCAACGCGCTCTCACCGGAGCTGCTGCTAAGTGGTATATCAAACTCCCTTGTGGAATATTTTAAGATTTCAACACTCTCGCTATGGAATTCCTTACTCATTTCTAGTTTCCGGTTCGTTATAAAGCTGGGACGCATCTCCTAACATCCTTGAAACAGGACTGGGCTACCCATATCTCGAACCACATTCATGAATGGAGATGGCATCGCCGCCTGATCAAGTTTGAAATTCATGATTAGCTTCTTACTCATTGGTTCACTACCTCTTTTGTTAATCATATTACGAAAGACATCACCATGAGGGCATGTGTAACTGAGGAACAAGCCATTGCTCGTGCCCAGTACCTTGATTTAGTGTACTCTCAATCGAGCATTTTGTATGACATCTTGACTGAGTCTCCATGACCTGGGACCTCTAAAGCGCTGGCTACCCCATGAATCGACGACGTTATTGGTTTCATATCTCAAACTTTACACAAGTCTTCCAATGGGAAGCAGAAATCAAATTCTTCCAATAATTCTGCTCCTTAGGCTAACCCGGATTCTGGTAAAACCTCGGAGGTCAACGCCGTTCAAGCCAATCCTGCGGACAAGACTTCCAAGGGGAGAAAGAAGGCCTAAGGCAAGGCCAAAGCTGATGCCCCAAAACCAGAATTATCTAAACCTCGTGCTGATGATGGTTCACAGCGAAAGATGAAGTATCCCTGTCTAATTTGTGATGAGGAACACTACACTAAGGATTGTCCTAGACGATCCGAGGTTAGTCAACTACTCAAAGGTGCTAAGGGAACTCTGACGGTCCTTAAAGAACCTTTCCCATCTCATCGAACCCAGATGGTCGAGCAACCTCTGCCATATACATCATTTGTCTCTCAAGTATTCATGATGAACAGTTCTACACCTGTTTCCATCGCTACTCGGTCGAAGGATTATGCTGGATCATGCCAGGCAGTCAGGAAAGAGGTTGCTGATGGTCCTCCTCCCTCGCGTGCCTCTGGTCCTCTTGAAATTGAAAGGCCCAGTGTTGAACCCGCTGTACGACCACCTTCTAAAGGTGTTCTCCAGAAATCTTCTTATAATACTAATGCCCTTGCTGCTCAACATTACAGTATTGTGGAGGATTTAGCACAGGCACCTTCCATGATGTCTGCGTTATAAGTGCTTCAGAGTTGTCCATCTCAACAAAAAGTGTTATTATTTGCAATCGTCGGGGTTGATCCTGCTGATTCTAGCTTTCTCTCTTTCAACTTAGAGAATTTCGTCCCCCTACTTCCGCACCAAATTGCGCTTGTCATAAAAGTCGGCATTAACGGTGTCAACATCCACAGAGCCGTTGTGGACGAGGGTGCATCCACCTGTGTCATGTCATCTGCTTGCTAGAATGCTATTGGCTCTCCAGCCCTAACTTCGTCACCTAATTCCCTTGAGGCATTTGATGGAAGGGAATCGAAACCCTTGGGTGTTCTCGCTAGCTTGCCGATCACGTTGCAAGGAAAAACAATCAACGTTGAAGTAGAATTCATTGACGCTAAACTTAATTACAGTCTTCTACTTGGTCACAGTTGGACTCATGCTATGTTGTGCATTCCTTCCACCCTCTTTCGACTTCTAAAGTTTCAACACGAGGACAAAATCATTACTATCGATCAGTTGTCGTTCTTTACCTCCTCTTCTGAGAACAACATGCCATACATGGATCATATTCCTTCTCCCCTTGACAGTGTAGGGCCGGGTCTTTTCAAATATCTCGCTCTCATGGGTATCTTTCCCCTTCTGCCACCAAATACCGTTCAAGTTAATATGATCTCTCGGTCGGATGAGTCGTGGATTTTCCCTTTACCTGAACAGGTTGATTCGTTTGGGGATTCCATGCCGCTTAGTCCCATCGAAATCAATTATTGTGAGCTTACAGCTGCATATGATTCTCCCCCTCCTGAAGGTGCTCCTTTGAGCATGTCTCTTGATGTTTATTCTCAACCTCCTGGCTCAGCGATGTGGATTTTCCTCATCCTTTGAAATAAGTGTTTCCATCCGACGAGGCTATAATGGAAACCATGTCTCTCAAAGATTTACCGTGGAGCGATGGGCATCATCGTTCCTCGTTTATGCTTGGCGTCAGGGCAATGTCTAACTGTCTTGAGCGTTTTGCGTCTCAAGTTCCTTCTCCGCCAATTCAAATGCCTATTTTGACTCATGAAGTTTTTGCTGAAGGTAACTTGGGTAACATTACTCAAATGATCCCTATCGACATTTTCGTGAAACCGGGAATTGTCGAGAACATCCATATGGGAGTCACTTGCTCTTCTGAGGAAGTCCAAGTGTATACTATCCTCTTTCGCAAATTCTGTGATGTTTTCTCCTTGTCTTACGAAGAGATGCCTGAAATTGACCCCATCATTGTGGTGCACGAGATTCCCACCTACCCAGGTGCGAAGCTTGTTCGCTAGCGTCTTCGTCCAGTGCATCCTCGGAAAGCCGCTTCCATGAAAGCTGAAGTTGAAAAACTTCTCAAAGCAGGTTTCATTTACCTGATTCCTCTAATAGAGTGGGTTTATAACATTGTTCCTATGGATAAGAAGGAGGGAGAAATTCGTGCCTGTGTTGATTATCGCGATATCAATCGAGCTTGTCCTAAGGATAACTATCCCACCCCTTTCATTGATCAAATCATTGACGATTGTGCGGGGAGTGAATTTTTTTCCCTTATGGACAGTTTTTCTGGCTATAATCAGATCAACGTTCTCCCGTCTGATCAACACAAGACCTCTTTTATCTATCCTTGGGGAACGTTTGCGTATAAGAAACTCCCTTTTGGCTTGAAGAATGTTGGGGCTACGTTCCAGTGAGAAATGTCTTATGCCTTACACGTTATTCGTCATATTGTTCAACCATACCTGGATGACCTTCTGGCTCATTTAACTGCATGAAAAGACCACCCGGACCATCTCCGCCAGATCTTTCTTCGTTTTAGATGCTACACCTTTTGGCTCAATCCACATAAATGCGTCTTTAGCGTCAATTCTGGTGTACTTTTAGGGTTTATCGTATCTAAAGACATAATTCTCCTTGACCCGCTTAAGGTTGAGGCTATTGTTAATCTCCCCTCCCAATCCTTGTTACACCAGCTCCAGAGTATCCAAGGGAAAGCAAATTTCTTACATCGTTTTATCCCGAACTACGCCGAAGTAGCCAAAGGATTCACACGAATTTTAAATTAGGACGTCCCTTTCTGTTGGGATGAGATTGCTCAGCATTCTTGTGATAGGATTAAGACGTTTCTTTTCAACGCTCTATTACATCCTCCAAATTACCATCGTGATTTCACCCTCTATCTAGCTGTCGCCTTCAGTACGATCGCCATGGTTTTGGTTCAAGATGATGATGACGGTAACGAGCATGTCGTTTACTACTTGTCTCGGAACCTTCTCGAACTTGAGATGAGTTACGCACATGTTGAGAAGTTAGCGCTGGCTACGATTAGGCCATCCAACATTTTCGTCATTATATCCTTTTATGCACGGTGACCATGATTTCTGATTGTAACCCCATGACCTATATTCTGTCTCGATAGTTTTTGGGGGGAAAATACTCGAAGTGGATCGTTATCCTCCAAGAGTTTGATTTGGAGTTTACTATAGACAAATCCAGAAAATCACTTGTTTTCGCTGATTTGATTTGTTCTCTCCTCGCCGACTCTGCTCCTTCTTCTTCCGAGGATCATATTCCGAACGAAACTCTTTTCTTGATTAGCACCCTCGATCCATGGTATGGTGATATCATCGTGTATCTCTAGAATTCTACTTTTAGGTCTGAGTTAACGAAAGTTGCCCAATGCCGCATTTTGCCTCAGTCGCAACCTTGTCGTATTATCGGAGATACCCTTTATCATGTTGGAGTCGATTCTGTACTCTGTCGATGTCTGACCCTCGAGGAAGCTGAGAAAGTTTTAAATGATTGCCACAGTGGCGCCTATGGTGGTCACATGTATGGTTATTCCACCACACAGAAGATCCTTCGTGCTGGCTATTTCTAGCTGTCCATTTTTAAAGACTGCATTGTTGCAGTATGCAAATGCCATGCGTGCCAGATATATCAACGCAAGATGCGTGCACCACTTGTTCCTTTACACTTTGTCATTACCATAGGTCCTTTTTCCAAATGGGGCATCGATTTTATGACGTGTAACCCTCGTTCAGCCAGGGGGCATGCCTATATTATCGTCGGCATCGATTATTTTACAAAATGGGCCGAAGCAATGCCTACACTGGCTGCGGACGGTAAGAGAGTGGTGCAATTCATATTCAATCATGTTATTGCTCGGTTTGGTGTCCCTCAAGCCATTGTTACCGATCATGGTTCTCATTTTTGGGACTATATGATGGTAGAGCTGACATATAAGTTGGGTCTGCATCATGATAGCTCCACGCCTTATTACCCTCAAGCTAATGTCCAAGTTGAAGTCGTAAATAAAGTCCTTTTCAAAATGCTTCAACGAAAAATTGGGATCCATAAATCAAACTGGCATCTCATGTTTTTTTCAGCTCTATGGGCTTACCGAATGTCGATTAATAGTGCGACCGGATTTACCCTGTTTTAGTTGGTATATGGTCTGGAAGCCACTCTTCTGATTGAATGTGAAATCCATTCACTCAAACTAGATGTGGAATTACTGCCTTATACTTAGCCTAAGGAAGAGCGTCTCTTGTACTTAGAGAGATTGGATGAAACTCGTCGCTTAGCTGCTCTGGTCATGGAAGCACAAAAGAAGCGAGTCAAAGCTCATTTTGACCAAACAGTTTCCCCTTGTTATTTTATTGAAAGAGATCTTGTTCTCCTGTACGACCAAGCTCATTACAAGCTGGGGGTAGGAAAATTCCAACCCATGTGGCATGGGCTCTACATCGTCAAACGTGTGTTACAGAATGGGGCTTATGAGCTTATTGATTATGAAGGTTGTCCCTTAACACAACCCAGAAATGGGTTGTACCTGAAAAAGTATTATGCTTGAGTCATTCATGCATGATATGTGTACATAGGTGATTTTTTCATTTTTTTGCATGCTTTGGTTTGATGTGCTTTGTGAGATTTTTTCTGATTATTGGGTCTTGTTGGTTATGCAGATGTCTATTTCCCCTGATGTCAGTTTCGTGGATGGTGCTTTCCGCAGTACGAGGAACTTGTCTTCGGCAGCCTGGGTAATTTATGATTCTATTGGTGAGTTGATTAACTTACAAGGTATTTGTCTAGGACCAACTACAAACAATGTTGCTGAATATAACGCTGTTTTGGAACTATTAACTGAGACAGTTAACCTCGGCATACGTGCATTTCTTGTGAGTTTGGAATAGCAAATTGTTGTTCTTCAGCTTAACGGTCATTATTCGGTTTGAAACCCATGCATTTTGAGATTGTATTTTCATATTCGTTTACTTGAAAGACATTTTGATTTCATTACATATCAACATATACCAAGACGAATGAATACATTAACTGATGCAATAGCTAACATTGTGCTAGATAGACATTTGCGCAATTTATAAAACATCATCATATGTAAATAGACCCATGTAAAAAATAGACGTATATATATATATCGACTGTTTGCAACATGTGCATCATAAAACCAAAAAAATATATATGTCTATTTCAGTTACATTGTGAGACAACATGTCTCTCAAAAATGTGCGGAAATAAAATCCTAAGTGCCTAATCGTCGTGGTGCTCATGATAGCACGTCACCGCCCGTACCAACTACCTCAGCAAGCGGTGGATACGAATCGGTAGCCCTATAGTGTGCCTCTAATAGACCCGAGAAACATTTTCAAAACAAGCATAGTCTGGAATGCCATCGGTGATCCCCTCCAGGTTTTTTACTATCTCCTCATCACTGCCCTCACCATGAGGATCGAAATCATGAGGAGTTCTCCTGGTTATCGGCGACATACCTGCAGGACGATCTGGGCTAACATCTGCATACATATAAGAGTAATTTTCAAAACATGCATATATACAAAAAAATCATAAACTCATGAAAATAAAAAATGAGTCTCACCTAGATATTTGTCCCAATCATCTCCCTCTGGGAGTGGGAGGTTTGGATCACTGGTGAATTTTGTTCTAACGTAGGGCCAATCCTCCACGACAATAAAAAAAACTTTGGCCTCCAGGACATCTGTTGGTCACCCTCAACTCTAGGCATCAATGCGGCCCATCGGACCATTTGTGGCTCTCTAGGTGGTGGCATTGGGACAATAACCTCCTGATGCTGGAATATGGGTAGTCGTTCCAAGAAGAACAATACCAGAATCGATCCAAACCCAAACTGATTTAGTTTGGTCTTCTTGCACTTAGTGAGTTTCCATTTGATGTTGATAGTCACGGCCTCGCCCCAGTTGAAGAGAGTTCGGTTCATACACTCTGAGGCAAGGAGTAGTTGTGTCTTTGTGGCCTCATGCGGTGCTTGCGATCCTGCAACCCATGTGATAGTGTGAAACACTACTCTTAGTGCCAGATCAAGGATGGTTTGGATGTCCACTTTGCCACTCCTTGTTCCTTTTCGTGCCCTTCGGCACACCCTGTCAATTACCATTTCCATGCTTTCTTCGGAAGGACGGTTACTGGTCAAGATAGGGACTACCACCCTACACGAAAATCTAGTGATAAAATACACATCAGAGACTTCAAGTTCAAGCTCTTGATTTCGAACCACAAAATTTTATTTATCTTCATCCCAAATGCTTATCAAATATTGAAGCAATTCGGGCTGAGCCCAGAGGCATGGTGTCAGGAAGAATTTATTTAGCCCACAATTTCTGAGGGCATTCATGCATTTTTCATTCGCCATGGCCTGTTCATCCTCCTCACTGTGTTCTCTCTCTTTCCACTCAATTACCATATTTTCTGCTTGGTACTTGCACACATTGTTCATATGAGCATTGTAAGTCTCCTTAGGCATCAAAATTTGTAATCAAATGGTTGCATTTTCTTTAAATTTAGGCGGATTTTGGGTTGTGCAGTTGGCACGATTGTTTTTCTAATAGTCACGCCACTGGGCGTGACCCCTGTGTAAAAAAGGGTTGATTGGCGTGGTCTATGCTTGAAACTCGCGCCAACCGTGATGTTATAGTTTTGACAAATCCTCCCCTAAAGGATTCAAAATGAAAATTAAAGGTAATAAAATTTAGCTTAAAAGAAGGGAAATGGTGTCGGCTTTTACCTGAAACTGACAGAATCCAGATTGGTTCACTGGATCGCTCGCAATCGTCGCCACAGGATTGCAAGGAAAATGGGTCACTGTTGCTATGCAAAGAGGTAAAAGTGAAAAGTAAATAATTTTTACCACTTATGGTCTTTTATAACTTTTTGAAATCTTAAATTAGGTTTTAAAACATATTTGTCGATTATTTTATCATATTATTTTCGAGGAATACGTTTTACATGTATTTTTGTGCAGCGACAGGTTTTCACATGGTTATGACGAAGAAACGAGTTGTATTTTATACTGTTTAGGACTTGGTAAAAATATGAAAAAGTCACTACTGGAGTCATCTTTCAGCTCTTTTCTGACTCTCTAAAACTGAAAAGATTGTTGAGACGCTTGTCATTTTGAACTCGTTAAATTGGCTTCGAAACAATGTCTACCCAGTATATGTATACCCCTTTTTTAGGCTAGGATATATTAATTACGAAAAATGAATACCTTAGCCTATCGCGACTAAGAGGTTCTCTCAGACACAGTTTTCTACCTTTTCGGATCTGTGAGACTACCTACGAAAAGGGACTGCTGGAGTTTTCTTTTCTGCTTTCTTTTCAAACTCTCTAAATATGAAAATATGTCGAGTTCTTCCTTTGTCGGACTTGTTAAAACCTGATGAAATCGTACTCAGTCGTTATGACGTTACTTGAGTTCCTCCTTCCTAGGGCTCGTAAAATGTACTAGGTTGGATTTGTCCGAAGGACATACTTACATCGCAAGCATATGCTATCCCCTTCAAGCTTGTTTTTAAAAATAATTGGGGTACTCACCAGAAATGGTGGGGGAAAATGGAACCAGATTGTAATCGTGTTGGCAGTATGTCGCTCTTGAACATGGCACTTGTCTACATTCATGTCGGGATGGGGACATCTCATCTCATTATTTGTTTTCCTCCATGGGTTTGGGTAATCTCTTTTGACCACTCATTTTCTCTTTGCCACGTCACCATGACCTCAGATCCCTTGATGTCAAATACTGCCAAATCTAGTGTCGTGCCATCGATATGTTCAAGAGAAGTTTGCCTCTGAAGTTTTCAACCTCCCTTTGATTCTCTGTTGGCCTTGATTCACAAAAATCATATTCCTCTGTCTCGTGTTGATGATGTGGGAAACATTATGGCCATCCTTTGATCAAGGTCACTTCCTGTCGACTCCAGCTCATTATCTAGGAATCTGATCTAGAGACTCCCTTCAGGTACCTTAGAGCCTGCATGCCTTAATGGTAGGTTCTTCGCATTCGACGTAAGGTCCACATCATTAGCCTTTGATCGACTGACTCTGTGGGTGTTCAACGTCAGATCACTGTTCACATTCTGTGGATTGTACCTTTCGTACCTTGAGATCCATTGTCATTATTGGTGGTTTCTCTCGTGTCTGTTAATAAATTTCATCATTGGTTGGTAATCAGACAATTTTCTTGCATGTTCAACTTCAGTTCACATATTCACATGCTCGAATTTGTACTTTGTTCGGGTCGAGATGGAGCGCAAGACCCTGGGTTTTGTCTGATGAAATCCAGGCTACGGGTTCTTTGTGGATTACTGTGACTTATTATATGACTCTTTTGATTGGATGGCTATGACCATACCTGAGTCTGTTTGTTGATCCCTACTTCTGGATGGTTGTGTCCATACCTCGGATCTCATTATTTATGTGCTCTATTTTGGATGGCTGCACCCATGCCACATCTCATGTATCAAATGTATCATTTGTATTCATACTTGCAGGTTTTCTGACAATAGTGTTTGGGTCAAACACATTCTCATAAAGCATTTCACCCCTCTCTCTCTCTCAGACCTCATGCTTTAGGGGGCATCTGTTAGACAACATTTTGTCACCGTCCCTGCAATCCCTCGCCCCGCATATTGTAGGGTATTTTCTATGAACTGTGAGTAGTGTCATACTCTGCAAACACCTTCTTTGTATCCTTCTGCATAAGGACATCATTTCTCCCGTTGAAAATTTCCTCAAAAAGCCCACAAAAACCTATGTTTTGGCCTTGGCGCGGGGAGCCAGTTCATCCCTCACGCCAATATGGAGGATGTACACTAGATCCCACGCCACCTGGCGCTCTGCCTCTATGTTGTGCCCACGCCAGCTGTTTTGGGAATTTTTTGTAACAAAATAGAGGAGAAAGTTTCCTTTAACCACCTCAGGGATGAGTCATAGGAAATGGTTAATCTGATGAGCCACGGATCTCCCTCTTTAGGTTGTGGTTTCCTCCTCCCATGGAACACTCCTTGAAGATATGTCTCCCTTCCATGATTATAGGTATCATAACCTCTCCCTCTCCCTCTATATAAACATGCCTTCTCCCTTTATGAAAGCTAGTTGAACATATAGCCAAGAAGCTAAACTTGGAGAAGATATACTATACCTGAGTAATTGCTATTGAGAAGGTAGAGCCAAGGAGAATTCCGTAGAGGGAGCCCCGTCTGAAATCCCTAAGAGCCTTTGTGAGACGCGCTTCGCTAGAACCCTGTTGGAGGAGACCACAATGTTGAAGCTTGGCTATACTCTTCCTTCCTTTCATTAATATACTCGACTATGGTATTGGTTCCATCATTGTGTTATGTTTATCTGATGCAATTGATCTATTCTTCTTCGATTGAATGATAATTATGAATGTGGAATAGTGTGTTGTATATCGTCTTTGTTTCTTGTGTATGTGCAGGTATCTGAGCGTGAGAACGCGCGGATCGTGATCTGTCAAACCAAGAGCAAGAGGCAGCCACTGTTTTCGACAACAACAACAGCGTAGGACCTCTGGTAAGTCATCTATCGAATCTCCATACATTCGTTAACTAGGAATTGATATTATAGCTTGTCTCGTTTATGGCTAGACCCACTCCAGGGCTAGTGGGATCGCCTCTATTCGTAGAGGGGATTTACCTCACCAACATGCAGGCAAAGATATACATAGAGGTATAGATAGAGCCAGATAAGTAATTCTTTGGTAAGATTATGATACGTTATGAACTTTGAAGCGAATCTATAAGTGTCTGTATCTTAAAGGTTCCTGTTGGCTGTGTGCAGACCCCACTAGTTGTGTGCGTGGGTGAATCTAAAGAAGTGTAAAGGGTTTTACGACTGTTGGTGAATAAAGAAGTGTTTTGGATAATTTTGAGTACTAAATGCATCTGTGATATGTTTCTGTGATCTATTTTTCTTATGATTTATGTTATCTATGATTGGATCGGTTGCGTACATGTTATGATGTTTAATATGAATGTTAGATGCATAGATCTATTACTGTAAGAGCTAAATATCATTTTCAAAGGGATTACAAAGCCATTATTTGTGCACGCACAGGGTAGCCTCCATAAGTTGACCTAGATTTTCCTGGTTAGGGCTTCTGATGCGTAAGACAGTTCGTTATTATTATAGATTCGTGGACACCCACATCATTTAATTCTCTCTCAGGGTGTGGAATCCTGGTTCCAGCACCCCCCCCCCCCACATACTGCTTCGGGTGAGACTTTGGCCTGTGTAGGTAGGTCACTACCAAAAGGGCTAGTAGTAAGAGGGTTTTGTTGGTTACACTTAACTCCGAACCTGGTTGAGGACCCCTCAAGCCAACAAATGGTTCTGTTGCCGGGACTAGGATCATTTTGAGAGAGATTAGGTGATGTGGAAACCATCGAATATTCAATTAGAAGACTGGTTTAAACAAAATATATGTGAATTATCCATCAAGGAGAAAAGAAGTAAGAAGTTGTCTGCAGAAGAGTGGGAAAATAAGTATATTTTCACAAAGGTTCACAAAATTTTCTTTGTGACCTTTTCGCATGAGTTGCAGGAGTGGTTGTTCAGGTTAGTTGAGTTTAAAACCTATTGGAAGGACAATAATATCACTCAGTGGACACCTGAGTTGATCCAACAGCTAGAACATATCGATAACTCCATCACCTGCACAGTAGATCATTGAGTTGACAACATTCCGGGTGGGTTTGTAATAGAATTTTCATTAGATCAGTTTCTTTCATATTCTGAAGTTCAAAGGAGGTTCTTCAAAGGATTGAGGGGTAAGTTAATATGCTCTCTGCCTTTGTTGATTAAGATGTTATTTTGTGAAAAGGGTGTTCTGTGCAGTCACATCGAGTGAATGACCCCAAACGAAGTTGAAAGTAGTACGCACAACGGAAAGTACTTTTGGGTTAACCAGAGAGGAGACATATTTGTATACAACCCTCTGATAAATCCACCTAATAGTGATATATAGAGTGTTGAGGCTATACACACTGGAGGTAGCCCTCCAACTACTCCTCAATCGAAATTGCATGGGCGTCAGTCATCTCCTACCCCATCTCCACCACCATCAAGAGGTGATATGGCTACGCATATGAAGCTACCCATCTTAAAAGGTGTGGGCGATGATTTCCTAGAAAGGTTGTGGTTTTTTGCAGACGTAATATGGACAACGCAGAATGTCAATACTGATGCTGTCAAGCGGGTGCAGCCAGCCATGACGTTTGAAGGTTGCATGCTAGACTGGTTTATGGGATATTTGGCTTAGAATGTGGATCCTCCTGTCAAATAAATTAAGATGTCCTTAAAGTAGCAGTTCAAGAAACTTAAGTCCTAATCAAAATGTGTAACTAAACTGAAGGATATCCGACAGGAACCAAACAAATATGTCTGGAAGTAGATCAACAATTGAAACACACGATCAATAATGGAGGGCTTGTCTATGATGATAAGCAACATAAATAATGGTTCATTGCCATGCTACTACCATACTTTCGCGACCCTATGAATCAACAGAAAATTGATTCTCAAGCAAAGGCTTTTGAAGTTGCTACAAAGTGGGAAGTCACGCTTAGATCTGATGACCAATTTGGAACTCTGCAAATCCAAAGTTAGTTGGAAGCAATGCACTTGGAGATTCAGAACCTGCACATAGACAAAGGAAAATAATTTGTTACGGATGTATGGTGTATATGTTGTAAGGGTTCCAACCACATAAAGGACCAGTGTACCATACTTCAAGATTACATGCAATCAGGAGGACCAAATCCATTACGACCCAGGGTTGTTGTAGGATCGAGTGGTACTCCTACACTGTGGTGCACCGACTGTCAAGTGGCTGGAAGGTATGATACAAACCATTTCCCTCAATTAGGAAGTTATGTACCATAGATGAAGCAACAATGGTGTAGGTTCTGCTCCTCGGTTGGCCATGATGAGCATTATTGCGACACCTTTGATTGGATGATAGACAATGCGAACCTCTATAGGGTGTAGGCTAACGCATCTTCACTAGCATCCCCCTTTAGGCGGGGTGGATCTCCAGCCATAATAAGGGAAGGAGGGAGAGGTGGAGGTGCAGGTCGTGGAAGAGGAAAACTGATTTTCTATAACTGTGGAGACGTTGGACACTATGCGCGCGACTGTCCAAACCCTGCACGAAATTCTTGCAAGTATTTTAGATAGTTTGATAATGTTATTGAATATTGTCCTATTTTGATTGCTATAAGGCAGGAGAAGCAAGAACAGACACTGGCACAGAATATCCAAATGGTTAGAGATGAGTTGCGCAATGATGATCCAACTGTAAACATAATTACATGCAGTGGTGCTACCACCATTGAAGACGAGGGAAATAAGGATGATGGAGAGCCATTGATCAAGAATGCCTCTGAAAAAAGGAAGGACTCAACATGCAGAAGGAAAAGGAGTCTTTTGTAGAAGCCAGGAGGGACTTTTTTGCTGCAAGTGCGTCCACATCCAAGTCAAACATGGAAGCAAATATTGACGATGAAGTCAAACCCTTCATACAAACTTGCATTAAGTTATTGCACAACCAAAAAGCAGTAGAAAACCTTTAGGTTTTGACAAATAGCTGCGCGGACAAAGAGTTGCCTCGAACTAAGAGTAAGGTTGTGAACAAGATCTATAAGAAGAAGAAGAGAATGGGCCGGGGTATGCGCATGACCGTGTAAATTAGATAGTATGAGATGGATCAGGTCATATTGGAATTAGGGTCTGATGCAAATGTTATACCTAAGCAAACCTGGAAAAATATGGGCAAACCAAAGCTAGAATGGTCCACCATTCAACTACACATGGCTAATCAACATAAGTTCATTCCATTAGGAAGACTCCCACGGGTTTTGGTAGACATCACTGGAGTAAAGGTATGCGCATATTTTGAAGTAATACAAATTGTGGATGATGCAAAACCTTACCCTGCACTTCTACGACTAGATTGGGCCATCGATATGGGGGGTATCATCAATTTGAAGTGCAGAAGTATGATATTTGAAAACAATGGTACTCGGGTTATAATACCTTTGGATTCGGCATAAGGATAGAGGTATACATAACCAGTGCACGAAGGAGATGATGCAACCATATCTACAAGTTGACTATGCGAGATGAGGATTACATCAACCCTAATGCTGATGGGATGTTGAATTGGGAAAAATGATAGCTCGTGTTTCTCATATTCAAATGGTGAAATGGAGAACTGGAAGAATCGTCTGCATGATGTATCTGCATTGTGTTGCCTCAAAATCACTAAAATTTCGTGATTCATCTCATCAGAGGTAAGAGAATTACCCTATTTTGATGGTTCTGGTAGTGTTATATTATTTTTGGAAAAGTTGGAAAAGGCTGTCCCGGAAGAGCGAATGTTCTGGGCACTCAATATTGCTATGCGTGAAACTATAGCATGTTGGTGGGATACACATAATGGGAGCTTTGGAGATTTGGAATAATGAAACAGGATGATGCAGTTGTGCTTTCAACAACCCACTATCCCACCAGCTGAGATTTTTGGTGGTTGAGGTGATCCGTGCGAACACCTGGTTACTTGGATGAAGGATTGGGATAAGAAGCCTAGGGTCGAATGGGTTCACATGTTTTTCTATACATTGGGACCAATTCCTACTGCATGGTATTTAGAGACAGAGTTACACCGAGGGACCCTACACTAGGTTACAATGAGTGAAAGTTTCTTGTTAACCTTCAGCATGACTGGTGGATCAAAGGGATTGGACGAAGCCCTGAAGGATATAGAAGCAACTGCCTTTGATGACTCCCGGCCTCGGATAGATTGTATTGCGCCAACATGGGAAGAAAAGATGTAGTATATTGTCAACTGCAGAAACCTGTCAATAGAAGATAATGAAGAAGATGAAGGAAGAAAATAAGAAATTGATTCCTTTTTTTATTACCTTCCTCGCGTATGTATAAGACCAAATCTATTGAATGAATAGAAAGTATTACCAATCCCTAAAATATCTTTGTTCATTCAAAGATATTAGTTGTTTTTGAGCTTGCTTTACCCTAATTGTGATTTTACCGAGAAAAAAAATTCAATTTTTTTTTTCCTACTGATTTGAATCATAACACATGGTCCCGTAAAATCAGTAATATTTTACCTATCTTGATCAAGCAAGCTTGAAATGAATATGAAAAATATTTTGTTCAACATGTTTTATCCAATCTAGCACTAGTGTGTGCGGAAAGGACTCAATATTGTTTGGAAGAACTTGGAGAAGATTCTAAATCCTCGTAAACCCAAGGAAATTTTCCCGCGGGATCCTTTTAATTACCTATACATTCCAACTATTACCATTTCCAACTTGATAACTAATTGATCCAATTGAAATAATAAATATTATAGTCATATTTCTTTATTTTAGCAATATGCAGTGGCCAATTAGGATCATTTTATCCTAAATAGTCACATTTCACAATATCTAGTGGCCAATTAGGGTCATTTTCTCCTCGAGATATTATATCTTTCTGCTGCTTGATTATCTATAGGGCTTTCTTCCATTAGCCCTGGCGTTAGCCAGGGCACCGCTGCGGCCAATTTGTAGAAGGTATTGCGAGACAAACAGAGGAAGAAGGTAAAATATGAGGTACCTTACTGCTATGTTTAGTATCGGTCAACCATAGACCCCCCGTTACGGGATTTAATCCTCCACGAAAATTCAAAAATTCTAAATATTCTGACCAATTATTGGTGAAAAATGGGGTGATTGGTGTCCTGCCCAAGATAGAGACCCAACTCCTAGTAACCCTGCTAAATGATGGTTCAACATGGATTCTACATCCTGGAACCAAGCCAATTTTGAGGCATCTTTGTGATAATGAAACCAACCAACAAAAATAATTAACGCCACAAATATCAATGCACCAATTGCAGTGTAGTACAATTTTAATTCATTGGTTATTCCAGATGCTCGCCAAATCTGGAAGAAACCAGAGGTTGTGATCTTAGGTGAAGAAAGAGAACGAACCAAAGGTTCACCTTTAGCTAGGATGGATCAACTCCAGAGAATTTACCTTTCCAGGTATTCGGAATATCCGTAGTACTTTCCACTTCTATCAATATCCCAGAATTCGAGGGAGAGCGCACAAATGCAAGGCCCTTATTAGGAATGGTGGATGTAAATAAGCCTCTGAAGTTAAAGGAAGTCAACATTGGGATAGAGGAACAACTCAAGTTGGCGAAAATAGGATATTATTGGGATGATGACACCATGGGAAATATTGCGGAGCTGTTGACAGAGTATCGGGACCTATTTCCCATGAAGTTCTCTAAGCTCAAAGGAATTGTTGGAGATTTGGGAGTTATGAAGATCACTCTAAAACCATATGCACGCCCTGTCAAGTAGCGACCATACCGATTAAATCCCAAATATAAGAAAAAAGTGAAGGAATAATTAGAGAAGATGGTTGTTGCAGGAATCATTGAGCTCGTGGAGCAATCTGATTGGGTAAGCCTAATAGTTTTTTAATAAAAGAAGACTAAAGGAGAAATAAGGATTTGTGTGGATCTGCGCAAATTGAATGATGCATGTGTAGAAATTTTATATTACCCCAGCCTTGCTCACGCAGTCTTTATAGGCATCTCTACTGAGTGTTGGATGCAAACCATGCATCACTTATAGTCACAATTGATAGTCACTCTTGCCCTTTCACCTATCTCTGCACTGGTCTCCATTGAAACTGTCCATGCACTGAAGTTAACTGATGTATTCTTTAGTTGATTAATGAGTTTATAATTAGTGAATTAATTAATAATTAATTCACACCACTCTCACTAATTGTATCAATCAATTAAACTAGATACAAATAGCTCAACTATGTTTAGATTAGTTAAACTGAACACAACTCCATTAACTTCCTCAATCAACTCCACCAAACTCTCTCACATGAGTTCTAACTGAAGTATCCATGAAATAGCTCCACTTAACCCTCATGAATAGTGTAATTCCTTCTGTCAGCTTCTGTGCCACATCTGTGCACTTAACTGAAGGGGAAATTTGTGCCACATCTCCACACTAACTCCTACACTCCCAAGCTCATCCCTGTAGTGGACAAAATTTGTCAAGTATTCCGGAATAGTGTCATTCTTCACCATTTTTATTTTCCTGAGTTTATCCTTGAGCGCCAACTTCCTCTGGTCACTCTTGCTTTGGAACAAATATTTCAAAGCTTTCCAAATCAAGAATGGAGAAGCTTTACCATGAAGGCTGGACACTATGTGATCCTTCACACCTTCCAACAGAATCCTTCGACACCTTGCTACCTTCTTTTTCCATGCGTCAAGTGCGACAGCATCGCTAGAACCCGGTTTTGGAATTTCTGCATCTATGAATTCCTTCAACCCATTGTCATCCAGCACTGCCTCCATCCTGTCCTTCCATGCAATATAATTTGAGCTGCCCTCAAGGGAATACTCCAATCGCAATCCGTTGAAAGACATCTCAACTTTGACACCAAGAAAACACTGTAGCAATTTCGAATTCCACCAGCACAAAACTCAACCACTTTAATGCTTTGCAATTGCTCCAATGATCAATATCGCTTTGATACCATGTAGAAATTTTATATTACCCCAGCCTTGCTCATGCAATCTTTATAGGCATCTCTACTGAGTTTTGGATGCAAACCATGTATCACTTATAGTCACACTTTCCCTTTCACCTATCTCTGCACTGGTCTCCACTGAAACCGTCCATGCACTGAAGTTAACTGATGTATTCTTTAGTTGATTAATGAGTTTATAATTAGTGAATTAATTAATAATTAATTCACACCACTCTCACTAATTGTATCAATCAATTAAACTAGATACAAATATCTCAACTATGTTTAGATTAGTTAAACTGAACACAAATCCATTAACTTCCTCAATCAACTCCACCAAACTCTGTCACATGAGTTCTAATTGAAGTATCCATGCAATAGCTCCACATAACCCTTAGGAATAGCGTAATTCCTTCTGTCAGCTCCTGTGCCACATCTGTGCACTTAACTGAAGTGCTCCAAGAGAATAAGATAATGTTTAGAGTCCAAATATTATTAAGAGCTAATAATATTTGACATATCTATTTTTAGACTGGCAATCTAAAAATAGATTTTGCCCAATATGTCTAAAAATAGAAGTCCATGTATTTTTCTAACTTGACCAACCATCCACAAATAGCATCCCGCAACTCATAGAATATGATCCATATGTCTAAAAATAGACATAGTCTAAAAATAGACTTTGCGACAAAAATCACCTGTGTGGCCCCCACCTAGTTTAGGTGATCACTTTCCAACTAGGACCAGGAATGATGTTTCAGGATGCCTCCTTCATTGTTTCTTGTTGCAATCTTCATCAGCATGTGTACATGACCCCTTTTGTTGGAGAGGTAAATCCCCTCTACAGACAGAGGCGATCCCTACTAGCCAAAATCGGGTCTAGCAACAACCGTGTCATGCTAAGACACAGGTTCCTAGTTACAAAAGACCAAGATGCAACAAGAGGCCTACCTTAAGTCCCACGCTGCTATTGCTTGTAGAGAAGATGACGCTTCTGTTCTTCCTTTGGCAGATCACAATTCTCCTGCCTAGCACATTCGAGCACCTGCACGTACACGAAGAAACAACAACACACAAGCGTAAAACCTAATACATGCAACTATGTATCAGTCAGAGAAGATACAATTCATAACATAAGACTTGAACATATGAATGGAACCATAATCGAAGTCATTTATCATTAATCACAACAAAGAAAGATACAACCTGAGCTCTGATGCTGGATCTTCCTTCGGCGGGTCAACAACGGAGCATGTCTGGATGAAGCTCGTCAGGATGGGACAAGGCTCTCTCTCGTCGGCTGTCTGATGATAATCTCCTTACTACTGATTCAGTTCTATTCAGGCTAGCTTGGAAAGGGAAAATGACAAGCTTATATATATGGTGGAAGGGGAGTTGGGATCCCTACAATGGTGGGATTGGCCCTATCCTCAAGGAAGCTTCCATGACAGGTGGAAAACCACTTCCCCTACATGGAGATTTAGAGCCAAACCTCCCAAATCATTTTAGAGACTCGTTCAGGAGTTTGTTGGAATCAAACTTCCACCATTTATTTTTAAAAAACAATCCTTATTAAGCTTGGCACGAGTAATACACTGGGATAGAGCGCCAACTGGCGCGCACTCTTTGGTGGATTTACCCCATTGGCGCGAGGGCTGAAATGGCTAGTCGCGCCAAGGCCAAAAGGTCTATTTTTAGGTTTTTTACAGGAAAATGTCTTCAGAGGAATGATTTTCCTTGTCAAGGGGGATGCCATGAAAGTGGTTTCAAGTCATGTCACTGCTCGCAGGTCATGGAAAAGGCCCTCCAATGTGCGGGACGGGGGATTGCAGGGACGGCGACAAATTACTGTGTAACAGATGCCCCCTAAAGCATGAGGCTCGATAGAGAGAGAGGGGTGAAATTCTTTATGAGAACGTGTCCAACTGAAAACATTGCAGTCGAAAAACCTGCCTAGACAAGTACAATTGATATCTCGAATACATGATATGTGGTATGGGTGCAGCCATCCATAATAGAGTATACAATAATCAGGATCCAAGGTATGGACATAGCCATACAGAAAGGATCAATAAGTAGACTCAGGTATGGTCACAACCATCCAATCAATAAGTCATGTAACCAATCATGATAAGCCACAACATCCGTAGCCTGGATTCTAACAAAAAAAATCCAGGGTCTTGCACTCCATCTCGACTAGAACAGAGTATAAGTCCAAGCATGTGAATAAGCGAGCTGAAGTCGAACATGCAAGAACATCATCTGATTACCAGCCAATGATGAAAGCTGTTAACAGAAGTGAGAGGAACCACCAATAATGAAAATGGCCCTCAAGGTACTATAGGCACAATCCACGGAATGTGAATAGTGAGCTGGTGTCAAACACCCGCAAAATCATTCGATCAAAGGCCAATGATGGAAATCTTGCGTCGAATGCGAAGAACCTACCATTGAGGCATGCAGGCTCCAAGGTACCGGAAGGGAGTCTCTAGATTAGCTTCCTGGATAATGAGCTGAAGGCGACAGGAAGTGATCTTGATCGAAGGTGGGCCATAGTGTTTCCTACATCATCGACGCAAGACAGAGGAACATAATGTTTGTGAATCAGGATCAGATGAGAATCAGAGGAAGGTTGAAGCTGCAGAGGTCAACCTCTCTTGAACATATTGGCGGCACGACACTGGATTTGGCAGTATTTGACATCAAAAGATCAGAGGTCATGATAACGAGGCAAAGAGAAGATGAGAGGTCAAAAGGGATTACCCAAACCCATGGAGGCAAGCAGAAAACGAGATGAGATGTCCCCAACCCGACACAAATGAAAAAAAGTGCCATGTTTAAGAGCGACATACTACCGACACGACGATGATATTGGTTTCATTTTTTCCCCACCATTCGTGGTGAGTACCTCTTTATTTTTACACAAGCTTGAAGAGGATACCATATTCTTGTGATATAAGTTTGTCCTTCAGACAAATCCAACCTAGTACATTTAACGAGCCCTAGGAAGGAGGAACTCAAGTATCGTCACTGCGACGCAGTCTGATGTCATCAGGTTTTAATGAGTCTGACAAAGGAAGAACTCAACATATTTTCATGTTTAGAGAGTTTGAAAAGACAGCGGAAAAGTAAACTCCAACAGTCCCTTTTCATAAATAGTTCCTCAGATCTGAAAAGGTAGAAAACTGTGTTTGAGAAAACCTCATAGTCATGATAGGCTAGGGTATTCCTTTTTCGTAAATAATCTATCCCAGCCCGAAAAAGGGGTAAACGTATACTGAGTAGATGTAGTTTTGCAGCCAGTTTAACGAGATAAAAATGACAAGCGACTTGGAAATATTTTCAGTTTTAGAGAGTTAGAAAAGAGCTGAAAAATGACTCCTCCTGGAGGAACGAGTGGTATTAAGGGTAGCTATTGGTTCCGGTGATGGTAGAACTGCTTAGAGCAAGTAAAGGTTAAGAGGTTGGCTAACAAGACCACTCATTGCAGCGGTTCCTCAGGATTGGGTAAAACAATCAGTTGAAGGCATATGATCGGCCAAGCAGATAGTGACGATGGAGTGAATAAACCAAGGCTCATCTGGCAAAAACAGGCTGATAAAATGGCAATCACAAGAGGTAAAATGGGAATGGTTTCATTTTTACACAAGCTTGAAATCAGGAAACTCTGCTTGAAGTTGGTTTCATTTTTACAAAAGCTTGAAACAAAGATAAACTATGCTTGAAACCGGTTTCATTTTTACACAAGCTTGAAACGGAAACAAACTATGCTTGAAAAATTTTAAGCATGCCCCCAGCATGGTGTCTCAACTCGAGGTACATGCCCTCCAAGATTCAATCCATATGAAATGCAGATGGAGTGAAGGTTCAAGTTACGATATCAAGAGAAAGACTCGACTGAGATTTTACGAGATCTTATCAAAGACTCGAATTGAACAGGAAAGTCTTTCATTATTTTAACGAGGTTGACACATTAAAAGAACTATCCTCAGACGACCTTGTTTCATTTTTTAAGGAGATTGACACAAGAAAACGAAATGTGCTCTGACCAGCTTGTTTCATTTTTTAAGGAGCTTGACACAAGAAAACAAACTATGCTACGACGACGACTCATCATGATGAATAAGAAGTCATGGCTTCCAAGAGTTCCACTTTTTTGGTCTCAATCTAGTCTCCTAAATTGAGCTCATTTAATTGTCAACCAGGGTTGGTAAACTGCTGAAGTGAAGTGTACTATATGTACCTAGGTGTTTGTTTCTTAATGCGTTGTGTGTAGTGTTTTGTGATGTTTTTGGTCTTTTGTGATGATTTATGATGTTTTTGATCTTTTGGTGGCTTTATGTTCACAAGGAAAATGACTAGAAAGCTAATGGAAGGAAGCTAATGATTAAGAAAAACAGAGTGAAGCCTAATTGGTTGATGTAAAATGGTAAATTCAAATGCAATACTAAAAACAGAATCAAATCTAAACTATGACTAAGCAAAAACAAAGCTTGATAATGACTTTTAAGCAAATGATTCAAAACACAAACTCAACTTGTCAAATTCTTTCATCAAAGGCATTTTGAGAGAGAGCTTGAGACATGGTCAACTAAGTGTGCAAATCCTCCTAACTAAATAGTTAAACAACTAACTTATAATGATGCAACATTTTATCCTTGATTAGAGATTTGTTAAAGCATATTTGGAGTAAAACATTGATACCATCATAAGATCTTCTACTCTAAGACTAGTTCCTAACTCTATTCTGCAACTTAGTTTGATAACACTACACTTCACTCAAAGGTTATAGATTTTTGAAATAGTCTTTTGAGGAAATGTTTGTTTGTGAAATGATAAGGAAGTTGCAGAAGTACTTCAGGCCTTAAAATGATATTTTCTTCTGTTCATATGGTTAGGAATCAATTATAGATTTTAGAACAAGAAGAGGTTTGTGAATAATGAAGGCTTTTTTGTTAAGTTTAACAACTGAAGTAATCTAATATGCAGTGAATGACAACTGAATATGGAGTGCAAATGCAATGAGTTAAGCTACAACTGAACTTAAAATGTCATTAGCCTAAAACAGTGTTGAACTTCAAGTCATTATCAAACTTAAAACAAAATAACTGAGCATGAGTTAAGTGCAATTAAACTCCGGAGCATCCTAACTAGGCTATCATGCATTATTATATGAAATTATACAGTCTGTTTTTCCATCATGATTGGTATTTTGGAAGAGTTTCTTAGAAAAATCCTAACTGTACAATTCAGTGCAAATGCAAACATAAAGACTAAAAGCAATGAAAAACTAAGATATCATAGCTATCTCCTACCCATCATTATGATATTTTGGAAAAGCATTTTAAGAGCAAGAACAGCTATGGTACTTAGTAAAAACACACAACTGAAACGTTCAAGATCACAATCATGCTTAAGACATTATAAGGATTTTTTGGAAGAGTTTCTTCTTTTGGAAGAGTGCTTAGCATAAGTATAACTATGATGGTGAACAAAAGAGATTACAATTAAATCCTACAATACTATAGCCATTTCCCATTCATTATCATAATCTTTTGGAAGAGCTTCTTCTTTTGGAAGAGTTTTTAGAACGAGTATAACTATAGTAGCTAATGAAAACAACTACGAATTCAACTTTAAAAACGTAAAGGCAGCTAGAATACTTATCTAAATTACGCAAATAAATCCGTACAGGGGGCAGGGGCCCTCCACCACCAGACGGAATCTAACTCCAAATAAAATCAACGCTTTCAAAACAACACTGTCTGCTTCATTAAAAGAGAAATAACTTGAACAGAGCAATCTGCGTCTTCAGAAATGTAGCACAGAATCGAAGCAAAATCTAGAACAAAATCTAGCCTAGCTCTCGGTTTCCCAAGTGTTTATATAACAAATGTACATAACAAGACTTGCAACAATTCCAGGATCATTGTCTTTCCTTATCGAAATCACATTAGGACTCTTGAAGTGGCTGCGTAAAAAGGAAAAGGACATCTGGACTAAGACAGTCCTACTAGAAGTCTGCCTTCTTAAATGTATTCCCACGTATCAAAACCATATCCAGAATTCATTTCTTCCTTCATGGTGAGCAACGAATAATGTAGACATGACGTGGAATATACCCATATGCGATTTTTCTTGAGAGGCCACCTGGAACATACCCAAACGTGAAGACAACTGCAGAATTTCTGCTTAGGTACGGAATGTCTGCATTCTGCAGCTAGTTCCGGTCAAAATGCATCACAATGACAAAAATCACAAAACTTAGCAAGTCAGTCATGTTAATCATTCTAAAAGTAATTTTAACTAAATTCATTGATCAATTGGGTCTAGGATAGCCATGGACAAAGGAAAATGAGGTAAAGTAAGATGAAAGAAAACATAATCTTGAGGCTCAACATACCCCCACTGCTGACTTCTTGCATGTCCTCATGCAACTTATCCTATAAACTCAGAAGCTTCTGCAAGAACATCTAATCCTCTCCTTCTCCTTTGCCTAGAAGCTAAAGATCTTCTGGGTTTTCTGATGACAAGTTTAAACCTTAAGTTGGTAAGTGCCCTGATTAGCTTCTTGTTCCTCTTCTTCAACTTTTCATTAGCCTTTTCCACTTTGTCTATATGTAGGGATAAGGTTGAGTTCATATCGGTTTTGAGCTTGAATTGTTCCTTCAAAATTTCATTCTCATTTTTGATGTGTCTATTAAGTATCTCCAGCTCATACATATCCCTTCTTAACACATCTATTTCGGACAATGGAGGACTAGGGGTTCTCTCTCTGCTCTCTGAAGCTTTCCTTTCCAAAGTTTCAACATAATCATAAACTTCTTGCTGAGCAGGGTCAATTTCAGGGGTTCCTTCATTAAAATCCTCTTCAACAACTTCTTCAATAGATGTTTCCTCATCTTCTATATTAATCACCCCTATTTGTTTGATTTGAGTTTTCCTTAGTTTCCCCTTTAGTCTATGGCTTCTTCTTGGCTGAGAAGATCCCTCTCCTTTCTCTGTGGCAGATTTCCTGATTACCTTCTCTTTCTTAAGTTGTCTCTTGATTTGAGTCAACTTCTCTGAGATGATTTCCTCACTACTTTCTTGGACTGTTTTGTCAATTTCAATTTTTGAAGCTTTCCATTTTCTACTTCTCCTTGTAGGCTGTTGTTCAGGTGAGGGTTCTTTTGGCTCTTCAAAATGATTTCTTATCAAGAAATTGTCCCATGTATCATTTGTTTTGGCTAAATGGTGTTCAATTAAAATCTTCACCAAGCCATGATGGTATAGAGTTGTCTCTAAAAATTGAACCCTTATTTGAACACAGGAAGCCATATTTTTCAAACTTTGAAGCAATAAGTAGGGTAGGTTTAAGTATTCCCCCAGAAAATGCATTATCAGTCTAATATGGTAAACATAAAATGTGCCATATCTACCCTCACATGTAATAAATTTTTGCAGAATAAGTAGTATGTTTCTCCATTTATTTTTCAATGCAGAACTTGGAATTCCTTTCTTAAACACAGTGACATCCATACCTGGTGATTTTAGAATTTTCTTCCAGGATTCATGATGGAATTCTCTGTTTTTGAACCATCTCTCTCCATTTCTAAGCAACCCTGTAGCTTCTGCAACGAAAACTTCAGTGACAGTGAATTTGACATCTCCCACTTCAACTTTAGCTCCTTGAAATGATCTTGCAAATGTTTTAGTGACTTCTTTGTGGAAGCCATTAAATTTCTCCAAAAATTGTAGCCATCCTATCTGTTACAACATTTCTTTACATTGAGGGTAGCCTTCTAGGTATTTTGTACCCACTGGTTCAGTTCTTGCAATGAAACCCATAATTGCTTTTTCAATGTTCAGATTAATACTCTTTCTACCCACTAAAACAATAACTTTCACCTTCGAATTGAAATGGCTTCAGGTTCTTAATGACAATGGCTTCAAAATTCGGAATGATATACCTCTGATTGACAGTGACAACAACTTCAAACTTCGGACTGATATGCCTCTGGTTGACAGTGACAACAACTTCAAATTTCGATCTGATATGGCTCTGGTTGACAATGAAACTTTGGACTGATATGCCTTTGGTTGACAGTGACAAATGGCTTCAAATTCCCACACTGCTATACCTCTGTCTCTCGGTAACAAATGGCTTCAAATTCTTCACTGCTATACCTCTGCGTTTACAGTGATAATGCTCAATCTCTGCCCACGGTGATAGTGCTTTGATATCCAAACTGATATACCCTTTTGCTCTGCTCTCGGTGATAAGGATATCTCTGTTTGCGGAATGAAGTGCCAGCTACAGAATGGAGTGATGGAAGTAGTTACGGAATGAGGTAATGGAGTGAGGTGGAGGAAACGAATTAATGATTGGAAAGACGGCGGAGTTTTTTACAACGGAAAAGAAAATCATCATTGAATGATTTGGTTGGGTGACGTGAAGAATTCAAACACTCCGACCATTTGAACCGCTTAAATGATATCGGGTATAGAATTTGAAATGAGAGATTTTAATCCAAAGTTTTTGGAGGGTTTATTGGTCATGATCAATAAAAATAATTAAAACAACCTTTTCGAACAATTCATAACTAAGACTATGCCAAACGTTATGAAATGCCATTATAATCTAAACTTGTTACCTCTGCCTTTCATTTGATTTTTTTAGTCTTTGTCTTCTTTGTTCTTCTTTGGAAGAGTCTTCATAATCCTTCTTGATTCTTCTTATTCATGGATACACTGGATCATTTTGTTGCAATTCTAATGTCTGCTGACTAATGTCTTCAGGATTTGTAGCTGCGGAATGATTGTATGGCTGCAGAAAGGCTGATCAGCTGTAGAATGTCTGTTAAGCTGCAGAATGTACCTATAGAGTATTTTAATCATGGAATGGAGTGTTTTTGGAATATAGGTGAAATGTTATATGGTATGAATGAAGATGGATGATGAGACATGATATGTATGAAGTGGATGATGAAATGGAATGGATTCAGTTTATGAAATGGAGTGGAAGAACATAAGAACTGCCCTGCAATCCATGACATGTTTTATTCATTTATAGCAAGATATCAAACTTTAAATTCTGACATGAAAATGAGATGGATGGAGTATGGAATGAGATGAATGAAATATGGAATGAAGTTGAATATGAATGAATGAATGAAATGGAGTATGGATGGATAAGTGAATGGAATGAAATGAAATGAGATGGATCATAAGCACTATGGAGCTGAACTTATGATTTTGTAATAGAGAGACTCTGATTTTCACCCTATATTTTCTGTATAAACATGCCAATCAATGATTGGTTTTCATGTTTATACCTTTATTTTATTTATTTATTTATTTTTATTTTATTTTTTATTTTTTATTTTTTAAAGAGAAATGCTTCAGAAAATTTAATCAAGTTGATGAAGAAGAGAGATTCTTCTTCATTAACTTCACATCACTGCTTTCTTGGAACTTCTTGACAAATTATTCTCTTGAGAGTGGTTTGTGATATAGCTTCAATCTATGACCATTCACAAGAAAAGTGACCTACTCTTCATCTATAGTTCTGATTTTTACTGCCCCATTATCAAAAATTTCAACAATTTCATATGGCCCAAGCCAATGTGTCTGAAATTTACCTTGAAAATCCTTGAATTTTGAATCAAACAAGAGAGCCCAGTCACCTTCTTTGAATTTATTCTCTTTGATGTACTTGTCATGCCATCTAGCCCTTTGTTGTTGGACTAGACTTGTTTTCTAAACTGCATCTTGTCTGATCTCATCCAATTCATTAATTTGCTCCAGTCTATGCTTTTGTGCCTCCGTTAAATCAAGTCCTAGCTGAATTGCCATTTTGAAAGTTTGAATCTGGAACTCTATGGGAAACAAAACTTGCTTTCCATAAACAAGCTCATAAGGAGTATGGCCTGTTGTGTTTCTCCATGTAGTTCTATAGGCCCACAAGGCTTCAGGAAGCTTATCTACCCAATCTCTTCTATGTAAATGAACAGTCTTTGTTAGGATTCCTTCAATGACCTTATTGGTAGATTCCACTTGACCATTTGCTTGTGGATGATAGGGAGTAGATTTTCTATGCCTAATTTTGTACCTCTCCATCATTTGCTCCACTAGCCTTGATGTAAATTGAGCTCCTTGATCTGTAACAATTTCTCTTGGGACACCAAAACGAGTAAAAATATCCTCAAAAAGAAAAGTAACTACAGATGCTTCATTAGCAACAAGTAATGGCTTAGATTCTACCCATTTAGTAACATAATCAGTGCAAACTAATATATATTTCTTTTGTCTTGATGGAGGACTAATAGGTCCTACAAAATCCAAAGCCCATTTTTCAAAAGGTTCAATATGTACCTGAGGTTGTAATGGAATCTCACCTGAAGGAGAAGGTTTCCCTACCCTTTGGCAACTGTCACACCTTTTGACATACTCCTTAGCATCTTTAAACAAGGATGGCCAATAATATCCTAAATTAAGGATCTTATAGGCTGTCCTCTTATTTGCAAAGTGTCCACCACAAGGTTCATCATGACATGCCTTGAGAATCTCAGGCATCTCATCTTCACCTTCTAATGATCAAATTTGGACCTGTCTTGTACAACTCATTAGCAACCCATGAATATTTTTCACTATCACAAATGATTTTTCTTTTATCCCTTGCATTCATAATTGAAGGAAATTTTCCTGAAACTAAATAATTAGCAATATCAACAAACCATGGAGTTTGAGTAGAAATTGCAAAAATATATTCATCAGGAAATTGATCTTCAACTGGAGTGTCATCTTTGATATTTTGGAGTCTAGATAGGAAATCAGCTACTGTGTTTTGTTTTCCAGGCCTATCTAGAATAATAATGTTGAATTCTTGTAAGAGCAATAACCATCTTATAACTCTGCCATTAGTAATGGATTTATTAATTAAGTATCTAATTGCAGAATGATCAGTGTGAACAAAAGTTTCATAGCCTGTTATATAGTGTCTAAATTTTTTTATGGCATGAACAACAGCTAAAAACTCTTTTTCAGTTACAGTATAGTTTAACTCTGCAGGAGTCAAATTTTTACTGATATAATAGATGGCATGGGGAATCAAGTCTTTTTGCCCTAATACTGCTCCTAGAGCTGTATCGGAGGCATCTGTGGAGATATGAAAAGGTAACTTCCAGTTAGGTCCCCTTAATATAGGTGCTTCAGAAATTTTGGTTTTCAGGGTTTCAAAAGCTAACTGGCAATCAGAAGTCTATTTGAATTCACAATCTTTGGTGAGTAATTTGAAGAGTGGAGATGCTATTTTGGTGAAGTTTTCTATAAATCTCCGATAATATCCTGTAAATCCTAGGAAACTTCTAACATCTCTTTGACAACTTGGAATGGATAAGTTAGATATGACTTCAACTTTAGACTCATCAACTCTAATCCCATCCCCTGAAATGTGGTGCCCTAAAACAATACCTTCAGTAAACATCATAAAACATTTTTCATGACTAAGTGAAAGGTTTGCTTCTTGACATCTTTTTAAAACTTTTTCGAAGTTGTCTAAAGCTTCTTCAAATGAGTTTCCATAAACTGTGAAATCATCCATGTACACCTCTACACAATCATGTATTAGATCTGAAAAAATTCCTAATACTGCCCTTTGGAATGTTGCAGGTGCATTGCATAATCCAAATGGAAATACTCGGTAAACATAGGTACCCCAAGGACAGGTAAATGTTGTTTTGTCTTGATCTTCAAGTGCTACTTGGATTTGATTGTAACCACTAAACCCATCTAGGAATGAAAAGTACTTTTTGCCAGCTAATGTATCTAATACTTGATCTATGAAAGGTAAGGGAAAATGGTCTTTAAGAGTAGCTTTATTCAATTCTCGGTAGTCAACACACACCCTCCATTTTCCATTTTTCTTAGGCACAATCACTAAAGGAGAAACCCACTGACTATCTGAAATAGGATAGATGAAGTTAACATTTAACAATTTTTGTAATTCTTCCTTGACAATTTCCCTAAGATTTGGATTCATCCGTCTTTGAGGTTGTCCGATTGGTTTGCAATTTGCCTCTATATAGATGTGATGAGTACAAGTCTTGGGACTTATCCCTTTCATGTCAGTGTATTCCCATGCATATGCAGAAGAATGTCTCTGTAATACTTTGACTAACTCTTCTTGTTGAAATTTTCTAGGTTCTTGTTTATGTTCAAAGTTTTGCCTGGGAAAATTTCACTTGTAGAGCTACCAAATTTGTCCATAGAATGAAGAGACATCTTCCTAGATGAAAAAAACTCAATATTGGATCCCTCTTGAAATGATTCATGTTTGTGTTCTGGAGAGGATTCAAAGTTTTCTAGAGTATTCAGAATTTGATTATCTTCACTAATTTCTGAAATTGTGAAGAGAGGTTGTAAATCTTCTTCATCCTCTATCCATTGAGTGTCATCTAAATCTGTAATTGTCCTAGCTGGAGGATATAAAGTGAATTTCTTAGTTGAACTACCATCAAAGATGTACATATCACCGGATCTACAACTAATAAAAGCATCAGCTATAGCCAACCAAGGTCTTCCTAATATAACAGGATGGCCTCCTAGATTATTCTTAGGAGTTAGGATCATGAAATCCATAGGGTACTCCCAAGAATCTAGGGACACTGGAATGTCTTTTATTACCCCATCTGGTTTGATCACAGATCTGTCTGCTAATTGTAATAGTGTGGGTGTAAAGAGAAGATTAGGAAGTTTTAGTTTGTCCATGATTTGTCTACTCATGATATTGATTGCTGCTCCTAAGTCAATGAGTGTGTTCTGAATTTCGATTCCATTGATGTGAATTTTGACAACTGGATTTCCTGGGTCAAGATACTTTGGAATAGCAATCTTGCCCATCATAATGTCTGCTATTTGTCCTACCAATTGAATTTTCTTGGTTTCTCTTATTCTTTTTCTTGTTGTCTTCATACTCAACTCCTTTATTGTTTTGGCTAAAATTGGGATTTCCTTGATGGCTTGCAATAATGGAATTTTAATGCAAACATTTCTCAGCTCATCTAGGAAATCATAATTAGGCACCATGATTTGTTTTTATACACCTATATCAATTTGTAATCTTTTCGGAAAGGGAAGTATAGAAGTAGATGTGGATGGTTGCTCTAATACAGGAGTTGGATTTATTGGATCTTTTTGTTTTAGTTTTTCAGTGTTTGGGTCTTGAAAGGATGTGTTTTCCTCAAGACTTTTATTCACTCGTAGAGAGTCTTCCTCAGAATTATCTTGTTCTTGTATGATCACAGAAGGTTTCCTCTTTTCAAGTATCCTTCCAGACCTAAGTTGAACATCACTAAGGTCTAGAGGAGTAATTAAATAAGTTGGAAACTGTTGACCTTCTATCATGTATGTATTATGAGGGTTCTTATTATTGGGGTTTGGTATGGGTTGAGCTGGCAATTGATTGGATTTTTGAGGGAATGGTAATGAAAGTGGTTGATTTTGATGTGGTTGGTTCTGATGATGTTGTTGAGAATTTTGTTGAAAATTTTGTTGAAGATTTTGAGGAAAATTTTGTTGAGAATTTTGAGGATAAAATTGTGGATATGGTGGATAGGATGGTGGATACTGATAGTATGGAGAGTATCTTCCATAGGGACTTTGTGTTCCTTGTGCCCAAGATTGAGATTGATTTTTAAATTGGGGCCAAGGTTGCTGCCAAGAATTCCAAGGTGGAGGTTGATTATACATTTGATCATGGAATCCTTGTGTCTGAGGTCCTTGCCAAGGTCTTCTAGATACAAAATTGAGAGACTCTGTGGAATCTGTAGGAGTTTCCTCCTGAAAGACAACTTTGAGACCAGGAAGAGAAGGACAATTCTTGGTTTCATGTTTTTCAGAACAAATGACACAGGTTTCTACAACTTTTACATCCAAAGGACACTCTCTTAAGGCATGTTTCTTTCTACATTTGGGACAAAAGATTGCCAAGGCATCAGATTCAGCCTTCTTCTTGTTTTGTATCTTAAGGGTGTCTATTTGTTCACTAAGACTCCCTAAGATGTCAGATTTAAAATCATCAAGCATGTGTCCTATTTCTGATCTACTTACTGTCCCAGAAGCAGATTTACTTGCCCTTGCAAGAGCAGGATCTCTTGGACCTTTGGCAGTTTTAGATTTCCCTCTGGAAAGGTTGATACATAACTCAGATATTTCAAGTAATGTGAGTTGTGATATATCCCCTTTTCCCATCATGTTAAGGATATCCAACCATTCATCCCTAATTGTTTTCAACAAAAGAGCTTTTAAGGTGTCTTGATCTAGGTTTTCCATTTTTGCCCTTTTTATGTTGTAATTGAATCTCTCCAACAAATCTTCCAAATTTTCATCTTCTTTTTGTAACATCTTGAACACTTCTTCCTTCTGATTAACCGGCATACAATAATCCAAATATCTCTCTAGAAATGCTTGTTTCATGTCTTCCCATGTTCTAATAGAACTGCTGATCAGACTCATAAACCACTTCAATGCTGCTCCCTTCAAAGTTGAAGGAAATAATTTCAGTTTTTGAGCATCTTGTAAGTAGTCATAAGTTCTACACAGCATTTCAAATTCGAATAAGAAGGTTTCAGGATCTTCAGTCTTAAGTCCATAGAAGTTTGGAAGTGAAGTGTTTTTCATGGTTGTATTGGTTTCTTCATCAATTATAGGGAACCCAAAAGAGCTTCCTATTCTACCTCTTCCTCCATCTGTACCTCTACCTCCTTCTCCTCTACCTCTACCTCTACCTCCAAATAGTGTGTGTTCTCCATTAAAAACTCCTCCTCCTCCTTCTTCTGCCATGTTTGACTCTCCTGTGGAAGTGGAAAGGTTTGTGTCCCTAACAGGAGTTTTTAGATCTTCTTCTATGGCAGGTTCAGTGGATGAAGTGGAAGATTTTTCTAATGGAATAGTTGACTTTAGATCTTCTAGAAGTCCAATATCAAGAGAGGATGGAATATGGGTTTGAGTTGAAGGCGTACTAGCTCTGGATCTAGATGAAACAAGTGGTGTTCTAGAAATCAAACTTCTGCCTCTGCTGCTTATAAATCTTCCCCTTGAATCTCTCTCCCTACGCATATAATTGTTTTTTTTTTGGATGCTAAGAAACAAAGGTTACCTAGTTTTCAGTTCCCCGACAATGGCGCCAAAATGTTTGGTATCAATATAGTCTCCTAAATTGAGATCATTTAATTGTCAACCAGGGTTGGTAAACTGCTGAAGTGAAGTGTACTATATGTACCTAGGTGTTTGTTTCTTAATGCGTTGTGTGTAGTGTTTTGTGATGTTTTTGGTATTTTGTGATGATTTATGATGTTTTTGATCTTTTGGTGGCTTTATGTTCACAAGGAAAATGACTATAAAGCTAATGGAAAGAAGCTAATGATTAAGAAAAAAAAAAACAGAGTGAAGCCTAATTGGTTGATGTCAAATGGTAAATGCAAATGCAATACTAAAAACAGAATCAAATCTAAACTATGACTAAGCAAAAACAAAGCTTGATAATGACTTTTAAGCAAATGATTCAAAACACAAACTCAACTTGTCAAATTCTTTCATCAAAGGCATTTTGAGAGAGATCTTGAGAGATGGTCAACTAAGTGTGCCAATCCTCCTAACTAAACAGTTAAACAACTAACTTATAATGATGCAACATTTTATCCTTGTTTAGAGATTTGTTGAAGCATATTTGGAGTAAAACATTGATACCATCATAAGATCTTCTACTCTAAGACTAGTTCCTAACTCTATTCTGCAACTTAGTTTGATAACACTACACTTCACTCAAAGGTTATAGATTTTTGAAATAGTCTTTTGAGGAAATGTTTGTTTGTGAAATGATAAGGAAGTTGCAGAAGTACTTCAGGCCTTGAAATGATATTTTCTTCTGTTCTATGGTTAAGAATCAATTATGGATTTTAGAACAAGAAGATGTTTGTGAATAATGAAGGCTATTTTTTTAAGTTTAACAACTGAAGTAATCTAATATGCAGTGAATGACAACTGAATATGGAGTGCAAATGCAATGAGTTAAGCTACAACTGAACTTAAAATGTCACTAGCCTAAAACAATGCTGAACTACAAGTCATTATCAAACTTAAAACAAAATAACCGAGCATGAATTAAGTGCAATTAAACTCCGGAGCATTCTAACTAGGCTATCATGCATTATTCTATGGAATTATACAGTCTGTTTGTCCATCATGATTGGTATTTTGGAAGAGTTTCTTAGAACAATCATAACTGTACAATTCAGTGCAAATGCAAACATAAAGACTGAAAGCAATGAAAAACTAAGATATCATAGCCGTCTCCTACCCATCATTATGATATTTTGGAAAAGCGTTTTAAGAGCAAGAACAGCTATGGTACTTAGTGCAAACACACAACTGAAGCGTTCAAGATCACAATCATGCTTAAGACATTATAAGGATTTTTTGGAAGAGTTTCTTCTTTTGGAAGAGTACTTAGCATAAGTATAACTGTGATGGTGAACAAAAGAGATTGCAATTAAATCCTACAATACTATAGCCATTTCCCATTCATCATTATAATATTTTGGAAGAGCTTCTTCTTTTGGAAGAGTTTTTAGAACGAGTATAACTATAGTATCTAATGAAAACAACTACGAATTCAACTTCAAAAACGTAAAGGCAGCTAGAATACTTATCTAAATTACGCAAATAAATCCGTACAGGGGGTAGGGGCCCTCTACCACCAGACGGAATCTAACTCCAAATCAAATCAACGCTTTCAAAACAACATTGTCTGCTTCATTAAAAGAGAAATAACTTGAACAGAGCACTCTGCGTCTTCAGAAATGTAGCACAGAATCTAAGCAAAATCTAGAACAAAATCTAGCCTAGCTCTCGGTTTCCCAAGTGTTTATATAACAAATGTACATAACAAGACTTGCAACAATTCCAGGATCATTGTCTTTCCTTATCGAAATCACATTAGGACTCTTGAAGTGGCTGCGTAAAAAGGAAAAGGACATATGGACTAAGATAGTCCTACTAGAAGTCTGCCTTCTTAAATGTGTTCCCACGTATCAAAACCATATCCAGAATTCGTTTCTTCCTTCATGGTGAGCAACGAACAATGTAGACATGACGTGGAATATACCCATATGCGGTTTTTCTTGAGAGGCCACCTGGAACATACCCAAACGTGAAGACAGCTGCAGAATTTCCGGTTAGCTATGGAATGTCTGCATTCTGCAGCTAGTTCCGATCAAAATGCATTACAATGACAAAAATCACAAAACTTAGCAAGTCAGTCATGTTAATCATTCTAAAAGTAATTTTAACTAAATTCATTGATCAATTGGGTCTAGGATAGCAATGGACAAAGGAAAATGAGATAAATTAAGATGAAAGAAAGCACAATCTTGAGGCTCAACACCACTCCCGATGGAAAGAAAACATCCTGGAAGTCAGGACCCAATGCCCCCAGCACCTGATGCACAACGAAACTATCACTGAGTACAAGCACGGGGTAGGTACCCACATAGTTGACCTGTGGTAGGGCAGATACAATGGGTGGATAAAAACCAGGAAGGGATGATGGCGAGCCAGTTGCCACATCAGGACCAAATAACAGAAGCTGATCAATGGTCATGATCCATCCTTCATGTGGAAAACAAACCACACGGAAAAGGGAGGAGACAAGCGCTCCCATGGCATAGGTGTAATTGCGCCCCAAGAGCAGATTGAAATCCAAGGGGCCTGGAACAACCATCATGTCCATATGGATGGTTTTACCTCCCAATGTAACATGTAACCTTGGAAGGATCCCTAACGGTTGATTAGTTCTTTTGTTAAACGCCAACAGATTCTACGTAACAGGCACAAGCGGCGGTGAACCGAAAGATTTCCAAGTAGTTGAGGATAGAACACTAATAGACGTGCCTTCATCTATAATAGTGCTAGGTACGACCAGACCAGAGGTTTGTACCGTTATCTCAAAAGGCACATAAGACGGAAGGCGGTATGCTGCAAATTGACTCCAATCAAAGGAAGTGAACAAACTACTTGGAGGGGCTACCATCGAACCGATATGGTCTTCCCTTAGTGTTACGGTGGAAGAAGGAGCATCCTCCACGACTTCCATCATGGAGTCAGAAAGGGTATCCTCTAAAACCTCCATTACGGGAGGCAGAGGAGCCGCTTCTTGAGGTGTAGGGACAAGAGAATCTTTCTCTAAGTCCAAGGAATCTAAAGAAACAAGAAGAACCTTAGGGATGTGAGGTCCACTCTCAACGAAAAAGACCTAGTGCACCACAGACGGGGCCAGTTCAACCGATCCCATGACCAATGTTTGGTTAGGGATGGATTCCTGAATTTGAATTTCTGAGGTAGCGGGATTGACTAGGGATGACTCTTGACCAATCGTAGGATCAGCTGGTGGAGGACTCAAAGAAAGCCGTTATAACCAGCTGGAAGGCATGGTGTATCTATAGTTGAGTTGTCCAAAACTCTCTTGGCTTCATCCATATACGGACAAAGGTGAATGGCATGGTGCCCTTCACACAACTTACAGGGATTGGTGAGCTTACCCTGCGTCTTAGGAGCTTTACCAGCGCCAGCCAAAGACGTGCGCCCAACCTGACTCCCATAAGCCAAAGGCAACGACGGGCGACTGTTGGACCATACTTCGAGCACCTTGGGAATTCCAGGGCAGTCTCGAAGAAGATGGTATCCTGTGCACAACATGCAAGGGAACTTGAATTTTTGTGGAGGGTTGGGAGGTTTATCAATAGGAGATGTTTTAGAAGCAATAAATACAGCCTTAGTCTCTCTCTTATCTGACTTCTTCTTCTTAGTCTTCTTCTTCTTCTTCTTAGCCACCTGGTTACTCGAATCCAGACTTTCACCAGGCAAAGTAGAAGAGGAGGACGCAGAAACAGGCGAAGAAGGGGAGAGGTCCACCTTGGAATCAACATTATGTAGCTCAGGCAGAGGAATAGATTGAGCAGTAGTCAAGACACTCGGGACCATAGAGGTTGAGAATAACCAAACAGGCAACCCAACAGTTAACCTACGAAGGGACAACGTTGCCATATAAGGATCACCAACATTCCCAAAAGGAGGAAAATGACCAGGATTCCCATTGGAGGGGATTCCTTGGTTGGTGAACTTCAGAAAAGTTGCCATCGGAAACGACCCAAAACAACACCCTAAGGAAACTAACTTTAACCAGGAATATTTCGTGTGCAGTTAATTTTTAAAACAATGAAACAAAACTCTACCATTTCATATTTTAAGAGTCAAGAAATGAGTAAAAGATGACTCTATCACTTTCAATTTGGAAACAAGAGTGAAAGGACAAGCGCTTGATGATCTTTTCAAATTTAAAGAGTCACTAAAGATCGAAAATGACTGCTCTAGTAATCTAGGAAAATGGGTGTACCAGATATCCGTGAACTGCCATATACACCTTGGTTAAAAAATGAAAGAGAAATCAACCAAGGACTTGACGTACGTGCAAGTAATCTCCCTGAATGCTGTGTCCGGTGTATCACGGGTATAAGGCGGTAGACTCGGCTTCCTACAGATAAAGGATAGCAACCTAGTGGGGTATCCCTTTATATACGCGATGGTATAGGGAGCACAAGTCCGTACTAGTGCTGTCTAAAGGTTTAATGATGCCAGAACACGTCACTAGCCTAGACCTCTAAATATTTTGTTAATGTTTCAATGCTGCCTTAAGGTAAATTGAATAAATTTTAGAGTTGATCTTCAATTATGTTTCAATTTTCAGGCCCTACTGAACGTTATGTCTCAAAATCTCCTATATGCATCTATATGAGAAAAGAAATCTTTCAATTCGATGAATGTTATCTAGTTAAGGGAAGAGCTTCAAATAATGATGAAACAGACAACAATACTAAAAATGAAACTTTTCCAAACTAGATGACTTTCACTATCCAAAAGTAATCTCAAACATTCAATGATGCGAATTATGCAACGTAATCTATGCAAAATCCTCTTTTCTGAAAACTATGCAATTGTAATCTATGCACAATTTCCCTTTTTTGAAAGAACAAGAATGCACTCAATGCATTTTTCGATGAAATGAGAATCTACTTAATGCATGCTTTTAATGAAAGAGAATGCACTCGATGTGATTTTTAGTTTTCAATCATTAAACAATGTAACCTAAGTTTAATGATGGATCTCAAAAAACACTTTTCAATGCAATGTGATCTAATGCATTTTAACAAAATCAAACTTTAAGATGAAAACTAAATAAACGCAAATATTCTTAATGAAGGATGAATGCAAAAAGGATGCAAAACCACACTAAGAATGAAATCGTTGTTTTAAACACTTTGTAATGAAATTCCTCAAAAGGATACAAGACATATGAGGTCAAGCAAAAAAAAGACTTCCAAAGCATGAGCTCAAAACAAGGCATTCATTCCCTTTTACATCAAGCAATCAAGAAAGAAGACATCCCAACTGAATGATGAGCAATGTGATCTATGATCATATAGAGAAAATACTGGAAGGGAAAGACACACTGGTGAAGGATTTAGGGAAAAAATCTCAATTTTCACACACCCTGAAATTGGCACGACTTTTGTGGGTGAAACTAGCACCAACTGGCGCGAATTTCTCACTAACAACTAGTGCCAATGGCCAATTGGCGTGGGGTGCTAACTGACAATAAGCGCCAACACTTGAAAATGAAAAAAAAAAAAAAATTCTCCCAACCAAGACCAGACTCACCACTTCAAGCAAAATATAAAACTAACCCAGAAGAAAAGTACTGACCAAAAAAAACTTCCGAACAAGGGAAAAACCTAGCACCTACAGGAAATGGCGCGACTGTCTGGCTGTAATCCGCCCCAGACAAGGGATGGCGCGAGTGATGAACTGGAAAATTGTGCCAATGGGCGCGACTGTCAGGGTGGAAACCGCGCCAATCAAGCCAACCATGAAAAGATGAAAATTTCGGAAAAGAAGAGGTCAGATCTGATCCTCTGGGGCTGAACAAAGGTTTTACACTAGAAGGAGACTGACCAGAAGAGAAAAACAAGCAGACATAAGCCAAAAGCAATTGAAAGAGACAAGACAACTCCAATCAATGTCCCCAGTGGAGTCGCTAGTTTGTTGGAGAGGTAAATCCCCTCTGCGGACAGAGGCGATCCCTACTAGCCCAGATCGGGTCTAGAAACAACCGAGTCATGCTAAGATGCAGGTTCCTAGTTACAAAAGACCAAGATGTGACAAGAGTCCTACCTTAAGTCCCACGCTACTGTTGCTCGCAGAGAAGATGGCGCTTCTGTCCTTCACTTTGGCAGATCACAATTCTCCCGCCTAGCACATTCGAACACCTGCATGTACACGAAGAAACAACAACACACAATCATAAAACCTAATACATGCAACTATGTATCACTCAGAGAAGATACAATTCATAACATAAGACATAAACATATGAACATATGAATGGAACCATAATCGAAGTCGTTTATTATTAATCACAACAAAGAAATATACAACCTGAGCTCTAACGCCTGATCTTCCTTTGGTGGGTCAACATCGGAGCACGACTTGATGAAGCTTGTCGGGATGGGACAAGGCTCTCTCTCTTCGGCTGTCTGACGATAATCTCCTTACTACTGATTTAGTTCTATTCAGGCTAGCTTGCAAAGGGAAAATTACAAGCTTGTATAGATGGTGGAAGGGGAGTTGGGATCCCTACAATGGTGGAATTGGCCCTATCCTCAAGGAAGCTTCCATGATAGGTGGAAAACCACTTCCCCTACATGGAGATCCGGAGCCAAACCTCCCAATTCATTTTAGAGACTCATTCAGGAGTTTGTTGGAATCAAACTTCCGCCATTTATTTAAAAAAAAAATCCCTATTAAGCTTGGCGCGAGTAATACACTGGGACAGAGCGCCGGTTGGCGCGCCCTCTTTGGTGGATTTCCCACATTGGCATGAGGGCTGAACTGGCTGGTCACGCCAAGGCCAAAAGGTCTATTTTTAGGGTTTTTTACTGGAAACTATCTTCAAAGGAATGATTTTCCTTGTCAAAGGGGATGCCATGAAAGTGGTTTCAGGTCATGTCACTACTCACAGGTCACGGAAAGGCCCTCCAATGTGCGGGATGGGGGACTGCATGGACGGTGACAAATTACTATGTAACACATTCCCTACCCCATTTTCAGATGAAATATAGGACAATGTGGGAGGACAAGAGGTTTACTCTTTCACTGACGGATTTTCAAGGTACCATCACATCGAGATTGCGCCACAAGATTGAAGCAAGACCACTTTTGCAATAGAGTGGGGATCCTTCCAATACACAGTCATGCCTTTCGGATTGAAGAATGTACTTGCTATCTTCTCACGCGTAGTAGTAGTTGTATTAAAAGAATTCATGCAAAAGCTTTTGGAGGTGTACTTTGATGATTGGAATATGTTTGGACTGGTAAAGAAGCATGTGTCCAACCTGTGCATGATTCTTGACACTTGCAAGAAGCATCAAATCTCTCTTAATTTGAAAACGTGTATATTTTGTGTCCTTTTTGGAATCTTGTTGGGACATATTGTTTGTCTGCAAGGATTGATGGTAGATCCAACCAATATTGGAATTATAATCAACCTAAAGGTCCCTACCAATGAGAAATAGCTGCGCTTTATTCTAGGACACACTGGATATCACAGAAAATTCATTTAGGGCTATGCTCTGATCATTGCACCTATGGAGACGAATGTGTCCTTTTTCTGGGATGAGGAATGTGAAAAGAGCTTTGAGCTATTGAAGGAAAAGATGGTTACTGCACCTATTCTAATATTCCCAGACTGTTCCAAGGTCTTCCATGTACATGTTGATGCATCCAGAATTGCACTTGGAGTTGTTTTAGCGCAGCGAGGAGAAGGAGCTATTGATCAACCTGTGGCCTTTGCAAGTAGGAATCTCTCCAGTGCAGAGCGTAATTACTCAACCACAAAAAGGGAAGGATTGGACATGGTCTATGCTCTGTAGAAATATAGGCATTATCTGCTAGGAGGGCACTTCAAGATGTTCACTGACCACTTTGCTTTGAAATACTTGGTAAATAACCCTATGTTGGGGGGGGGGGAGATTTGTAGATGGTTGTTTCTATTTCAGGAATATGATATTGAAATCATTGTGAATGCTGGTAGATTGACTGTTGGACCTGATCACCTATCACGCATTGAGAATGGGGAGGAACCAACCAGTCTAGAGGAAGGACTACCTGATGTGAAAATCTTTGATATTAAGGTGGTTGATGAGCACTTTGTCGATATTATTCACTTTCTAACTACTGGAAGTGCACCTGCTGAATATTCAGTGCCACAAAAGAAGGAGTTGGCTTCACGCGCAGATGATTTTACATTGATTGCTTGTCAATTGTACAAGTTGGGAGCAGATGAAGTGCTAAGAAGGTATGTTTTGGAACATGAAAGACAAGACATCTTGGTTGAGGCTCATGGACGAGTGGTAGGAGGCCACTATGCAGGGAAGGATACGGCACAGAAGGTGCTGCATTCTGGGTTAAGGTGGCCCACATTGCACAATGATGCACATGCATATTGTCGAGCTTGTGATGCATGCCAATGAACGGGGAAGCCGTTGTGTAGATATGAAATGACATTGCAACCACAGATGGCCCTGCAAGCTTTTGGTAAATGGGCTATAAATTTATTTGGGCGTATCAAACCTCTTGGGAAGAAGACTGGAACACACTACATCATCACTACCACAAATTATGTAACCAGATGGGTTGAAGCTAAGCCAGTCAAGGATTTTACTACATATACTACTGCACATTTCATTTTTGAAAATATCCTAACTAGATTTGGGTGTCCAAAAATATTGATGAGTGATAGGGGTATGCACTTTGTTAATGAAACCATTGAAACTCTCACAGAGGAATTTCAGATACATCACTAGAAGAGTACTCCTTATCACCCTCGGGAAAATGGTGTAGTAGAAGCCTTCAACAAAATCTTGGAGAATGCGCTCACAAATATTTGTAATGCAAATCGGAATTATTGTGATGCACACATCCCTTCTGTGTTATGGGCTTATAGGACCACATGCAAGAAGTTGATTGGTAAGACACCGTTCAAGATGGTTTATGGACAAGAAGCAATCATGCCAATGGAATATATCAGCCCAATCCTGCGCATCACAACATTCACCAATATGGCTGAGCAAGACATCATGTAGGAATGTCTAGCATAACTGGTTGCCTTGGAAGAGGGTCGGTTCATTTCCAACTTTCATCAGCAAGTGAAAAAGGCACGCGAAAAGGCCTGACATGATAGGGAAATTCGACTTAAGGCATTCAAAGAAGAAGATTTGGTTTTGTTGTATGAAATTGAGTTTGCACGCCACCCAGGGAAGTTCAGAAAGAATTGGTTAGGGCCATATGTGGTGAAAGATATCACTAATGGAGGTGCAGTGTGCTTGGCCACGTTGCACAACGAGAGTCTTCCCGGGTACATCAATGGTAGCCGACTAAAGCCATATAGGGATAACCCTGTGCCTACCAAATGACTATATGGCAGGAGAATTCAAATCCACATGTTTTTGTGCTGTGTAGAGGACATATGTAGACAAGTGCGACACAAGCATAGGGGTAGTGCGCGACAGGAGAAACAAGCCGTTGGAATAGTAAACCTGGGTGAAAAAGTGATTTTACTATTAGATGGAGTGGTTTTTTTGCATTTAATGAGGATATCTTACAGGATTTTTGACTGTTTTTACAGGGATAAGGTGCCATTAATGAAGTTCCAGCCATTTTTACCATGGATTGCCTATAAAAGGAGGGGCGCAAGTTATATTCCGTTCCTTTGTTTTCTTTGTATATTGTGGCTTGAAATTATGTGTGAGTTGCGCCTTGAATCTATTTGCGAGTATTTTATGTCTAGTCGTCAGACCCCTACATCTAATGTGAGTAACCCCAATTTCATTTTCAAACCAAGGATGATGACCACTAACCCTAAGAGCGCTCCATCTGAAGATCACTCTATGCCACTCACAGCGTCTACTGAGCCTAGCTCTAATGATGTTCATGAAGTTATCCCCGAAGTGAAAGAAGTAGTATTAACACCTCCCAAAGGAAAGGGAAAAGTGAATAAGGGCTCAACATCAAAGATGAGGACATATCCCAGGCGCGTTACGTCCACATGCGAAGCAAAAAAGGATAGGTCTCCTATGGGTGACCCGACCAAGAGACCCATGAGTGCAACTAAGGAGGTCACGCTTGTCGAGCCCATTTCATGGCGCCTAAAGTATGTCAAGCTGCACAAACCCTCTGTTCAAGCTTCAAAGTATGTAGATGTGGTGCACAACTATCTGTAGATGCTGCTAATCCTGCAGGCTATCCATTTTGAAGGGGATATGCTCGGAAAAACCCCTGTGGTGAAGTTCGATGATTATGACCTGGCTAAAGAGGAGATGTTCCCCGAGCTAGTGCTTAAGTATTACCTGGAGCGAGTATTGTATGATGAAGTTGTGAAAGTAGAGCTTATACCATGGGCATACGGGTTGAGAAACACAGGAATTATCAAATTGTTGAGGATTCCTCACTTCGGGAGGTACCCCATAACAACTGTCTACGTGCACCAGCTGCTGGCACTGGTGCACGATGGGTGCCGATGGATCCAAACTAGAATTCCAATTGATGTCAAGCTGATCCATCAGATCACTAGCCTACTAAAGAATGGGCCCCATCCCATGGCCCAATATGGAAAGAGCCAGGAGTTGAAGGTAGCTACTAGGGTGAAGAAATACTATAAGGTAGGACGAGATTCCATGGGATTCCTGGTGCAATAGCTCGAAGACCCTTAAGTACACCTAGGAACCTTAGTCTTAGGATGTAAGTTGATGTGCAAGTGCTTCCCTAAGGTAGTCCCTACACATTTCATTGCACTAACAAGATAGTGCGAGAAAGGGGTGAGCTAAAACTGGTCCCGCTACCTCTACCAAGAGTTCCTAGAGAACATGCGTGAGGCATAAGACGAAGGGAAGAAGTTTTATTACTCGTGGCTGTTGTTTTTAATTGCTATTGCATGGGAGACGCCAAAGGGTGCAATCCTCCCGGAGGTAGAACTTGGTGTGTGTGAAGGGTCACGCTACGCCAATCTGTGGGATTCACCAGACCATAAGAGAGTCCAAGAGAATAAGATCTTCTGGGCCTTATTCATGGGAGATTTGGTAGCAGCTATACACTCGTGGCCCCAGTTATCCCCAACCACCTATGAAAAGGACATAGTTATTGTCTACTTCTAGGTGACCATGCACCATGTGTAGATCTGGGTGTGCCATGACCCCGTATGGTACAATCTTCCATATATGGTGGCAGGGGCGGAAATTGACCGGGTCATTGTGAGCTGGCCAAAAGCATGGAAGGTTGGGCTAGGCTCCACCCGGCCTATCACATCCTCAACGTCCAGCAAGGAGGAAAAAACAACTGAGAAGGACAAAGAAGCAGAGAAGGAAGTGGAAAAGGAGAAAGAACCAAAAGAAAAAGTTGAGGTGGATCTTGGAGGCACAGATGGCCTCAACTGTGCAGAATTAAAATCCCCTAGAGGAACTAAGCACGACACTGAAACCCACAAGGGCGAGTGCAAGAAGTGAAAAGGTTCAAAGGTCAGAGGAACATAGAACGTTATGCTCACTAGGGAATACCTTGATAATATAGCAGATGTAGTCACATCTGCCCTTGAGGATAGGTGTACTATGCTCGAAGATCGGTACAAGGCCACAGTAGAACCATCACAAATGGGGTTGCAGGTGTTGCAACTGAAAGCCGACGAGCGTGAATCAAGCGAGGCTGATTCAAGCAAGCGAGAGCACCAGTATGATCTTCAGCACATCAAATAGTAGGATCTGCCCCTTCCATGGAGTAGTAGTTACAGTAGAACAACTTGCATTATGCACGCAGGTGAAAACCTGCTCAGAAGTTGGAATTGATTTATCGATGATGCCTGTGGTAAGTTGGATGCCATACAAACAATCATCACATATGAGATGGAGTGCAGGGAGGTGCACGTGCATCGGCAACTCACCGAGGCTGAGCAAAAGATCGAAAAAAAGACAAAAGAGTCTCTCCAGGCTTAGAAAACACAATAGGGAGTGGTAGCACAACGTGCGGAACTGGAGAATCTGATTGAACGACTTTGTGGTGACCTGCCTAAGGTTGCCATCCCTGCTTCAGCTATGCCATAAGACAAATTCGAAGGTATCATAGTAGCTCTGAAGGCCTCCAGATCTGAAGTGCAGGCAGTAAAGGTAGAGTTCGAGCAATAGATTGTGGAGTTGCAAGCCAAGCTTCATCCCAAAACTCTGCCAGAAGTGCGAGCACAGTGCGCTGCCTTAGTTAAAGAAGCTTCAACAAGTATTTATGCCACAGTCGAAAAGGGTACAAAAATTCTGGAAACAACTATGGGCCTATGAACATCCATGCATATGGATCCCCTTGTCATAAATATTTCGCAAGAACTGTGCGCCAATGAGCAGGCATTTGATGACCTTCAAGAGGCACTGCCTACATTTGTACCTGCTCAACGAATGGCCCGATTGCAGACGAGTCAGATATTGCACGATGAATTTAAATATATGAGGAGGAAGAAGCACATCGTGACTGACCATATGAAGTCATGGGTGAAAGAAGAAATGAAACTGTCACAGGATTTGGATGATGTTGTGAAGAACCTGAACCAGACGTATCAAAGCATCAATTTTGTAGCAGAGGGGTTGAATTCTCAGAAGTTGGTGGATACAGCACAGAGTGCAGCCGATCAGAGCGCGTGCATCCTTGCTCCCTTCATTGCCGCCATCGAGGAATTGAAGATAAATATGAAGGCCCTAGTACCTCTGTGATTCGGGACAAGTCACAATATTGTGTTGCGAGATTGTTGGAGCAGGGTCCCCTAAGATCGCAATTTTGAGTAACTTAATAAATATTTTTGTAGTTTTGAGTCGTGCACGCTAAGAAATTCATAGTCAAGGGGCTTTGGGATGGTTCAAAGCCCCTTCAATAGTTTTACGGTCTAATGGGTAAAACTAGAAGTCACAAACCAGTGTTTGCGGACCTTAGGAGGAGCACAGGCTAAGATATAAATGGAAGTCTAGATCGAGTCGGATAAGTAAGTTTTTGGTAAGATTATGATATGTTATGAAATTTGAAGTGAATCTATAAGTGTATGTATCTGAAAGGCTCCTGCTGTTTGTGTGTGTGAAGACCTTAGTCCAATTGTGTGCACAGGTGAATCTAAAGAATTGTAAAGGGTTTTACGATCGTTGATGAATAAATAAGTGTTTTGGATAATTCTAAGTACTAAATGCATATGTGATATGTTTTTCTTATGGTTTATGTTATCTTTTATTGGATCGGTTGTGTACCTGTTTTGGTGTTTAATATGAATGTTAGATGCATAGATCTATTAATATAAGAACTCAATATCATTGTCGAAGGGATTGCGAAGCCATTATATATGCACGCGCGTGGTAGCATGCGTAAGTTGACTTAGATTTTCCTGGTTAGGGTTTTTGATGCGTAAGGCAATCCGTTATTATTATAGATCTGTGAACACCCACATCATTTAATTCTTTCTCAGGGTGTGGAAACCTGGTTCCAACAACCCCCCATTACTTCGGGTGAGACTTTTGCCTACACAATTAGGTCACTGGAAAAAGGGCCAGTAGTAAGAGGGTTTTGCTAGTTACACTTAACTCCAAACCTGCGTCAGGACCCCTCAAGCCAACAACACAGTTCCATATTTTGTTTCCTACAAGTTTTATACCCGATAACAAATCATAGATTTACTATAAAATATTTTTTTGTTCTATGAATTATAGATGGAGCTAAGTAAAACAAGATAGATACTTAAAAATTCCACAATTAATTCCTGATATGCCAACATATACTGACAACCCATATTTAACCTAACGCCAATCAATTATTCTGATGGTTCTTCTTTGTATTTTAGCACCTGTTTGAAGACATGCAATGATGATTGTTGTAAAACAACTTAAAATATAGAAATATTAATTCTAGTTAAGTTGTTATAAGTAAGTAACAATTACTCACAAACTTATATATCAACCCTTTTCTTCCTTGTCGTCCTGTTGTATGTGTTGAATGGGTTCCATTTTCTTTTCTTTTATGCAAGAAAATACTTGAAAATTAATATTTTATGCTAAATTATTTATTTATTGTACTAATCGAAAAATTAAATGATTACATATTACATCTGAAGCACATTGTTGTTGATATGGCTCCTCGTGTGATGCAATTATGTCCATTTCTTTGACCATATCCTTGTACACCTTTTTGGACATTCCTACTCACATATTTATGATATCAGCTCGTCATCCTTTGAGATTTTCATAATCTTCTTGAAAAATTAACATGACCATAAACTATTTAATTTTTATATTGATATATGAAAACTAAATATAACAAAAGTGATATTTATAATTGATTGCTTTGTAATAATAGATACATATAATTCTAGAAAAACATTTAAATGAATATTACTTTTTCAATCCTTCTTTTTTGTTGTTGTACGTTTTTTCTATTAAAAGTCTGACATGTCCCATTGACCAGTTCTCTCTAAACTCTTCATGTAGTTTAAATAAAATTTGGTTCTTGGAATCGTTGGATTTATTTTTGTATTGTAAGTGGAAAGAACGTCTATACATTCATTCTAATAGATCCCTCAAAGTTTTGTAAAAGATTCCCCCCTTTCATGAACCTTCAACACCACTCCAGATGAACTAAGGAGCAATTCATTTTCATTTATATGTTCTATTTTATTTTCGTTTCTTAGAACAACATTCCTTTCCTTCATTTTTTATCCCTCTAGAACATTAAACAAATCTGAATTAATAGATTGTTTGACACATGTTATCAAATAGCTTTAAATATATTATTAATGAAAATTCAAAAAAGAAACTCATATTGGATCGATAGTAATGTTTCATTCACCTGATTCATGCTTCTGCAATTTTTCCATCAAGATTTTACACTCTTCTAGTCTTAGATCAGAAGAATCTTATCGAGCTTTTCCATTTTGTGCCTCTGCATGATATGGACTAAATAGTACATATTAGTTAAACTTACATATAGTTCAAAAATAATAATTTTTGTAGAGAGTTTACGAAGAACTTGCTGTTTTTTCTTTTCTGGATGTGTTATCAGTATTTTTGTTACTTGAACTCTTTTCAGCCATTTTTTATCAATACAAAACCTGTGTAGTTTTTAACCCTGAACAGAAATTATCTACACACGAATCTTATAACAGAAAATAAACAATAGCGAGAGCATAAAACATAAAACAGATAAACACAGAGATTTTTCCCTGGATCCCAAATCGGGACGACCAGCTTGATTTTTCATTATATTCCTTTTAGTGTTACAACACATATATATACATGCCGAAGCATACATAAACCCCAATCCATTAACCTTGGATTAGAACATAACCGTAGTTCCCTTGACCGGATCTACAAAATACCAGGGGCTGAAAACCATCGTACCCAAAAACCATGTGCAAAATCATGCACAAAACATGGGTGGGTCCGCCTATGAGTGGGTCCACACACCAAACAAATTTTCGCTGGGGCGCTGCCCTGAACCCCAACAGTGGGGGTTGCCTCCCCCCTTGTGACCCCCCTGCTACGCCCTGTGCAACGTACAACACGTGGGGCTAGTCGTGGAAAGAATATAAAACATACCCAACATTCTCCCACTTGTTGTTTTCTTTCCACAGGGGGCCACCGGAGAGCTTAGTTATTTGGCCAATTCTTCAACACCCATTGTTTCTCTACACCAAGAGAACTTCTGAGTGCTCACAAACTTCGTCAATGCATCTGCAACATTCTTCAAAGTGTCCACCTTTACTAGCAACACCCTTTTAGCCTCAACCATATCTCTAACAAAGTGATATTGAACATAAATGCGCTTTGTCTTTGAATGGTAAGCGGGGTTCTTAGCCAAGAAAAATGCACTTTGGCTATCACAGTCTATCCTTATAGCTTGCTGTACCAACCCCATACTTGAACACAATATTTGCAACCAAACTGCTTCCTTGCTTGCATGAGTGGCTGCTATGTATTCTGCCTCTGTAGTTGAAAGAGCCACTACAGACTGTCTTTTACTCATCCAACTGACTGCGCCTCCAAATAGGTTAAACACATACCCACTTGTAGATCTTCTTTGGTCCATATCTCCAGCCTAGTTTGCATCAAAAAAACCACGAATTTCCAACATTATTTCCAATCCCGGTCTTCCTTGGTAGCACAAGCCATAATCACTTGTGCCACGTAAATATCTGAAAACCCACTTCACTGCTGTCCAGTGATCCTTCCTGGGTTTGACATAAACCTGCTCAATACTCCCACTGAATGTGCAATGTCTGTTCTAGTACAGACTATTGCATACATCAGGCTACCCACTACACTTGCATATGGAACACGTGACATATACTCCTCTTATTCGTGTGCCTTGGGACACTGTTCAGCAGACAACTTTACACCTACAGGAATAGGAACATTTAATGGTTTACTATCCTGCATATTGAACCTCTGCAATATAGTTTCGACATACTTCCTCTGGTTTAACCAGAGTGTCCTCTTTGCCCAATCTCTCTTAATTTCCATGCCCAAAATATAGTTTGCAGCACCAAGATCCTTCATGTTGAATTTGGAGAACAACGAGGTCTTCAAATCTTGGATAATTTATTTGTCATTTCCAATCAACAATATATCATCCACATACAAGACCAAATAAATAACACGGTCACCAATTAAATTAAAATAAACACAGTGATCCTCCTTGCTTCTAGTGAAGCCAAGTCCCCATATATAGGTATCAAATTTCTGATATCACATCCTTGGTGACTGTTTTAACCCATACAGAGACTTCTTCAACCTGCACACCAGTTCTTTCCTACCCTTCACCATAAAGCCTTCAGGTTGCTACATGTAGATCTCCTCTTCTAGATCCCCGTGAAGAAATTATGTCTTCACATCCATCTGTTCTATCTCAAAATCAAATGTAGCAGCAACAGATAAAAGTAATCTAATAGAAGTAACTTTGGCAACAGGAGAGAAAATATCACCAAAATCAATTCCCGACACTTGGGAATAACCTTTTTCTACCAACTGAGCTTTGTATTTCTCCACCTTTCCTTCTACATTCATCTTCTTCTTAAACACCCATTTTCTCCCAATGGGCTTCCTTCCAGCCGACAAATCCACCAGATCCCATGCCTCATTTTTGTGCAAGGATGCCATTTCATCAACCATGGCCTCCTTCCAGAGTTTTCCATCCTCAGAATCTACTGCCTCCTTGACAGCTCTGGGATCATCATCAGTTATAGTTAAGGCAAAACCTGAATAGAAAGTAGATCGACTATACCTTTATGGTTGCCTTATTTCCCGAACTTATCTTCTCAAAGCTGGAGTTTGTGGCTCTTCCTCTTCTTAATCTTCTTCTGCTGTAGAGTCTGATTCATCCTCTTTTAGCTCAAACTCTATCTTCTTAGGTTCCTTTGGTATGATTTCATGTTTAACAAAATCTTTCACCTCTCTAAACACCACATCTCGGCTGTACACAACCTTCCCTGTTTCCGGGTTCCAAAGCTTGTAACCTTTTAAACCATCCTTATACCCAATAAAGATGCACCTTTCAGATTTATTATCCAACTTGGTCCTTTTCTCCTTTGGAACATGTACATATGCATCACATACAAATACCCTTAGATGTGAAATAGAGGGTTTCTTACCAGTCCATACCTCATGTGGGGTCTTATCCTCCAACGCTGATGAAGGTGATCTGTTAACTAAGTAACATGTAGTCTCCACTGCCTCTGCCCAGAATTCTTGTCCTAACCCGGTACCACTGAGCATGCTTCTTGCCTTTTCCATCAGTGTTCTATTCATTCTTTCTGTAACTCCATTTTGCTGAGGTGTGTATGGAGTAGTCTTCTGCCGTGCTATACCACACTTCTTACGGAACTCTTCAAATTCCTTCTTGCAGAACTCCCCACCATTATCTGTCCTCAACGCCTTTATCTTCTTCTCTGTCTGGTTTTCCACTAGAGCCTTAAATTCTTTAAATTTGTCAAAGACTTCAAATTTCTTCCTCAAGAAATATATCCATGTATTCCTTGAGAAGTCATATATGAATGAAACATAGTACACAGACTTTCCCAGTGATGGAACTGACACAAGTCCAAACACATCATTGTGCACAAGTTCTAATATCTTGTTCGCCCTCTTAGCACCAGAAGGAAAACTCACCCGATTCTGCTTCCCATATACACAATGTTCACAGAAATCGAAATCCAGAGAGAAATTAAACATACCTTCTACCATACCATTTCTATGCAGTATCCGAAGGCCCTTCTCTCCAATATGTCCAAGCCTTTGATGCCATAGCATGGTCTTTTCTCCAGAGACAGCTAGGCTTTCCGCTCCACTTTCAAGAACCACATAACTATTACACCCATCAATAACAGTGCTACCTTGTAGCTTGTACAGAGTTCCAGTCCAAACTCCCCGCATTAATACCAGTGCTCCCCGAACCATCTTGTAGGCATCTTTCTCGAACACTGTTTTTACACCTGCATCATCCATCTTGCTTACAGAAATCAGATTTTTGGCCAATGCAGGAATATGCAGAACACCAGGAAGTGTTCTAATCCTTCCACCTTGCAGCTTCAACTTGACCTTTCCACGTCCAATGATTCTGGCCTTCCTATCATCCCCTAGGAAGACATCACCACCATCATATTTCTCATACTCGCAGAACCACTCCCTATGGGGAATGAAGTGAAAGGATGCACCTGAGTCAATCAACCATGACTCATGATCTACATGTGTATTTGAAGAAGAAGCCAAATACACATCCCCACCTTCATCCGAGGTGGTTTTTGCCTCTGCAGAAGGAGCATCATCAGATCCCTTTCCTTTCTCAGGAGCTTTAGATCTGTAGTCCTTTTTGTAGTGCCCTTCCTTTTCGCATTTCCAGCATACCTTTACAAACTTTCCAGGAGATTTAGATCTCCCTCTAGATTTGGATCTCCCACTCGAAACCTTATTCTTGTTTCTGTTTTGGGACCTTCCTCGTACAGATAAGGCATCTCCATTCTGGCCCTCCATATTTCTCCATCTCATTTCCTCCGACAACAACGCTGAGACAATGTCATCAAAATTCAAGGTAGTTGTATTTCTACATATTGCAATAACCAGACTATCCCACGAGTCCGGTAGAGAACATAACAGACTGATGCACCAATCTTCATCAGATATTTTAATATCAACAGATGACAGCTGACTTACCACAGTATTGAAGGCGTTCAGATGCTCTGTCATCAAGTCTCCATCCTTCATCCTCAGGTTATACAGCTTTTTCCGCAAGAATAGCTTATTCACTAGAGACTTATATTGGTACAAAGTCCCAAGTTTTTCCCACAAATTCTTTGCCGTAGCTTCCCTAGATACATTCAACAATACTGAATCTGAGACACAACCGTATTGTGCTCTTAGCCTTCCGATCCAGTTTCTTACATTATTCATATGGCATTTACATTGGTTTAGTACCTGAATCTACCGCGATCCACTGATCTTTATCCACCAGTAGATCCTCCATCTTGAGCTTCCACAACTCAAAACTCTGACCATTAAATTTCTCGATCTCTATCTTTCCGTCGCTCGCCATCTTCTTTCACCGCAAGAATCAATCCCGCAGATCTCCCACTGAACAGGGTCTACCTCAGGCCCGAGAAAAAAACCCTCAGCAGCAAAGGCATCCCCTTGAAGCTGAAACTTGGCTCTGATACCAAATGTAGGTTTTAACCCTGAACATAAATTATCTACACATGAATCTTATAACAGAAAATAAACAATAGCGAGAGCATAAAACATAAAACAGATAAACATAGAGATTTTCCCCTGGATCTCAAATCGGGACGACCAGCTTGATTTTTCATTATATTCATTTTAGTGTTACAACACATATATATACATGCCGAGCATACATAAACCCCAATCCATTAACCCTGGATTAGAACGTAACCGTAGTTCCCTTGACCGGATCTACAAAATACTAGGGGCCGAAAACCATCGTACCCCAAAACCATGTGCAAAACATGGGTGGGTCCGCCTATGAGTGGGTTTGCACACCAAACAAATTTTCGCCGGGGCACTGCCCCGGATCCCAATAGTGGGGGCTTCCTCCCCCCTTGTGACCCCCCTACTGTGCCCGGCGCAACGTACAACACGTGGGGCTAGTCGTGGAAAGAATATAACACATACCCAACAACCTGTACCATTTATTAATATATTTTATAAATAAATCACATAATTTCTAGGTAAAAAAAATCAAGAAAAGGGTGTGTTTATATTTTTAAACGCCCTGGTGCAACTTTCACTACTTAAGCACCGACAACAGTGCGATATGTTATTTTAAACGCACTGCCACTACAATAGCAACATTGTACGGTGCTCTTTGTCAATAGGAGACCTCGTGCATTATACTAATACGGGAGCATCGATTAACGTAAATAAAAAGTGAATGGATTTTTTTTTTTATCAAACAATGTTTTTTGTCAATACACGACCAATGCATTATACTGAATGCACACAACAGTTCACGATATTAAATAGGGCGCATCGATTAACAAAATTCATTTTTTTTTTAATCGTGCAAGGGCCGATATGGATTGAGATCCGACTCTGGAAGTGGCCCCACGGGTTAGATGTGATATGCCTATATATATTGTAATACAAACCCTACAAATCTAAAATGAAAAGCCATAATTATGAATTTTTGCAGTCACATAAACAAGAAGAAGCAAGGGTTTAATGTAAGAATGGATTTTTTTTTTTTTTTGAATAGATATTATAGATGGTATTATTAGTAAAATGCATTGTAAAATTTAAATTTTTTACTATGCATGTATTAAATCTAACAGAAATTGTAAAAAAAAACAATTATTACAGTTAAATGTAACATTGTTACTATACTACAAGGTTTTTCTGTGAATCACGAGATGTTTCAAATTCTAATTGTATGAATAGTGCTATTTTTCAAAAGTATTTTGATGCTCCACAGTGCTTTCCTGCTCCAGGTATTTCTCTCGTGCAAATCCATCCCTAAATGTTTTTGCAAAAATAAAGAAATAATGAATAGGTTTTACTATTTAAAGAACTTTTTATGAAATTAGATTTCCAAAAGTCATTTGCCACTAATTTTTCAGTTTAACGATATTTTTTTCACTTAAAAAAAATAAAATTGCATTTTTTTCCCCAATATTTGGTGTGTTTGTTAACTAACCACACCGGTGTGTCGGGTAATAAAAACGCACTGGTGCGGTTAACATTACATTAGTACCGATAATAATAACTCATTTTTTAAGGCACCAAAATTACTTTTAGGTATGTACACCAAAATTTGTTGTTGATTTTGCTCAAATGCAGGGAGAAAATCTCATAATTATATCAAATGGACAATTATTCAAAATCCAGCTTGTTCCGTAATATTTTTGAAAGTCCATCGCAGAGTTCTCCCTATCCATCTCCAAACGTAATTACTTCAAATTTTATTTATATTTTCATAATATAATTGATTTTTTTTTATCCATGCCAATCAGCTGAATAAAATTAATGTATACAAATTTGCAGGTTCATGCAAATTCAGAATCAAGTTCAGATGCACAAAATATTCAAACAGTTCCAAAACGTCAGAAGCTCTTACTAGGAGCAACATACCACAAGGCACAGTTGGTAGATGAAAATGGATAACCGCATCACCCTGCCAATTGTAACATGCCATCTTCTAGCCACAATCCTTAGAAAATTGTGGTAATAATTGCTTGGTATAATGTAATTATTTCAACGTCAAACCAATTAATCATGCATTGACGTGCTTACTAATTGATATCATCGATATTGTACTAATCGTGTTCAAATATATATATATATATATATATATATATATATATATTATTAGGATTCTAGTGATGATGAGCATCCTACCTACCATCTTCTATTGCACCCCATGACAATGTCATATCGCGAAAAGGTTGAATTAATAGAAAAAAATGGAGAGGAACGATACCAAGAATGGTTGAATCAACCACCTATTCAATTCCCACTACATCCAGGTTCACAAATTAGGAATGACTACAACAATAGTAGTTCTTCACGAGGTGGCAATGGAGGAAATCAAATAGAGGTTGGTATGGATGATTACTTAAGGGATACGACAACCATGGAGAAAATGTTGTTAGATGCATTCCATAACGATGATCAACTAGGGGATGATTCTCATATCGTTGATACCTTTTTTGAATGCCTTAAATTTGCTTCCACCATCTCTCTCTTTGGACCTAGCAGTTAGTAAAATTCTACCCAGTTGGGGACAATGATGTTATTGTACAACTTGAAAGCAAATTTTGGCTCGTCGAATGCATGTTTCTCGGAAATTTTGAGGTAATTGACCATCAAGTCCCTTATATTTTTAGAAATCTTGTCACACAATCAACATTACAAATGGTCAATTTTATGAACGTTAATAATTATTGGCATTGAAAGTTTAATATTGTGAACCAACTATAGGTTATTCAAAGATAAGGTTCTTCCAAGTAATAATGTCTTGCCTGGTAGCTACGAAGAGGCAAAGAAATTGTTCAAAATTTTCAGTGTTGAGTACATATCATATCATGCATGTCCAAATGATTGTATTCTATATAGAGGGGAATATGTAGAAAAAAATATACGTCTGAAATGTGGGCATGACAGGTATGATAAATAAAAAAATAAGGGTAAATCACGTGGTTCTCCTTTTAAGATATTGAGGCACATGCCTATAATCGCAAAGATTCAAAGGCTCTTTCGTTGCAAATAATTAGCTATGTTGTAGGGATGGCATGCTTCACACAAAAGTGGGTTGGTAGTTATGTGAATCCCAATAAATTCAATAGCCATGAAGCATATAGAGGATACATGGCCAGTAAAATTCAAGGATGAAGTACGAATTCTACGACTTAGCATAGCCATCGATAGCGTCAACCCATATTCCCTCCAAAACATGAACTGTTTTGTTTGGCCTGTAGTAGTGGTCAATAACAATATCCCCCCATGGTTGTTCGTGAAAAATGAACATATTATGTTGGATCTCATAGTCCCTGGTAGAAGGAAAGTGAAGAATATGGATGTCTACTTACAACCACTGGTAGATGAATTGAAGGAATTATGGGATGGAATAAATGTATACGATGTATTAAGACCAATCGCAACATAGAGGATTTTTACGTTGTATAACATATGTGATTACAAGACACATGATTATCTAGGCTTAGGAGTTTGCTATGGTAAATTACATGTTTATTGATTTTTTTATATACGTAACAATATTATTTCGCATATTAATTTAATTCGTTGTAATTGTTCTAATCTTCATGATATTATTTAACGTGCCATGCATATTGTATACAATAATTTTGTAGGTCTTGTAACAAAAGGGTATTATGGATGTAAATGTTGTAGACCTTATGTGAAGGCTATATGGTCCAACAACCTACGAAAGCCAGTGTATGACTGCCCAGAGTATTCCTCCCAGAAGAACACTCTTACAGAAGAGAAACATCCTCTTTCAATGGTAAACGAGAGAGAACACAAAGTCCTACAATAACGACGCTATTTGAATGGCTTAGAGCATATGAGAGAGAGAAGGAGAGGGAGTTCATAGAAATGTTCAATTCAAATGGGGAGCCTATGTTCGATGATCTAGAATTATTCGACACCTATTTTGAGAAATTTCCCATTGGGATGAAAATGAAATCTATCTTTTATAACCTACCATATTGGTAGTATCTCAAGATTACCCACTTACTAGATCCCATGCATATATTTAAAAATGTTTCATATTCTTTATGGAGGCACATATCATCGAAAACAAGTGACACATTGGTTGTTATGAAAGATCTTATTACTTCAAAAACTAAAAAGAAACATTGTCCAAAACAATTACAAAGTACATGAGAGGCTGGTCCCTCTAATTAGTATTTCAAAGAAGGTGATGTCCCATGGATTTTAAAAAAATATGATCTTTCTTTCGCAAAGGAAGTTATAATGGGTGTGAGGATGCCATCTTCATATGGGTCTTCACTACGGTGTTGCTTCATCGTGGAAGACCATTTGTTGGGGTTGAAATCGCATGACCATTTGAATCTTCTAAGAGTACATATAATGTCAAAAGCATGATTTTATAATTATTTTTTCTATTAATAATTTTTATCCCGTGGGATCATAAAACATAACTAGCTTTGTATGCATGTGTTTATAAATTTGCATTGTCATTATCCTTTGTTCGTGCATGGTTGTGTGAAACATGACTTCCCCCAAGACCTAGGACGTGCCATATCTAAATTATCTGCATTTGTACGTTGGATCATGTCAAAGGAGTTTCACGTGGCTAGGATTTAACAGTGGCGTCAAAAGATAGTTGAGATTGTTTGTATGTTTGAGAAGGAACTTCTGACAAGTTTCATGGACTTGCAGTTTCATCTTGTAATCCACCTAGTAGATGAGGTTGAATTAGTTGGGGTGGTTTCTTGTTTTTGGATGTTCTTCTTAGAGAGGTACATGAAGAAACTGAAAGGTTTTGTTCGACAAAGGGCAAAACCCGAGGGGTCTATGGAAGAGGGGTACATATCATATGAGTCTTTTTATTATGCTAGTGAATACATCAAGCAGATCGACAACAGACCAAGTGCGATGATTTGGGACGATGAAAGGGATGAAGAAAAAAGAGAAGGGGAGCTTCTCCAAATGAATGGAAAAAAGGCACTTGATAAAGAGTAAGTGACATATAAGTTGTCAAATTTACACAAAGTAAATATTCATGTTGAACTTCGAGATCATGTATATTTTGATCTCATATGTACTATATGTCAGTTTGATTTAATGAGCGAATGCAAAAATTGAAGCAATCAATAAATCCATTCTTTACAATTCCAAAGTGACACAACCATGGGTCACATTGTACGAACAAAAGAGGATGAAATGGGATAGTGACAGGAAACAATTCAGACGGTTGAATGGTAGAAGCATGCCTTATCCTGATCATTTAAAAGAAAATATGCCAATTATATTCCCCAATAGTTGGGTTGCTGACCAAGTCAGAGAGAAATACAGTGCAATCGGTCGTTACCCGTGTGTTGAAGAGGATGCGCTAAGCGGAAGGATTGGGTTCAAAAACTAATTAATAATCTGTTTATGTACATTTTAAACTTAATAACGCACCTTTGAAATGTAACATCTATATTTTATATTTTAACAGTTGGGTTATTAGACACATGACACTATGTTTTTATTTTTAGGTGCATTTGTTCCCATATATGTGGGAATATGGACACCATTTTCACACAGAAAATGTCGATGATGGACACATGACACAATAATGTGGAGTGGAAGTCGAGTTTTATTAATCTATTTGAGCTAGCCACCATGATCAAAACCTAGTACAAGGGATGTTAGGTTACGTCGAAAAGATACAAGCGATCATTGAAGTGGACTTCTCTTCTTTCCAATGTGTTATTTTTAGGTGCAAGTGGTGGGACACCTTTGATCGGAATAATGTAAAGGAAGATCGTGATAGTAGGCTGATATGTATCAACTTTAGAAAGATGTGGGATGAAGCTAAGGAGCCTTATGTTTTCCCCAAACAATGGAATCGTGTGTTTTCTTACCTAGATGTGTTGGATACGGATTGGTGGTTCGTATTGAGATGTGACCCTAGATCAATACATATTTTTGAGAACAATAGTGTTATCCTGCCAAGCGAGCTGGAAGATAATGAGGGTGATGAGAACATAGAGTGATATGGTATATATGTTATTTCATCATTTATACTATTTAATATGGGTTTTTATAAAGAAGATGACTTAATATTATAACTAAGACTTTTTTTTTCCAAACATTATAATATGTATTTTGAATTAATTGTTTTGCATTGTGTTATTGTTAAAATAATTTCACTTGATAATTTGTAATTATGTTGATCTTGAAAGCAATGCACTATATCAAGTTCTTTTTTTTTATGTCAATTCCTAAAATGATACAACTACTTGATTGCTTAAAATGGGTTTTCACTATATCATTACTTAAATAAATCCACCCTAGTGTGTGTGTGTGTGTGTGTGTGTGATATCTTCAAATTTTAAGAAAATGGATTAATGTTTTTTGTTATTTTTGGTATGTAAGATCATAATAAAATAATGATAGTTCTAAACATGAATTTATTTGCATTATTTTCTAAAATTTGTTATGTTAGAAAAATTGATATTATTCTAGATTTATTATTTTACAATTATTTATACAAATTTACAAATTTATAATTATGGTAGTTATGGTTAAAATTTGACAATTAATTACAATTTTATAATTTTAGAAATTTTACAATTTTAGTAAAATTGAATCATGACAATACATAAAATTATTATTACAATTTTACAATTTCACAATACAATTACAATTTTACAGTTTACATACAATTACAATTAAAATTACAATTAAAATTACATTTACAATCGCCATACATACAATTACAATTTTACAAATTTACAAATTTAACATTTTTAATAAAATTGAATCATGACAATACATACAATTACAATTACAATTACCAAATTTTACAAATTGCAATACATAATATTTAATAAATATCATGATTTAATATTAAAAATAAACATCACGATCATGATAACCATCGTACAAACATCATATTCTAAAATACACATTCAAATTCGCTAGGAGCATCTAATCATCGTGATCATGATCATCTAACAAAACACAAGCATTATATAACATCATCACAACACAAACATCAAATATACATCTCATGTCAAATAAATTCTATGACATACACATCTATCTGCAAGCACATTAAATGAACATATTTTACATGACCTAACAATATACACATCACGATGAACACCAGCATGTAAATTAAGTACATAAACATGAACATAAAATACATGCACTATATATATATATATATAATGTCAAACATATAAAACTGTAATAGAACACTATAATAGAACTAAATATAACTGTCAAATATCTAGTGGTACTACATCAATACTATAACTATTCGAGGCCTGCTCAGGTGTACGTGCCTGCTCAACTAGAGGTGCCTTCTCAGTCGATGGTGCCTGCTCCGATGAACATGCTTGCTCAGCTGGAGGTGCTTGCTCAGATGGTGCAGCCTGCTAAGAATATTCTTTCTCAGGACTATATGCTAGCTACTCATCTACGAGAGGTGAAGGAGGAGGAGGTGGAGTACTAGAATGATCACTCCATTCATGATCATGATCATCTGATCTGCTCTGTCGTGCATCTCCATGATGCCTATCCCTACTAGTCGCCAGTAGCCTGGAAGCTCCGAAGATATGATGCATAAGGCTCATCATATCACGGGGTATGTCCCTCAAAAGCTCTGTGAGTGTACCATTTGCCTAGATGTCTCTCATCATTGTAGGGCGGACTCCCTCATCAACCAATAGTCTACATAGGCGGTCGCCCAAATCCATCCTGAATCGAAAGTTTGCCCTACGTCGCATGCCCACGGGTATCTGCACCTAAGGAGGTCTCACCCTCTGTGGCCTCTGCCATCTCCTCATCATCTATAGGATCATCTGGTGGGGGTGAAGCCATGTCCCCAAAATACGTGCTAATATCTACAAAATATATAGTGCATAGCAATAATTATACAATTTCATTAAATAATTTAATATAACAAGTTAAAGAATGTGTTAGAATAAATTTTATTCTAATTAATTAAGACAATAAAATGAAACTATATTAATTAAAAGAAAACACTAATATTGCCTTTAGTATCTGGTGGCTCATCCTGTGTGAAGAGGATGTTGGTACACCCTTGCCAATCCAACCCCGTGTAAGGAGAGGGCACCATCATGAACATGTGGTCATCCTTATTGGCCAGTAGCTCCAATGCATCAACAAAAATCCTAGCCGGATACTTCGACAGGCCCCTCTTGGGCATCATCTCGCCCCACATATGCATCTATACCTGTAACATCGGCATACGAGGCTGGCAGAAAAAAGTAGGCCTTGTCTCCATAAACCTCTCAAAAAATTAAAAAAACAACTCTGAAGAAAAAGGGAAGGTCAACCTCCCACGTGCCTGAGAACGACATCTATCGAATGCTATAAAAAACTGTCGCAAAAAAATAGCAGACAATCTAAAAAGTTGTGGTCTCTAGAATAAAGAATCAACATAAAAGAGGGTAAGTAATGCACTTCCTATCACTGGTATAATGTGAAATGGTGGTTAGTAATAGTGATAGGCACCTAACCTCCTCTAGACCAAAAGAAGCAATCTATAGCTGTCCACTAGACACCTGAAAATCTGCAGGAGAAAGTATATCATCCCTAATGTATCTTTTGGAGTACACCAATTGAATCCCTATTGCATAAAAAATGGGGACATTTGGGAACTGGGGAAAATCATCCCCACTCCTAGATAGGCCAATAATAAAATAATGTCTTCCTCAGTGGGCTGGTACCACTGGTCAGGATCGACCCGGAAATCCTGTCAGTGGTAATCCCACCTGTAGATCAACTATACTAATAAGCCATTATGCCCCTTCAAGGATGTAGCATCCTCGTAGAACTTAAGGAGGTCTACCTCCTTTAAGAGCAACTGGGTGGGTCGTGTAATTGGGCGAGGGTACCAAAGTCTCTCCCTCTCTCATGCCTCCCAGTGTTGTATCATGTTATAATTTCCCCCCCTCTACTCTTGTTGTTGTCTTTCCTCTCTCTATTGATGTCTCTGAATGATTCACATATTAAATACATCAGCCTCCCTCATACATAAAACCTAATTTTTTTTATTAAATGACAAATGTATTTACAAATATATAATATAAATTTTATCGAACAAAAAAACATTCGGTGTGCCCAAAAAACAATCGTGCACCGCCATCGGTGCGTACCTATATATCACACGTTGTCCACGGTGCACATAAAAAAAATTCATGCACCGCGAAAAAAACAAATATTACTTCACTAAATATTTTTGTGCGGTGCGTTGACCAAAATGTCTGCCCCGAGGCGATTGTTGTAGCGCAATGCACTGCCAGTTTGCAATATTTTACCACTGGTAGTGCGGTACCAAACACACACTGCCCCGATGCGGTATGTTTGACCGACGCACTGTACATTAGGTGTATTCTTGTAATATCGACGCATCGGCCCATGTGTTCTAGTAAAATACCGCACTGTCGTAAATAAATTGTTATTTAAAAAAAAAAAATTCGGTGCGGCCAGAAACCGACACGCACCGCACTATTTTATTGTTATCGCGTGCTATTTTTATCGGTATCACACCTGGCTATCACATTTACCACTCGATGCAGTTTCCATTAACACCATTCATGGTGTGGACTGTAAATTTATAGGGAGCATTGAGAACGGTGCGAGCCAAACGACTTAAACGCATCGCAAAAGAAATTTTTTTTTTCCAAAAAAATAGTGAATTCTAACTCAATTTTAGAAATTAATCTGCTAAAAGGTTAAGTTGGTGAGAAAAAATTACATTACTTGCAAATTTTCATATAGAGGAGGCATCTTTGGGACGAAATACTAAAAACGAATATTTCCCACCATTTTGCAAAATTCAAAGTCCACACAGTGAGCAATGGACGGAAGCAATGCGGTATGGGAGCATCGATAGCAGGGTGCCTCAGAGAAGGAAAACTCACACCGATGCTTGAGAGCTCTACAACACTGTAAAAATTTAAAATGAATTTGTATGGTTGGTATTTTATTTTTAAATTAACCCTTTTTCGCTGTGCTCGATTATGAGACGCACCGGGCGGTTGTATCAATGGTGAACCGACTTCTTTACAGTGCGCTAGATTACTGAGACACACCGGGTAGTTTTTACGAAGAGAACAATGTTTCCTTTGAATAAAAACCCTATTTCAGTGCGTCGTTGTACCTAAACCACATCGGGTTGTCGTCGTTAGTAAATAACACCAAAATAGTGAGTGTCTCGGTGTGCCATTTGATAACACACACCAGTGCGCTTTATATAAAACACATTTGTGTGTTGTATGTATGAAGTGTACCATTGTTTTCGTAGTACTTAAAAATAACTATGCAACGTTTATTTAACATTTACTATGCACCAGTGTGTGTTATGATTATAAAAGCATCGCAAAAAAAAAAAAAAATACATCTGTAATAACCTCCACCCGCCAACCTCCTCTAGCGACCTCCACTACAAACGGATATTTGGCCTATTTTTATAAGGGCTTCCTCAAAAAAATCTACTAGAGGGTCTTTTCCTTGTAGTGGAAATAGGAATTAATTGGAATTTTATTTATGAAAATGATCCAGGTGGATATAGGTGGCCACCCACCTATTCCATTTGGACCAGCACCATCAATTCTTGCAGCTTTTTACATTCAGCACAACTTACTATTTTTAGCAGGTTTTCGGGTCCTCCACTCTTGGAGCCGTTTTGGGGGCTTAATGATCCGGGTGGATATTGGTCGCCACCCACCTATTCCATTTGAACCCCCATCATCAGTTCTTTCAGTTTTCAAGTTGCAACAAAACTTACTATTTTTAGCAGTTTTTCGGGTCCTGAACTTCTGGAGCCATTTTGAGGCCCTAAACGACGTTTTTTGGGCATCGCACCTGCAACGAATATCATTTTGTTCTGGATGATATTTGTTCTGAAAGTTTTAGTCCTTGGATAGATCTTTCTAATGAGCTATTGAGCACATCAAACGAAGATCGTATGCCAAAGTTACGCCCCCGGGAAGTTGAACCACCAATTTACCCAAACGGGCGCCCACAGTTTTGGCGCATCATCTCCTACGGTTAGGTTTTTGGACGTTTCAGATTCTACATTGTTTCTCAACAATAAATAGGCCCTCGAGCCTCATTGTAACACAGTTTAGAGGTCTATAGCCATCACATCTCTTCTCACAAGGAAATTCATTTTCCTTACAACTCGCTCACAGGGAAAGAAGAATATTGGGTCCGCAACCTCGAAACAGGGCTCCCCTGTACAGCTGCAGCAAATGGAAAAATTCATGGAGGAATACGAGGACATTTTCTCCTCACTCCTAGAGGCTCCTCTACAATGTCAGGACAAGCACTCCATTGCTCTGACTCCCAACGCACCACAGCCTGATGTTGCCATACATCCTACAACTACACATACAGAATCCAAACATGTACTGTCTGAGGCTGATAAAGAAACCAAATTTACTAAACGCATCCAGCATGTCCACCCGCAGGTCCATGACATCTTCAACACATCTAATAATCAGTTTAGCAGAATTTGCCTCATCTCATGGAGGATCTCAACGCAATGGGGACCATTGCTTTTTTAGGAGGGAGGAATGATCCAGGTGGATATCGTGGGCCACCCACCTATTCCATTTGGACCAGCACCATCAATTCTTGCAGCTTTTCACATTCAGCACAACTTACTATTTTTAGCAAGTTTTTGGGTCCTCCACTCTCGGAGCCGTTTTGGGGGCTTAATGATCCAGGTGGATATTGGTCGCCACCCACCTATTCAATTTGAACCCCCATCATCAGTTCTTTCAGTTTTCAAGTTGCAACAAAACTTACTATTTTTAGCAGTTTTTCGGGTCCTGAACTTCCGGAGCCGTTTTGAGGCCCTAAATGACGTTTTTTGGGCATCGCGCCTCCAGCGAATATCATTCGATTCCGAAATGATATTCATGCTGAAAGTTGTAGTCCTCGGATAGATCTTTCTAACGAGCGATTGAGCGCATCAAACGAAGATCGTATGCCAAAGTTACGTCCCTAGGAAGTTGAACCACCAACTTACCCAAACGGGGCCCATAGTTTTGGCGCTTCATCTCCTAGGGTTTGGTTTTTGGACGTTTAGAGTTCTCCATTGTTTCTCAATAATAAATAGGCCCTCGAGCCTCATTGTAACACAGTTAAGAGGTCTGTAGCCACCACATATCTTCTCAGAGATTCGCTACCAGCACCCTAGCTATTGTATTCCCATTATGTCTGTAAGCATATTTCTGTTATTTGATATTAATGAAATGACGCATTATTTCTGCTACATCTCTATGTTTATGGTTATTTCTGTATTCTGTTGTGTTCCTGCATAAATCCAGATCAGTGGTATCAAAAGGAGAAGTGCCATTGTTGCCACCACCAAGATCCAGAAGGAGGGTCCAGAGGATCCAAAGGAGGGGGAGAGCCTCTTCCAGTCACAGATGTGGGTAAAGGGTTCTCTGCTGCAATTTCTCGTCGATAGCGGAAGCCAAAAGAACCTTATTTCAGCAGAGGTCATGAAGCGGCTCGGCCTACCGACCGTAGCACACCCGCAGCCGTATACCATCGGGTGGCTCCACCCAGGGAGAGATCTCCGCATCCACCAGCAGTGTCGTCTTTCGTGCAGTATCAAGCCATTCATGGATGAGGTATTATGTGATGTTGCTCCTCTTTATGTAGCTGATTTATTATTGGGCCAACCATTCTTGTGGAGGTGACATGCTGTGTATGAGTCTAGGCCTCGTGCTGTCATTATTACTTTGGGAAATAACTTGTACAGGATACCAGAGGTAGTATTGCGTCCTGTCATCTCTTTGACTACTACAAAACAACGCAATAAGATTGTTTCCCAAACGAGGAAATTCATTTTCCTTACAACTCACTCACAGGGAAAGAAGAATATTGGGGCCACAACCTCGAAACAGGGCTCCCCTGTACGGCTGTAGCAAATGGAAAAATTCATGGAGGAATACGAGGACATTTTCTCCTCACTCCCAGAGGCTCCTCTACACTGTCAGGACAAGCACTCCATTGATCTGAATCCCAACGCACCACCTCCTGATGTTTCCATACATCTTGCAACTACACATACAGAATCCAAACATGTACTGTCTGAGGCTGATAAAGAAACCAAATTTACTAAACGCATCCAGCATGTCCACCCGCAGGTCCATGACATCTTCAACACATCTAATACTCAGTTCAGAAGAATTTGCCTCATATCATGGAGGATCTCAACGCAATGGGGACCATTTCTTCCTAAGGAGGGAGGAATTATCCAGGTGGGTATCGGTGGCCACCCACCTATTCCATTTGGACCAGCACCATCAATTCTTGCTAAACGGAGAGCGCATCAAAAGGAGAAGAGATGTGATGGCTACAGAACTCTGAACTATGTTACAATGAGGCTCGAGGGCCTATTTATTGTTGAGAAACAATGTATAATCTGAAACTTCCAAAAACCTAACCGTAGGAGATGAGGCGCCAAAACCGTGGGCCCCCGTTTCAGTAAATTGGTGGTTCAACTTCCCGGGGGCGTAAATTTGGCATCCGATCTCTGTTTGATGTGTTCAATAGCTCGTTAGAAAGATCTATCCGAGGACTAAAACTTTCAGCATGAATATCATACAGAATAGAATGAAATTCGCTGGAGGCGCGATGCCCAAAAAATGTCATTTAGGGCCTCAAAACGGCTCCGAAAGTTCAGGACCCGAAAAACTGCTAAAAATAGTAAGTTATGTTGCAACTTGAAAACTGAAAGAACTGATGATGGGGGTTCAAATGGAATAGGTGGGTGGCAACCAATATCCACCCGGATCATTAAGCCCCCAAAACGGCTCCGAGAGTGGAGGACCCGAAAACCTGCTAAAAATAGTAAGTTGTGCTGAATGTGAAAAGCTGCAAGAATTGATGGTTCTGGTCCAAATGGAATAGGTGGGTGGCCACCGATATCCACCTGGATCAGAAAATAATTGAAATTAGGAGAAAGAGAAGGTGAATGGTCATAGGTTGCATGTGAGGTGGAAAATGAAGGAAAATAATGGAAAATTAAAGAAATTAGAGGTCTCAGTGATAAACGGACTTATGGGGATCAATACAAAACTTTTTTTCAGCGTTAGATTTTTTCAGTTCAGTTTTGAGCTCTCTCTCTATTCTCTCTAATCTCACATACTCTTGCACACTTAGATTTTTCTTAGAGCGTTCTTGCATTGGATCAACAAAGGTAGAGGAAGGACAAAGAAGGCAAAGGGAAGCAAAGATCAACCAAGTAAGAGAAGGATCAAGTGATTGTAAAAGGATTACTTGTAGTTATCAAATTGCATGTATGATTTCCTTGCTACATTTGGCATGCATGGTACATTCATGTGTGTATTTGGTTCTCTTGTTTTAATTGGAATGGGTTTTTCCAAGTGTGATAGTGATTTTAAGCCTTGCCTTTCCAATTCCGGATAGCCATGGTGTGATGGGGTTATATTTTACTTGGTTGTGCTATATTTTTGGATGGTTTCAAAATTGAGTGGGGTGGTCTCAGGAGAATAAAAAAAGTCGTAGGAATCCCTGGATCGATGAAGGTGGGATTGCGGTAAAGTTACATTTTCAATGCCTCAGTGGGCCTTAGAATCTTCAATTGGTGAATGGTGGGATATACGATAAAGCCTAGAGGTGTATGCCCTCAATTAGGCCTAGGAATCCTTGACCAGTGAATGGAGGAATATACAGTAAATCCTAGAGAGTGGAGTCTAGATTAGGCCTAATAATCCTCGACTGATGAATGTAGGAATATACAGTAAAGCCTAGAAGGTGGAATATTTATTAGGCCTAGGAATCCTAGGCCAATGAATGGCGAGATATATGGTAAATCATAGAGGCTGGAGACAGACAAATTCCTCACGGTTTAGGTGGAGATATCTGGAGGCATCCATGCTTGTTTAGGGCCTAGTGATCCCTTGGTGGGATTGCGGTAAATATTGTAATGTATGTTGGTTGTTTGGGTGTGGGAATCCCATGGTGGGATTATGATAAATCTTGAGGAATATTTGATTGGTTTTGTTGTGAGTCCCACATTCATTCTTGGAATATGGCATGGGGTGATTGACTGAAAGAAATATTTGGTTTAGCTGAACCTATGGTCGGGTGGTATGTGGAATTCCCTAACCTGGTTGCATTTCGCATGTGTTGATAACATAGATTTTCCTCTTGTTTATTATGTGTACATGTGCTTGTTATTATTTGATCTTAGTGGTTGTTCTATCATTGATATTATGTTCGTTATATGATGGTTATAAGCATGGTTTTATGACATAGCTTAGTCATGTCTCTCATTATGTTTGTTTGGTAAATGAATGACCAATGAATGTATTTCCTGATAGATGGAAATGCAACTATGATGAGAGGACATCAATCCTTCTTGGCGATTCAAAGGTAAGTATGAATTCCCTATGCTCAGATGTGTTTATATGACTTGTACATTGCAAGTTCATGATGTGTTTGACGAAATTTCTATTGTGGCTAGGCCTTGTCATATCATTTAATTTTTCAATATTTGCAATAGAGGCCTTGTAACCATGTTATTTATCATTTCTAGAAGTTTCTTGAAGTTTTGGGCAATGGCTTGAGTCCTAGCCTTGAAAAAGTGGCTCGAAATTTGAGTTTGCTGGCACAAAATTGCCTGAAAAGGTATGCAGTCGCATGGATCCTAGCTTCTGCATGTGACTGAAGGGTTTCAACCACATCGAGGGCTTGGCCTCAGAGCCACTGGAGCTCTAATTCAGTCAAACAACAAGTTCTCTCAGGGGGTTGAGCACGTGGAAGGGTTGGTTGGCTCTTGAAGGTCATGTAGCATTACAAGAAGGCCATGTTGGTCTTTTCTTGTTGGTTCCACTTCCTTAACTATAATTTGGGAGTTGAATCATATCACAGTAACTCTTCGTCACATGTTTACCCCATTGGATCAGTTAACTTGGATAAATGTGGGAGGAGGTTACAGGGTGGTATCAATGCAAGTTTCTTTCTCTTTGGGTGGTGTCTGGTTTTTGTTTTCTTTATGTGATATCTGATACCACATGGTGGTATTAGAGCATGGTTCACCCCTTAGACTAGATGGATGGAATGTGTTTCTCATGAATACATGTCGGTTGCATATGTGTTCCTTCTGCTTGTAGTCCATGTGCTTATTGTGTATGCAAGGTGATGGTCATTGTTGTATTTGTGTTGTTATGTAGTACTTGATGATGTTGTTTTTGGGACATGTTTGTTGTGAATGCATGTTGGTTGAATATGCATTTGTTGCGAATATTTTTTGTCCATGTGGATGTGTGCATGCCTCATCATGGTTATTGTTGTCCTGCATGAGGTCATGGCATGTTGTTGGTATTTTCATGCATGGTAACTGGGTAACGATTGAGATTATATATTGATTATGATTATGATTATGATTATACATGTATCGTGCTAATCTGGTTGATCTTGGAGACGAGATATCCTCCATTGAACTATACCGAGGTATGTTGGTTATGTTATATTTTGGTTTAGTTGACATGGTATACTTGTAGGAAGAAGATCAAAGATGACTAGCAAGATGGCATAATACAGTTCACGAGATTATACCTATAGATTCAATTAAAAAAGTGATGATAAGTACTCTCCTGAGATAGTGGACACTTTGAGAAGTTTGAAGGCAGAAATAAGAAGTTTCTAGATAGATAATGATAGGATCATTCAGGCACATGAGAAACAAGCAGAGGTAAATGCAGTCATTCTTAAGAGTTTGTCATCTTTTCAGGGACAGGGATGTAATGTTCCCAATTTTAGCCTCAAGCTAAAATGGAACATTCTAGTTGCATATTTTCATTTTTTTGAATAAAAGTGGGTAAAGTGACCCCTTTATGTAATAAACAAGAATAAAATCCCTTACAATGTGAAAAGGGATCATCATGGAGCTGGATTTCACACCCTCATGTGTGAAAGAGGTTAAAATGCAAATGGACAAGGCCTAGTTGACCAAGTCAAACTGCGTTGGCATGAGTTGGAAAGCACTAAGTGGGACAACGCAGTTTTAGTGGAGGAATATTCCATGAGGGAGGAAAATTCTAGAGGAATGAAGATGGAGGCTTCATTGTGTTTAAAAGAGAGGCAAGGCAACCCATTGAGATTATCTTAGATCATTTGATTAAATTTTGTCTATTGAGACAAATTGTTGCCTCTTGTTGTTTAGCAGAGCTGTAGTGCCCTCAGGCAGGAGGGAGTCCTGTTTAGGAATTCCTCTCCTTCTTGAGTATCTAATGAAGGATTTCACTCATCCTCCATATTCTGGCATTCAGGCCATAGCATCAGCCATCTTCATCAGTGCAGTGTCTGTAGCATATTATTGTGCAGTGTAGCATGGTGTTGCTGGAGGTTTCCCACAACACCATTTCTAGCTAATATTTAAGAGGAGGGAAGTTCTCTACTTCTAGGAGGTTAGTGAGGATGGTTCCCAAGCTTATTCCACTATCATTGGCAGGAGGCCAACCACTTCCATCAGTTATAGCGTAGGCCCTCTCATAGACTATGTTCTAGTTGGAGCACATTTGCAGTGAGGGTTTTGCAGACATTTCAGAGGGTGAAATCTCTTGTGTCGGGATCAACCTAACATTTGGGAGAATAATTGGAGAAAGGCACATCATCAAATTCATCCATTCAACTTTCTCCATTCCACTCCACATATTGAGTTGCTGCAGCTACCCAACAACTCCGGCATTTTGACAACCAATCCTTCTAGGATTGACTAGAGGTAGTGATTGGGAGCTTAGATATTCTCTCCCAATGATTTATGAGCCACGTATATGCAGATCCATGTTGTTTTTCACTCAGTACAACCTTCTCATTCCTATGACTGCGCAGTCCCTATTCATGGGTATTCTGCTATGATGCAACATTATGTATTTTGGCATATGTTTTCATGGAAGGCTCCTTGCCTTATTCCTTTGATGTTAATTATATTATTTTGCTGTTGTTATTTCATAATAAAATGGCTCAAGGGTTTCACACATTTTGGCATAATGTTTATTCACTGTTATTTCTAATTTATGCCTTTATATTGCTGTAGCTGCATTTTTGGGTTATCTTGAGAGATTCCCAATCTTGTTGTGTTTCCCTCTTGGGGATATTATCCCTTGACAACACTCTATAGAAAAAGTCTGATAGTGGGCCAGGAAGCCTTTGGAACTCATCCCTCTTTATGAAGGTGACAAATCCAGTAAATGCCCCTTCAGTCTATCTCTGGAATAGATTTGCTTGTCGATTGACAATGTTTCTGAAAAAGGAACATTACAGTGGTATTAGAGCATAATCTTGGCTCAGCCTGTGGATATTTGCCAAGATTTCATCTAAGAAGATGAGGAATACTCCACTTTGTGGAGAAGAAGGAAGAAAAAGGAGACGAGCTAGCCAAGCTTCTCCCTAAATCCATCTAGGGTTTTCATGGGAGACACAAGCAAAAGAGAAGGGAGAGATTTGAAGAATCTCCACAAGGGTTTGAAGCAGAAACAAACTCTAGGGTTTATGATAAGGAATGTGAGCATGCAGTCACATCTTTTGATGCACAACGTAGTCACATGTGCAGCTTTGTCATGAAGAGATGGGAAAAGGAGGAGAGGTGATCAAGAGGAAAACTCTTGAAGATTTTCAAAAGGAGTTGAGTCTCAAACTCCGGCATTCAGAGATCATCTCACTTTCATGGAATTTTGCAAGTATAAGGTGAAGGAAATCCAACAACAAGATATATTTGTTCTATCTACTTTTAGAGGTTCACCTACATGATCAGCCAAAGCATGGGTAGAGGAGCTGAAGACCATGTTGCAGCAACACAAAGTTTCCAAAGGATATGCTATCAGATTTGTAGCGCTGCACTTGAGAGGTACGACCTATGCATGGTGGATATTTGAGTCATGTTCTTTCAAGGATGAAAATAATTCTTCCTATTTCAGATTCATTGGAACAATGATGGAAGGATTTGGTGGGAGAAAATATGAAACACATGCATAGAAACAAACCAAGAATTTGCATGCGATGGAAGGAAACAAAAAATCAGATCCACTTCAGAGCATTGTTGAGATGGTTGACATATTGCATCACACCTTGTTGAAGGCAAGGTATCCATCTTATATTCTTGCACAAGAGAGCATGAAGGTCTCTTTTTCAAAAAGAGATCAAATTCTGGAGAATTTTCCCCTACATGTTGATGAAGAGGAGGGAAACTACGCTGGTATAGCTAGAGTTGATCCAGTGCCTCATGCGGAGGAAAGAGGAGCTCTTGCTCCATATAGAGGGATTATTGTGTCTTTGCAAGAAATTCCCCAGGATCTCCCATGAAGAGATCAAGGCACAACTCATGATACATCTGTGCCATTGATAGTGGGGTGTAGAGCTATGGAGATAGAAGGAGAAGATAGGGAGGATGATCAACATCATGTGATGAGGAGCACACACACTGTCTATTTTATGAGGTTGATGCACCTAAGATGATTATTGGATTGTGCAGTGGAAGCATGGATGGTCTTCTCCATTCATACATTCAGTCATCTCTTGATGATGGTGTCTCACTGCATGGAGACATTGCACCAAGGAGACCACTAGATCAGCAGAGGAGGTTGGATGCTCCACATTTGGGGCTCTCACACCTTGATTTTAGGAGGTGGAAACCTTGGGAGAGTCCAGCACAACGTAGAGGGTTGGGATAGACTCAGGGAGGAGGGAGACACTCTCTCATTTTCAGCATCACCCACTCTCATCAATCATACTGCGTTGGAAGATGTTGCTGCACGGATAGAGGATTGCATCTTCATGATGCAGGTTGACTGCTCCATAGATTTGGTGAGAGAGATGATACTTCCTTTGAGGAAAGACTCTTTCATGCATTGGAGTAGATGGAGGCCACTCATGCTTACTTGCCCAGGATCGGGAGATTCTTTGGAGGTGATAGTCTCTCATGGGAGGCTCATTTTCAGAGATCTTCATTTCTATTTTAGCATGAGTAGCTACATGATGGCATGACAGCAATTTGGTGGATGAATTTGGCAGGAGGGGATGTCAAGGTAGCAGGAAGCAGCGTGATGGAGCACTTTATTACAGATTACCAACGCTGTCTATGTGGAGGATTGATCTAGGATGGAGGACTCAACTTTTGGTTGAGTGGTCCCAGGATCTGGGTGCATGCATGATTCTTGATGGCCTAGATGGAGACGACAGATACATGGTGGATCATGTGGTCATCTATTCCTATGGCAAGATCTTCTTGACTAGACCTTCTAGTCTCAAGAAGAAATTTTTGCATGTAGCACATGAGGACTTCCTAGCTATGCACTTGGATGCATACTTCACTTTGCTAGAGAAGTTCACTTTGGATGGAATTCATCATGATCTTCATCAGCATATGGAAAAATGCATAACCTGGTTGTTTTTGGAGAGGTTGGCACAACCAGTCCATTACTCATTGGAGGAGAGGGAGAGCATTCAAGATGAGCCATTTCAGCTCAAGGTATTAAGTACATGGTAGAGAAGGTATAATTTAAAATTGTGTACCTATTTAATTTATATGAGCAGCATATTGATCAAGGAGGATCATTCCTTATTGCATTTGTTATGATGTACTTGCAGCTACCAGTAGCCTTGATTTTGGCTATTTTTATGATGGTTGTGGGGGAAGCCACATGCTTCATGGTGTGCACCATTGGCACCAAATGGTATTTCATGCTTACATCTTATGAGGAGATGTGGTGGCATAAAACAAGTGGCTAGTACAACACTTGTTATTTGGGATGTCGAGGCAGTCAAGAGGCACTGTGCAGGTTCCATGTGTGGGATTTGGAACCACTCTCCGGTTGTCATTTGACAACTTGTTTCTATTGCATATTGCTCCTTATGTATTTCTGATGTTGTATACTTATTGAGGAGTAATAATTTGAGATAATTGTATGTACAACCCATTGGGAGCATGATTATCCCCATTATACATGTTTATTTTGCGGGAGATACCATGGGCAAACCATGATTGCCACATTGCTACTTGCACCTTCTTGTGGGAGAGACCACTTGGAGAATTTGCAGAGGCATTTCATGGCTAATTTTCTTGATGGGGTAGCTTGGGCCATTATTGGAGGCCATACTATTTCAGCCCAAGGATAGAGGAAGCCCCATGAACACTTCACATGGAGAGAGGACCATCTTGAGAAGCACAAGCACACTCTCCATTCAGCCCCAACACATTGCAGAAACCGGGGGTTGATATTTTCATTTAGATGATAGCATGGATGAGAGGATCATCATTGGGAGAAAATTTATCCCATGCATATCATCACTCCTACCTTAAGGAGGCCACATTCCAGCAGGAAGGATTCCACTGCACCTTCTATCTTTCCATGAGGAGCATCATTTTCAGTTTGCACACTTGGAAGAGAGCATTGGAGGATAGATTTATTGCAGCATATTTTGAGTAGTGGTGGGACCATGGATGAGGAGGCCACAAGAGAAGGAGGAGGAGAAATTTTGTTCTCTCTTTGTAGTTTCTTGAGGACAAGCAACATGTGGGAGGGGAGGACTATAATGTTCCCAATTCTAGCCTCAAGCTAAAATGGAACATTATAGTTCCATATTTTCATTTTGTTGAATAAAAGTGGGTAAAGTGACCCCTTTATGTAATAAACAGGAATAAAATCCCTTACAATGTGAAAAGGGATCATCATGGAGCTGGATTTCACACCCTCATGTGTGAAAGAGGTTAAAATGCAAATGGACAAGGCCTAGTTGACCAAGTCAAACTGCATTGGCATGAGTTGGAAAGCACTAAGTGGGACATCGCAGTTTTAGTGGAGGAATATTCCATGAGGGAGGAAAATTATAGAGGAAGGAAGATGGAGGCTTCATTGTGTTTAAAAGAGAGGCAAGATAGCCCATTGAGATTATCTTAGATCATTTGATTATTTGTCTATTGAGACAAATTGCTGCCTCTTGCTGTTCAGCAGAGTTGCAGTGCCCTCGGGCACGAGGGAGTCCTGTTTAGGAATTACTCTCCTTCTTGAGCAGCTCATGAAGGATTGCACTCATCCTCCGTATTTTTGCATTCAGGCCATATCATCAGCCATCTTCATCAGCGCAGTGTCTGTAGTAGATTATTGTGCAGTGTAGCTGGGTGTTGCTGGAGGTTTCCCACAACACCATTTCTAGCTGATATTTTAGAGGAGGGAAGTTCTATACTTTTGGGAGGTTAGTGAGGATGGTTCCCAAGCTTATTCCACTATCATTGGTAGGAGGCAAACCACTTCCATCAGTTACAGCGCATGCCCTCTCATAGACTGCGTTCTAGTTGGAGCACATTTGCAGTGAGGGTTTTGCATACATTTTAGAGGGTGAACTCTCTTGTGTCGGGATTAGCCTAAAATTTGGGTAGTGATTGGGAGCTTAGATATTCTCTCCCAATGATGTATGAGCCATGCATATGTAGATCCATGTTGTTTTTCACTCAGTACAACAATCTCCTTCCTATGACTGCACAGTCCCTATTCATGGGTATTCTGCTATGATACAACATTGTGTATTTTGGCATATGTTTTCATGGAAGGATTCTTGCCTTATTCCTTTCATGTTCATTGTATCATTTTGCTGCTATTATTTCATGATAATAAAATGTCTCAAGGGTTTCACACATTTTGGCATAATGTTTATTCATTGCTATTTCCAGTTTATGTCTTTATATTGTTGTAGCTGCATTTTTGGGTTATCTTGAAAGATTCCCAATCTTGTTGTGTTTCACTCTTGGGGATATTGTCCCTTGAAAACACTCTATAGAAAGAGTCTGATAGTGGGACAGGAAGCCTCTGGAGCTCATCCCTCTTTATGAAGGTGACAAATCCAGTAAATTCCCTTTCAGTCTATCTCTGGAATATATTTTCTTGTCGATTGACAATGTTTCTGAAAAAGGAACATTACAAGGGATCACTTAGGATCTGTCATGGGAAAGAGGAAAGGACTAATGGAGCATATGGAATTCAGTCTCATGGTGTTCACAATTTAGATAGAGATGACACGATTAGAGATGGCAGGTTCATAGATACACCAGATAGGAGAGGTGATGGACACAGGTTCTATTCTAGTTATGGTTCTGTCAAGTATCATTATCATCATGGTTATTATCCTTACAGGAGGAGTGATAGTGGATATTTTCTAGATGAGTTAAAGAAATCCAAGCCACCTAAATTGGATGGAGATTTGAAGAAGCTAGAATATGCAGAGGCATGGTTACTTGGGATGAAGAAATTCTTTGAGTTTCATGATTAAACAGAGAACATGAAGGCAAAAATAGCTATCTTCAGCATCAAAGGGAAAGTAAACATATGGTGTGAAGATGTGAAGCGTGACTGAGAAATTAGCACAAAGGAATTGATTTGGCATGAATTCAAGAGATTATTCAGGAAAAAATATTTGTCAGAAATTTACTATGACAATAATGCTAAGGAATTTTATGAGCTAAAGATGGGATTGATGACAGATGAGGAGTACACGACTAAGTTCTTGGAGTGATTGAGGTATGTACCATATATTAAGGATGAGAAGGCCAAGTTCAAATATTTTTCAATGGATTACGATTAGAATTTCGAGATTAGATTGTTTTGATAATGCTATTGAATTCTTGGATGACAATGCAGAAAATAGAATCTTACAGGGTAAGAAGAAGGAAACATCGGTTAGAATGGTCACAGGTATGCAGGCAAAGTGCAATCCTAGGAAAGGGTGTGTGTTATTTTCAGTACATATTTCCAGTTATAAAGGTAAGGATGTTGAGGATACAAAGGTATTAAGCAGGTATCAAGTTCTACAGAAGTTTCAGGATGTTTTTTCAACAAATATTTCATAGTTGTCGCCTCACAATAAAGTGGGATTTTCTATTGATTTGGTACCATGGGCAGCACCAATATTGAAGGAACCATACAGGATGAGCACTCCAGATTTAGTAAAATTGAAGTTTGAATTGAAGGAAATGATTGACAAGATAAAAATTAGGCCAAGTGTATCATTGTGGGGCGCATCGATATTTTTTGTGAAGAAGAAGGGTGGTACTCGTACGCTATGCATTGATTATGCGTATTTGAACAAGGTAACAATAAAAAGCATGTATTTGTTGCCAAGGATTGATAACTTGTTTGATCAGTTGAAGGGAGAAACAATGTTCTCAAAGGTTGATTTGAGATCAGGATATCATCAGGTATGCTTCAAGGAAGGGGACAATTACAAGACAATTTTCTGGACCAGGTATGGGCATTATGAGTTTGTTGTAGTTACATTTGGTTTGACTAATACTCTAGCTCCTTTTATGTGCTTGATGAATTGTGTGTTGCGTATTGTGTGTTGCGTCCTTATCTGGACAAGTTTTTTATTGTGTTCATTGATGAAATATTGATATATTCTAAGAATGAGGAAGAGCATGTTGAACATTTAGCAACAATATTGTGATTTCTAAGAGAGTAGAAGTTGCATGCCAAGCTTAGAAAATGTAGCTTCTTTATGACAAAGGTATATTACTTGGGGCATGTGGTTTCTAAGGAAGGTATTGTAGTAGACCCAAAAAATATTAAAGCTATCGTGGAATGGGAAGCTCCTAGAAATGTAGATGAGGTAAGGTAATTTATGGGTTTAGAAGGTTATTACAGTAGGTTTATCATGAAATTATCACAAATTTATCATCCTATTACATCATTTCAAAGGAAAGATAAGAAATTTGAATGGACAGAGGAATGTGCAGTGAGTTTTGATGAGTTGAAGCAGTTTTTGACAAATACTCCAGTTCTCAAGATTGCAAATCTAGATAAAGAGTTTATGGTCTGCACAAATTCTTACAAGAGACACCTTGGTGGAGTCCTTATGCAGTAGGTACAAGTGATATGTTATGATTCAAGGAAACTGAATGAGCACAAGAAGAATGATGTGGCACGTGATCTTGAAGTAGCAATGATCGTTCATGCATTGAAGATGTGGAGGCACCATATTATTTGCAGGAGGTTTGTATTGATGGATGCTCACAACAAATTGAGGGACTTATTTGATCAATCAAATCTAAATTCCAAGAAAGCTAGATGGTTTGCAACAATAAGTGAGTTCGAATTCGAGATCAGGTACATTAAAGGGAAAGAGAATAGGGTTGCAGATTCTCTTAGTAGAAGAGTTCAGGTAAAACACATTGCATCTATGAGTTCATATAGGACAGATCTACATGATCATATATTACAGTCAAGATAACGGTGTTATGAAACCAACTCACAAAATAGAAGAAAAGATAGATCAATGCCTTATAAATTAGCCTCTTCAAGGGGGAAACCTCCTTTACATTACATAAATGAACAATTCTTGGAGGATATAAATGAAAAAACCTCCTTTCTATATATAGGATTCCATGGGGTCACAATATAATCCTAGCTGACCTAACAATAATAATGTAAGGGTACAACAATAACAATCATGGGCTTTTATGGGGCACAATAATAACAATATGGGGACTACAAGGGTACAACAATAACAATAAGATGGTTACACTAACAAAAATAAGGTATTAAACTAGTAATATAGGGACCTAACATGCCCCTCTCCTTCAAAAAAGTCTTGTCCTCAATGCTTGAGTAGGTCTGGATGGTTCTATATAAAATTCTCATCGTCCCATTATGAATCTTTAGTGGGTAAGTTCTTCCACTTGATGAAATACTTTGAAATTGATCGTTTTTGTAGCTGTCGAGTTCTTGTTTCCATGAATGCTTCAAGTTCCAATATGATTTTTCCTTCCTCATCAAGTTCTGGCGATATTGTTTGAATTGGAAGTTGGTCACCTATAAACTTCTTTAAGCGTGAAACATGGAAAATTGGGTGCACTCGGGAAGAAGCACAAAACTCAAATTTTTATGCCATAGTACCAATATTTTGCAACAGCTTGTAAGGACCATAGTACTTGGGCGATAATTTATTATCCTTCTTAGATTTCTTGAGGGAAATTTGTTTGTATGGTTTTAGCTGTAAAATACATAGTCTCCTACATCAAAACTTCTCTCGATGCGATATTGATCTGCCTATTGTTCATTCGATTTTGTGCCAATTTTAGGTTATCCTTTAAGAGTTAGAGAATTGTTGTTGATGCTCAATGTGATCTTCCACTGCTTGAACATTAGAAATTTTTCTTAAAGATGATGTGATCGATGGTGGATGATATCCATAAAGTGCCATAAATGGGGTCATTTTTGCTTTAGTATGGAGGGAAGTGTTATACCACCATTCAGCTAGAAGTAACCACTTGAACCATTGTGTTTTTTTATCAAATACAAAAATACAAAGATACCCTTCCAAATATTTGTTCACTATCTCAGTTTTCCCATCAGATTGAGGATGATAAGATGAGCTATGAGCTAGTTCAGTACCCAATCGAGAAAATAATTCTGTGCAAAAATTTCCAGTGAAAATGGGATCTCTGTCACTTACAATAATATTTGGGTTTCGATGTAGCTTTTGAATTGTTTCCATAAATGGAGTAGGAATTGTACTTGCTTTAAATGGATGAGATAATGCAAAAAAGTGTGCATACCTGGTAAGTCTATCAAATACCACCATGATGACACTCTTTCCTTTGAACTTAGGTAAACCTAAGATAAAATCCATTGAAACCTCCTCCCAACGTTGACTTAGAATGGATAATTGTCTCAACTTTATTTTGCTGGCAAACGAAATATCCCACCAGAAACTTTTGAAGATCAGATTTAAGGCCATCTGTTATACAGATAAATCCTCTTTGCGGATAGAGACGATCCCTCTAGCCCTAGAGTGGGTCTAGAAACAAAGAGACATGCTAGAGTGTTGATTCCTAATTATTGAATGAAAGGAGGACATGGTAGAGCGACCTACCTAGAATCCAACATTGTCATCGTTGCTATAGTGGTGGTTGCCTCTCGCTCTTTCCTCGGCAAGTCATGATCCTTTTGCAGTCATGCTTGGATACCTGCACATAGAACAAAAACAAGAACAACATACAACATAATAATTTCACTCATAACTACTAGCGAGTAAAAGAGAGCTAATAATATTGCATTAAACATCTAACATAATAAAAAATGGGAACCAAACAATAGGCATGTGTATGTATTGATAGAAGGAAGAGTTACAACCAATGCTTTGGCGTCGCAGTCTCCTCCAGCAGGGTTCAGTTGGAGTGCGTCTCAGATGCTCGTCAGGGAATTCGGATGGGGTGAAGGCATGGACTCAAGATCTCTCAAAAGACATGGACTCAAGCTCTCCCAATGTAATTACTTCTTATTATATCTCTCTAGTATTCTGCTATAGTATGTTTAATTCTCCAAGTTCAAATATTCAGCTGTTCAGCTAGCATATGCAAAGAGAGATAGCTTCTTTTTATAGAGGAAAAGGAGGAGGTTAGGATGCCTAAAAAGGTGGGAGGGAGTTCTATCCTTTAGGGAGTTCCCATAAGAGGTGGAAACCATAAACTAAAGGAGGGAGTCCGTGGTTTATTCAGTTCAACCACTCCCAATGACTCATCCTCGAGGTGGTTGGAGTGGAATCTCCACCTCTATTTTTAAAAAAATTCCATAAACATCTTGGCGCGGGTGGAAAACTAGGACAGAGCGCCAGTTGGCATGGGGCCCAGTGTTAATATTCCTTTTTGACGAGAGGGCATATCTGACTACCCATGCCAAGACAAAAACAAGGATTTTTGAGTCTCTGCTCAGGGAATTGACAACAGAAGGAATATTACTCTCATGTAAAGGGATACAATGATGGTATTTGCAAGGAATGACACTACTTATTGATCATGGAAATGACCCTCCAATGGGAAAGATGGGGATTGCAGGGACAGTGACAAAATGTTGTGTAACATATGCCCCCTATAGCATGAGGTCTAAGGGAGAGGGAGGGGCGAAATGCTTTATGAGAATGCGTTCAAACCAAACACCACTGTCAGAAAACCTGCAATTACGAATATAACTAATGTCTTTGATACATGAACATGTGGTATGGGCGCAACCATCTATAATAGAGTATATAAAAATTAGATCCGAGGTATGGACACAACCATTCAACAGTAAGGATCAACAAATAGACTCAGGTATGGTCGCAACCATCTAATCAAAAGAGTCATGCAATAAGTCATGATAATCCACCAAACTCCGTAGCCTGGATTTTATCAGACAAAACCCAGGGTCTTGCGCTCCATCTTGACCCGAACAAGTACAAATTCAAGCATGTGAATATATGAGCTGAAGTCGAACATGCAAGAAAATCACCTGATTACGAGCCAATGATGAAAGCTGTTAACAGGCATGAGAGAAGCCACCAATAGTGATAATGGCTCTCAAGGTACAATTGGTACAACCCACGGAATGTGAACAGTGACCTGGCGTCGAACATCTGCAGAATCACTCGATCGAAGGCCAATGATGTGGACCTTGCGTCAAATGTGAAGAAATTGCCATTGAGGCATGCATGCTCCAAGGTACCAGAAGGGATTATCTAGATCAAATTCCTAGATAATGAGCTGAAGTCGACAGGAAGTGACCTGATCGAAGGTGGGCCATAATGTTTCCCACATCATCGATACAAGACAGAGGAACATGATGATAGTGAAACAAGACTAACAGAGAATCAGAGAGAGGTTGAAAACTGTAGAGGAAAACTTCTCTTGAACATATCAGCAGCACAACACTGGATTTGGCAGTATTTGACATCAAAGGATCTAAGGCCATGATGACGAGGCAAAGAGTAGATGAGAGGTCAAAAGATATTACCCAAAAAAAAAATGATGAAATGATATGTCCCCACCCCAACATGAATGCAGACAAGTTCCATGTTCAAGAGCCACATACTGCCAACATAACTAAAACTTGGTTCCATTTTCCCCACCATTTCTGGTGAGTATCCCAATTATTTTTTAAAACAAGCTTGAAGGGGATAACATATGCTTGTGTTGTAAGTTTGTCCTTCGGACAAATCAAAACCTAGTACATTTTACGAGCCCTAGGAAGGAGGAACTCTAGTAATGTCATGGCGACGAAATCCGATGTCATCAAGGTTTAACGATTCTGACAAAAGGAGAACTCGACATCTTTTCATGTTTAGAGAGTTTGAAAAGAAGGCAGAAAAGAAAAATCCATCATGGCCCTTTTCATAAATAGTCTCTCAGATCCTAAAAGGTAGAAAAAAATATTCGAAAGAACCTCTTAGTCACGATAGGCTAACGTATTCCTTTTTCCTAAATAATCTATCCCAGCCCGAAAAAGGGGTAAATGTATACTGGGTAGATATCACTTCGCAGCCATTTAAAGAGTTCAAAATGACAAGAGTCTCAACAATATTTTCAATTTTAGAGAGTCGGAAAAGAGTTGAAAGATGACTCCAGTAGTAACTTTTTTGTGTTTTTACCGAGTCTGAAATAAGTATAAAATTTAACTCGTTACTCAATCACTATGTCCTGAAAACCTGTTGCTGCACAAGAGACATGTGTAAAACCAATTTCTCAAAAATAATATAATAAAATAATCAAAAAACATGTCTTAAAAACCTAATTAGGGTTGTAAAAAGTTATAAAATGCCAAAAATGGTAAAAATAATTACTTTTCACTTTTTACCTCTTGTGGAGCAATAGTTGCCCATTTTACAGTTTGATTTTGCGACGACGATAATGGACAATCCAGCAGACAAATCTCAAATCCGTCAGTTACGAGTAAGAGCTGAGATCTCTCCCTTTATTTTACGTCATTTTTTACTACCTGCAACTTCCAATTTTGAATTCTAGGGGAGGAAATGTGAATATTAGGGCACGAAGGTTGGCGCGGGTTTCAGGCATGAAGTCATGCCAACTGCCCAATTTTCTACACTAGGGCGCGCCCATTGGCCAACGACGCAAACTATTTTTTGTGAAAAATGAAATTCAAATATTCCAATTGTTTAAAAATCCAAGCTTCAAAAATCGCTAATACTATTCCTATGAATGTGTTTGCAGGTAGAAAGTGGCAAAATGGTCATTGAATGGAAAGAACGGGAACATGGTGAAGAGGACGAGCTTGCCATCAGAAATGAGAGGAGCATGGAAGCCCTCAGAGACTGAGGACTGAAGAAGTTCTTCTTGAAACCGTGTCTCTGTGCTCAACCGGAGCTGCTACAATATTTGATCAGCATATGGGATGAAGATCAGGAAAAGTTCATCCTTCGAAATCAGGAACTTGAGATTGATGTTTCTGATGTCTAATTTATCACAGGATTGTCCCGGAGGGGAGCAGCACCAATCCTAACTGACACCCAGCCTTGCATGGAGAGTATGTCCATGGTGATTGACACGATATGTCCAAGGGCACGGAAGGGATCAGGGAGTGGGAAAGTCGATATCTAGACTATCCCAGACTTGGCACTAAAAGTAGTGCTACATACCATCACATGAGCTGCGAGATCGCAAGCATCGCACGAAGTGAAAAAAACACAGTTGCTTCTTGCTATAAACTGCGTGACACTGACCATATATAACTGGGTAGAGGCTGTGACAATAAACATGAAACACCAACTAAAGAAATGCAAGAAGACAAAATTGAAGCAATTCGGCTATGGGTCTATCCTAGTATCGTTCTTCCTAAAACGACTACCATTTTTCAGTGTCAGGAGGTCATAGTCCCAACACCACTAGTGAGAGAACCAGGGATGGCCTGATGGGCGGCTCTGATGCCCAGGGCAGGGGGTGGTCAACAAATGTCTTGGAGACCGAAGTTCTTTGATTGGCTCCATTGATAGTTTATTGTCGTGGAGGACTGGCCCTACTCTAGTACAAATTTTATTGGTGATCCGAACCTCCCACTCCCGGAGGGAGAGGATTAGGATGAATATTTGGGTAAGACTCATTTCTTAAATTTTCATGAGTGTTATGATTTTTTTTATTTTTTTATTTTTTAATATTTTTTATTGATTTTTATTTATTTTATTTTATTTTATTTTTATTTTTATTTATTTATTTTGTTTTGTTTTATTTTATTTATTTATTTTATGTATGTTCTGACATTAAATCCATGTATTTGCAGATGTTGGCCTAGAGAGACCCGCGGGCATGTCCCTGATAGCGAGGCGAATCCCTCGTGATTTCGACCCTCATGGAGAGGGAGGCGAGGAAGAGGAGCTCGTGCGCAACCTAGGGGGGATCACACGTGGAGTCCCGGACTATGCACGATTCGACGATGTTCCTCGTGCCTACTAGAGACATACCGTCGGGGTGCCAAGCCGTATTTACCGTTTGCTGAGGCAACTTGCATGGGCAGTGACATGCTACCATGAGCATCATGCCGATTAGACACCTAGACTTTATATCTGCATATTTTGAGAGACATGTTGTCTCAGGATGTAACAGAAAAACACATATTTTTTTAATATATGATGCACACGGATGCAAACACGCGATATATATATATATATACATACATCTATTTTCCTACATGGATATTTTTCACATGATGATGATTTTACAAATTATGCAAATGTCTATCTAACACAATGCTAGCCACTGTATCAGTTAATGCATTCATTCGTCTGGGAATATGTTGATATGTCATAAATGTCTTTCCAACAAATGAATACGTAAATACAATCTCAAAATTTATGGGTTTCTAATCGAATAATTACCATTGAGTTGCAGAACAAGAAGCTGTGAATCTAGATTTACAAGCAATGCGCATATGTCGATATTGATTCCCTCGGTTAATAGCTCAAGGATAGCACTATATTTAGCGACATTGTTTATAGTTCTTCCTAGAAAAATACTTTGTAGTTCTATCAACTCGCGAGCAGGATCATAGATTACCCAGGCTGCTAAAGACAAATTCCTGGTACTGCGGGAAGCACCATCCGTGAAACTGACATAAGGGGTAATAGACATTTGCACAAATAAGAAATACCCAAATAAGCAGGAAAATGATCACAAAGCACACTAAATCAAAACATGTACAAAAATGAAAAAAAACACCTATGTACAAAAATCATGCATGAATGACTCACGCATAATATTTTTTGAGATATAACCCATTTCTGGGTTGTTCTAGAGGATGACCTTCGTAATCAATAAGCTCATAGGCCCCATTCTGCAATACACGTTTAATAATGTAAGGCCCATGCCACATGGGTTGGAATTTACTTGCCCCCAGCTTATCATGAGCTTGGTCATACAGGGGGATGAGATCTCCTTCAATGAAAGAACGAGGGGAAACTGATTGGTCAAAATGAGCTTTGACCCACTTTTTTTAGTGCTTCAATAATCACAGCAGCAAAGCAGTGTGTTTCATCCAAAATTTCTAGATAAAGGAGACACTATTCTTCTGGTGAAGTGTTCTGCAGTAATTCAACAGCCGACTTGAGTGAAGGTATTTCACATTCAATCGGAAGAGTAGCTTCTAGACCATAAACCAACTGAAAAGGGGTGAATCCGGTTGCACTCTTAACTGAGGTTGGGTATGTCCAAAGAGCTGAAACTTACATGAGATTCCAATTGAATTTATGGATCCAAATCATACGTTGAAGCATGGTAACAAGATTTTTTTTCACGGATTCAACCTGGCCATTGGCCTGAGGATAGTATGGTGTTGAGTTTTTGTGATGCAGACCCAACTTAGAAGTTAACTCTTCCACCATGTAATGCCGAAAATGGGAACCATGATCGGCAACGATGGTGTGAGGGACACCAAACCTAGTAATGCTGTGATTAAATATCAATTGAGCACCTGTCTTACCGTCAGCGGCAAGTGTAGGCATTGCTTCGAGCCATTTGGTGAAGTAGTCCACGACTACGATAATATAAGCATGCTCCCCGACTGAGTGAGGGTTACATGTCATAAAATCGATGCCCCAATTCGCAAGGGGACCAACGGTAATGACAGGATGAAGAGGTACATGCGGCACATGCATCTTGCGTTGATAAATATGGCAATCATGACATTTACAAACCGTGAAAATGCAGTCTTTGAAGATAGAATATCATAAATAACCAGCACGAAGAATATTTTGTGCAGTGGCATAACTAGACATGTGACTGCCACAGGCACCACTGTGAAAATCATTGAGGACTTTCTCAGCTTCCTTAAGGGTCAAACATCGACGAAGAATGGAATCCACTCCGACACAATAGAGTGTATCCCCGAATATACGATAAGGTTGCGATTGATGACGGATGCGTCGGCGGGCATCCTTCATCAACTTAGATATGAAAGTAAAAGTCTGGAGATAATCGATGATATCACCGTACCACAGATCGAGGGTGCTAATCAAGAAAATCATATCATTTGGAATGTATTCCTCAGAACGAGACGAAGGAGAGAGGGAACAAATCAAATCAGCAAAGACTAGTAATTTCTTCGACTTGGAAGTAGTAAATTCCAAATCGAACTCTTGGAGGATGACAATCCACTTTGAGTATTTGCCACCCAGAAATTGTCGAGACACTATATAGTTCATGGGGTTGCAATCAGAAATCACAGTCACCATACGCAAAAGAATGTAATGACGAAAATATTGAACTGCTTGAACTGCAGCTAATGCTAACTTCTCGACATGGGCATAATGCGTTTCAGGATCGAGAAGGTTACGAGACTCGTAATAGAGAACATGCTCATTACCAGCATCATCATCTTGTACCATAACCATGGAAATCGTGCTGAAAGCGTCTGCTAAATAAATGGAAAAATCACGATGATAGTTAGGAGGATGCAACAGAGGAGCATTGACAAGCAATGTCTTCAGGGCATCGAAATTCTTCTGAGAAATCTCATCCCAACAGAATGAGACACCCTGCTTTAATAATCACGTGTATCCTCTAGCCACTTCTACATATTTAGGTATAAAACGACATAGAAAATTAGCCGTACCTTGCAAACTCTGAAACTGATGTAATGAGGAGGGAGAGGGGAGATTGATAATAGCCTCAACCTTGAGTGGATCAAGGAAAATTTCAAATTTGGACACGATAAACCCTAAGAGTCTACCAGAATCAACGCAGAAGACACACTTGTGCGGATTAAGCCAAATATTGTAATGTCGAAAACGATGAAAAATCTGACGAAGATGTTCAGGATGGTCCATACGCTTAGCTGAATGAGTGGGAAGGTCATCCAGATAAGGCTGAACGATGTGACGAATATCGTGAAAAGCATATGACATCACTCGCTGAAACGTAGCCCCAACATTCTTTAAGCTAAAAGGGAGCTTCTTATATGTGAAAGTACCCGAAGGACAGATAAAGGCAGTCGTATGTTGATCCGTCGGGAGAATGTGAATCTAATTGTAACCAGGAAAATCGTTCATTAGGTAAAATATCTCACTCCCGGCACAGTCATCAATGATTTGATCGATAAAGGGAGTAGGATAATTATCCTTGGGACAAGCTCAATTAATATCATGATAATCAACACAGACGCGAATATCTCCCTATTTATTATCTACAGGAACAATATTAGAGACCCATTCTGTCAAAGGAATCAGATAAATAAAACCATCTCTTAGAAGTTTTTCAACTTCACCTTTAATGGCGACAGCTTTTCTAGGGTGCACCGGATGAAGACGCTAACGAATAGGCTTCGAACCGGGGTAAGTAGGTATTTCGTGCACCACTATACTAGGGTCGATGCAGGGCATTTCTTCGTAGGACCATGCAAATACATCACAAAATTCATGAAAAAGGCTAGTATAAACTTGTACTTCATTGGAGACCCCGATATGGATGTTATAGACAATTCCCGGTTTAACAAAAATGTCAATAGGCATCGTCTATGTAATATTACTCAAGTTACCTTCCGTAAAGACGTCATGTGTCAAAACAGGTAGTTGAAGTGGAGGAGAAGGAACTTGAGATGCAAAATGCTCGAAACAAGTAGACATGGCCCCGAGTCCAGGCATGAACGAGGAACGATGATGACCATCGTCCCACGGCAAATCCTTAAGAGACATGGTTTCCACGATGGCTTCATCGAAGGGAAACACTTCTTTCAAAGGATCAGGCGAATCTGAATAACCAAGCCAAGGGAATTGAGAATACATGTCAAGAGACATGCTCAAATGAGCACAATCAGAGGACAGAGGTTCCGAAGTAGTGATGAGTTCACAATAATAAATCTTAATCAGACTCAAAGGCATTGAATATACGAAGGAACCAATCTGTTCAGGGGAAGGAATAATCCATAGGTCATCAAACTGAGAGATCACATGAATCTAAATAGTGTTTGGTGGAGGAAGAGGAAAAATACCCATGAGGGTAGGATCTTTAAAAATACCTGGCCCGATGCTCTCGTAGGGAGTAGGAATTTGATCCATATACAAAACGTTGTTCTTAGAAGAAGAGGTGAAGAAAGAAAATTGATCAACAGTAACAATATTTCCTTCATGTGGAAATTTCAGAACATGAAAGAGAGTGGACGGAACACATAACATGGCGTGAGTCCAACTGCGACCGAGGAGAAGATTATAATTGAGTTTAGCATGAACAACTTCAACCTCGGCATTGACTGTCTTCCCTTTCAAAGTAATCGGTAAAATAGCGAGAAAAACTAAAGGTTTTGATTCTCTTCCATCAAATGCTTCAAGGGAATTTGGTGATGAATTCAGGCTTGGAGAACCAATATCTTTCCAACATGAATATGACATGACACAGGTTGATACACCTTCATCCACAACTGCTCGATGAATGTCGAGACCATTAATAACAACTTGAATAATGAGCGCAATCTGATGCGGAATTCGTGGAACAAAATTCTCGAGATTGAAAGCAAGAAGGCTGGTATCGGCAGGATCAATCCCACCAATCGCAGATAATAAATCCCTTCACTGTGACGGACAAATCTGAAGTACTTCTAACGCAGACATCGTGGATGGCACTTGAGCCAAATCCTCAACAATATTGTAATGGTGAGAGGCACGGGCATTGGGATTATAAGAAGACTTGCGGAGTACACCTTTGGAAGGTGGTCGCACAATGGATTCAGGATTGGGCCTTTCAATTTCAAGAGGACCAGTAACAAGTGGAGGAGGAGGACCATCAACGATCTCCTTCCCCATGGTATGATGGGATCTAGTATAATCTTTTGACCGAGTAGCAATAGAAACAGATGTAGAACCGTTCATCATGAACACCTGAGAGCCAAATGGGACAGAGGACTGAGTTTACTCTACCATCTGAGTCTGTTGAGATGAGAAAGGTTCTTTAAGAATGACCGAAGTTCCCTGGGTGCCTTTGAGCAAGCACCTCACTTCAGATCGTCTAGGATAGTCCTTGGTGAAGTGCTCATCTTCACAAATAAAACAAGGGTACTTCGGTTTGCATTGAGAACCATCACCAGCATGATATTTCTTATAATCCTATTTCGAGGTATCGACTTTGGCCTTACCTTACCCTTCCTTTTACCTTTAGAAGCATTGTCCATAGGATTGGCCTGAACGACATTAAATTTTGCGGGTTTACCATAATTTGAAGTGGACTGAGAAGCAAAATTATTGGAAGAAGCAAACTTTGGCTTCCCAGTGTTTGAAGATGAAGACTTCTGAGAAGTCTAAGACACAGAACCAATAGTACCATCGACTGATGGAGTCGCTGGTGGTTTAGAAGTTCCAGGTTGGGGAGCATTAGACAAGATATCATATAATGCACTAGACTGAGAGTATACAAGATCAAGGTACTGGGTGTAAGAAATGGATTGTTCCTTAGTTGCACATGCCCCCATACCTATGTCTTTGGAAATATAATTGACAAAGGAGGTGGTGAACCAATGAGTTTGAAGCTGATCGGGAATTTAAAATTTGATCATGCGACGACAATGTCGCCACTCATGAATATGATCCAAGATATGAGTAGCTCGGTCCTGTTTCAATGAAGTGAGGAGGTGCATCCCGGTCTCATAACGGAATGGTAACTAAAAATGCATGAGGAATGCCATGGCTAAAGAATTGAAATCTTGGAAGACGCCACAAGATAGCTCAATGTACCACTTTGCAGCGGCACCAGTAAGAGTTTGCTGGAAAAGACAGAGTCTAATAGAATCGTCAACCCAAGAGTTACAGGAACACCACAAATGGTAAGTCATAACATGCGCTTGGGGGTATTCACCAGACTTTCCCTTAAATTTGGGACAATCACCAGGAATCTTGGTTGGAACGAGAGGCCAATACGGGTTATGAAGAATGGGATCGTTTGTCAACTTTGACACAAGGTAATTCCAACGTAGCAAGAAATGGTAATTGAGAATTGAAAGTCATCAGAGGTATCTGATAAGGACCTGCATGTACATTCCACCCAGTCTGAGCGGGATAATGTCCTGGAGGATTCGGATCATAGGGATTAGAAGCAGGATAATTCGGTTGATATTTGGCTTGAGGAACAGGACACTGAGTCAGAGTAGACCACTGAGGTCCTTGTCGAGTAGCGTATGGAGTCTATTGTGGAATGTAAGCATGGATTTGAGGTTGATGATATATAGGCTTATTTTGAGGGTAAGGAACTTGGGACCAGTTGATATGTACCTTGAGGTTAGAAAGTGCCTTGCGATTGAGTAGGCAGACCCGGATGAGCAGGCTACTGGGCGGGTAAACCTGGTTGACTATAAACAGGTAGAACTAGCTGCTGAAACGATGGAACCGGCTAAGGAGAAGGTTGAATCGGTTGCTGAGCTAGTTGAACCGAGTACGGAGGGCCACTGGGTTGGCCTTGTGGGAAAGGTTGGCCCAATGGTTGTGGTGGACCAGGTTGACTCGGAGAAGGACCGTAGGGTTATCCCGGTTGCACAACATTTTTTCCATACTAAGCATGTGACTGTGGTTGTCCCCATGGTGGGTATATTTTCCCCTAGGAGCATAAGATAGTCCTGGTTGATTCTGAGGTTGACCAAAAAGGCTAGAGGGTTGTCCATGTTGGACCAAAGGTTGACCTTGTGGACCGTATGGTTGTCCCTGTGGACCAGAGGCAAGTCCCCGCTGAGCTAAAGGTTTTCCCTTGGAGGGTTGTCCTTGCAAGCCAGAGGGTTGCACAGGCAAAGTAGGTACAAGATGAGAAACGGTCTGATAAGGATATATATGAGGCAAATAGACTGGATTACCATACTCATAATAATGGTGCGGATATACATATACGAGATTACAAACAACATCATAGTGATGGAATCAAGGATTACCAAGATATTAAAGGGGTTGAGAACCCTGAGAACTCTACTACTGAACAACCAACTGATATTCTTCAAAAGTAAGACCGTCAGGAATCACAAGAGTAGTGGAAACTGCACTAGAAGCAGGCGGGGCCTCCACGGCACTAGATTGTGATCCACTAGGACCGAGATTAACAGGCCACGTTGGATTGATGAAAATAGACCTGTGAGTGTGAAAATATCCTAACAACTGATGGGTAATGACCGGTGTGGATGAAGCCACACAGACTGTCAGTTGGACTGGAACAGACATAAAAATAACTGACGAACCAGGTGTTGATGGTGATAGTATTAATGAAGAAAGGACCGAAATCTGAGGAGGAGTTACTCTACTGGATTTCACTATGGAGGAACACCAGACATAATCTGACTCAAGGACCTATATCCAAGCGGAAGTGACATCGATGGTGGAGAAGACTGAGTAGAAACATGAGGGACATCTTTCGAAAAATGTTGATATTTTCCTATAGAAACAGACATTCCTTCACTACCAACAAGACTATATGAATCCATGTCTGACTCTTCTATAAGGTCTTCAAAAATACTACGGGGACTAGGAGGCATAGTAGCAACAGAAAATGGTGAGCCCGACATAAGAGGACGAAAATCTCCTTCTTCCCCAAAACTAGACCAAGCACCAAAAGGAGGCCAATTGAATTCAAATGGCTCTTCAGGAGGAGATCGAGTAGCAAGAGGTAGGACATACAGGAGAATAGGCTATGAAAAATCGGCAGACCTAGTGGATTGAGGGGTTTCAAAAGAAATGTCCGGGAAAGAACTACCACTAGGAGGAAGTGAGGACTACGAAATTGGTGGTTTCACCACCGTGACTGTATATCAAAACAGAAAGGAAAAAAGAGAACCAATCTAAGACTCCAAGATCAAAACCAAGGAAAAACAATAGGCCAAGTAATAAAAATTTAATGGGCGTGTGATTGTAGGTAATTAATTTTATGCCACTGAAACCAGATTTCATTGTTTCATTTTTAAAGAGTCAAGAAACAATCAAAATATGACTCTAGTCACTTTCAATTTTAAACAAGTGTGAAAGGACAAGTGCTTGAAAATCTCTTCTCTTTTTTAAAGATTCATGAAAAGATAAAAATTACTACTCTGGAATGCTAAGCAAGAGGGTATACCAGGTTTCCGTGAACTGCCATATACACCTTGGTGATCAAATGAAACAAAAATGACCAAGGAATTGATGTACGTGCAGGTAGTCTCCTCGAATGCTGTGTTCGGTGTATCACGGTTACAAGGCGGCAGACTCGGCTTCCTATGGATAAAAGGATTGCAACCTAGAGCGGTCTCCCTTTATATATTTGATAGTACGGGGAGCACAATTCCGTACTAGCGCTGTCTAAATCCAGATGACGAATGACAGCTACTATGTTTTAAGACGCCGAAACACGTCTCTAGCCTAGACCACTGAAAAGTTTCGTTAGGTTTCAATGCTTCCTTAGGTTAAGTAAATTAATTTTAAAGTTGATCTTGGATTATGTTTTAGTTTTAAGGCCCTATCGAATTTGGATCTCAAAATTTCTAAATGCAAGCTATATGCAAATGAACATCAGTTCCGATTCAATGAATGCTAGTTACGAGAAGGATAGAGATCTTTCGAACAAAAGCAAACAATGAAAGTATGCGAAGAAATCCACTAATGTATCTAACAAAATCAAATGAAAATGAAACTCTTTCCTGGATAATCAGATGCTAGTTATGAAAAAAAATATTTCACTTTCGGTGCAAAGAAAGAATGCAAAATATGTTTTTTTTTTTTCAATGAAAATAAGTACATGATGCACTAATTACATGAAATAATGAAAACAACCGCTAGCTTAAGTGTTGTGTAGGAATCAAAATTTTAACGACTCAATAAAACGCAAAACAAACATAAGAAAGCACTCAAACTAATGCTACAATCTTCCAAACCAAGAGAAAGTTTTCAAAACGACCCAAAACAAGCAATGTAATCTATGCTTGGAGCAATAAGTAGAAGAATCAATCGAGAAAAAAATGACTCTGCAACCAAAGCAATCACTCAAAAAAGATCAAGAAAACTAAGTGCAATCGATCCAAAACTGAGACTGGCAACAATCAAAATGACTTGGTTCCCAAACAGGAGAATCAATGCACCAAACCCTTAGAAACCCTAAGGCCTCAATTCACACTGATAGGAAGATGGACAAACGACTGAAAAAATCAATTCGACCACAATTAAACAGTCCCAAAGGCATAATTATGCATAAAAAACAACCCAGAAGCAAGCACAATTGACCAAAAGACTCATTAAGGAGGTCAAACCAAATCCTACAGGAGTCAACGCGACTGTAAGACTGTAATCCGCGCCATAAATGGGTTGGCGCGACTACAAAAAGAGAAATCTGGGCCAATCGGCGCTACTATTCAAATGAAAAGCGCGCCCAGCCATATAACTATGGGAAAAAGAGGAAAAACTAAAACCTAATGAGCATAGGTCAATCTTGACACTCTGGAGCTGAACAAAGGATGTAAACTAAACAAGTAAACCAAGAAAGGTAAACAAGTGAATCAATGATTGAAAATGACCCAACAAGATGAAATGAAAAACTCGCACTGATCCCTAGTGGAGTCGCCAATTTTTTATGTAGGTAAATCCTCTCTGCGAATAGAGACGATCCCTCTAGCCCTAGAGTGGGTCTAGAAATAAAGAGACATGCTAGAGTGTTGATTCCTAATTATTGAATGAAAGGAGGACATGGTAGATCGACCTACCTAGAATCCAACGTTGTCGTCATTGCTATAGTGGTGGCAACCTCTCGCTCTTGCCTCAGCAAGTGACGATCCTTTCGTAGTCATGCTCGGATACCTGCACATAGAACAAAAACAAGAACAACATACAACATAATAATTTCACTCATAACTACTAGCGAGTCAAAGAGGGCTAAGAATATTGCATTAAATATCTAACATAATACAAAATGGGAACCAAACAATAGGCATGTGTATGTATTGATGGAAGGAAGAGTTACAACCAATGCTTTGACGTCGCAGTCTCCTCCAGCGGGGTTCAGTCATAGTGCGTCTCAGATGCTCATCAGGGAATTCAGACGGGGTGAAGGCATGGACTCAAGCTCTCTCAATGTAATTAATTCTTATTCTATCTCTCTAGTATTCTGCTATAGTATGTTTCATTCTCCAAGTTCAACTATTCAGCTGTTCAAATAGCATATGCAAAGAGAGATAGCTTATTTTTATAGAGGAAAAGGAGGAGGTTAGGATCCCTACAAAGGTGGGAGGGGGGTCTATCCTTTAGGGAGTTCCCATAAGAGGTGGAAACCATAAACTAAAGGAGGGAGTCCATGGCAACCACTACCAATGACTCATCCTCAAGGTGGTTGGAGTGGAATCTTTGCCTCTATTTTTAAAAAACATTCCATAAATAGCTTGGCAGGGGTGGAAAACTGGGACAGAGCGCCATCTAGCGCGGGGCCCAGTTTTAATCTTCCTCTTCAGCGCGAGGGCATAGGTGACTACCTGCGCCAAGGCAAAAACAAGGGTTTTTGAGTCTCTGCTCAGGGAATTGCCAACAAAAGGAATATTAATTTCATGTAAAGGGATACAATAATGGTATTTTCAAGGCATGACACTACTTATTGATCACGGAAATGAGCCTCCAATGGGTGAGATAGGGATTGCAGGGACAGTGACAAAATGCTATGCAACACCATCCCTAAAAAACTCTTTCCTCACCTAGTGGTAAGTTTTTAAACATCTTGAGTGTCCTCCTAAGGGAGAGGTGTGCATTTCCAAAATAATATTTTGTTTTAGTTGGGAATTCTTACAAAGATATAAGTTATCTTTGTACCATAAGGTATAATTTTTCCAACTAAATGTATCAGATGTACTCAGATCTGGCTGCAACTTTTGAATGATTGTCCACACTTCTTCGTCATTCTTCCATTCCTCCCTTGCTTTGGTTATCCAATATGGTTGGATAATAGAAATGGCACAAAGAAATTCTTCCATCTCCTCATCCTTTCTTGAGAGTGGATCTGCAACAACATTTAGCTTCCATTTTGTAGATGATTTCAAAGTCACAACCCAACATATTTATGACCCATTTTGCTGCTCTTTTGAAGATAGTCTTTGTTCAAAAAAGTATTTAAGACTATCATGATCATTTTTTACCTTGAAGTGTCTTCCCATTAGGTAAGGTCATGATTTCTTTAGTGCATGTAGTATTGCTAACATTTCCTTCTCATAAATACCGTTTTGTTAATACTTTCTTTTGATTGGACGACTTTCAAAAGCAACGGGTCTTCGTTCTTGCATTAAAACAACACCAGTTCCATTTCTCGAGGCATCAAGTTCCATAATAAAGGCTTTTGTGAAGTTGTAATATCCATTTCAGAACATTTTATAAGTTTTTCTGGAAAATCAACTCAACCAAAATTTCTCCATTAAATTATCATGCATTTACAGAAGATTTCCATGTAAAATAAAACATACAAGTACATGCAAATACATAACACAATAATGCAGGGAATAAATCATCTTTATTGTAATATAACCGAGGTTACATAATGAAATGATAAATAGTCGAGATAACTAAAATAGAACTGGCCTCAAGAATCTGTTGCATTTTTGCACTGCATTGGCCTCCAACACTGAACTGTGGCACCCTCCCTCCGGTAACAACTGCCACTAAATCCACTTAAAGACAATGAAGCACCAGTTAAAGATCTGAATGATCCTCACTCAAATATCCCTGAAGCTCTATGAAAATCTTGAATAAAGTCTCCTCAAAGAGAGTTGGGTTTCCGTCCAACACTTGATAACACATCCGAGGGTTTCTGTCCTGGGGCTACCAATGAAGTAGAGAACCAAGATCTCAAACCTCTCACACAAGAAAATTATCCAATCCAAGATATCCCTCAATGGACTCCTTTTCTTTTATAGCTCTCATGGATCCTTCTAGAGCCTTATTTTATTATTATTTTAATCATGGAGCACTTTTCCCTCTCTCTTTTTTTTTCCAATTAAAATATTCCTTTTTAATGCAGAAAAGAGTAAATCAGCTACCATGTCTCTTCAAGTCATTGAAACTCATTTCCAACCACCCCATCATGTAGGTATTATCTTCGCAGTTCCAACGAGCTATTACACTATGGTTTTCTATCGTGTATTCCTCTCGGCATACCACCTTGAGCGTAATTAATTGAGTTAAGCCCAAAAATAACTCATTTTTCATAAATTTGTCAGAATGCACCAAAACGAAAGGAAAACGGTGTGGATGATGGAATTTATCAAGCGAACGACACTGATCCTCATAGAAACTCCTCAAAACTCCTCCAAAAATCCCCTAGGCCCAATGATGACACCAACCTATACTTGTGACCTGTCTTCTCCCAACTCTGGAAGTCCATCCTAACCTTGTCATAGGTGACACCAAAAAAAGGAATATTATATAAGTTTGGATTATCTAAGACCGATGCTTGGAACATTGCCTATTTAAGATTTTCAAAGGCCTTAGTTTCTTCAGAATTCCATGGAAATTCATCTTTCTTCAATAATGTTGTTAGAGGTGTTGCTATTCTACCATAATTCTTAACAAAATTTTGATAATAACCTATTAACCCGAGAAATCCTCACAATTGCTTTATGTTGTGGGGAATTTTCATTCCTTAATCACTTTAATTTTTTTAGGGTCTACCTTAACACCCTCCCAAGATACAATATGACCTAGATATTCCACCTCTTGTAATCCAAAGAAACATTTGGAGGTTTTTGCATATAATTGTTTCTTCTCCAATATTTTGAGCACCCTTTCAACTTGTTAAACATTATCCTTCCAAGGCCTGTTGTAGATTAGTATATCATCAAAAAATACTAACACAAATGTTTTAAGGAATGGTTTGAAAATGGAATTCATCAACCCTCGAAATGTATAAGGTGCATTGGTAAGGCCAAAAGGCATGACCAAAAATTCATAACGACCCTCATGAGTTCAAAATATTGTTTTTAGAATATCTTCAGCCTTCATTCTAAATTGATGATATCCTGAACAAAGATCCAACTTGGTAAAACAAATTGTTCCATGTAATTCATTAATCACAGGGATGGGAAATTTATCTTTAATTGTGAGCTTATTGAGCTCCCTATAATCCAGACACATGTGCCATGATCCATCCTTATTGTGCACCAATACTACTGGAGCAAAGAAAGAACTTTGACTAGGTTGAATTATACCAGCCTCTAACATTTTTGCGATCATACGTTCCATTTATCTCTTTTGGACATAAGGATATCTGTAAGGCCTGATGTTTGGAGGAACACTTCCTGGAATAAAATGAATAGCATGATCGTGGTCACGAACATGTGGGAGTCCTTTGGGAGTTTCAAACACCTTGGAATGATTGTCTAAGACTTTTTGGAGATATGGAGAAATATATTATTTTGATATTGGAACTTCTAGTGAGCATAATTGTGCAATTAATCCTCATTGTTATTTCTTCAAAATATTTGTCATGACATTTGAGCTTATTATCTTTCTTGGCTTCCTTGCGATACCCCATAATTCAACTTCGTTTCCTTCCAAAAAAATTCAAGAAAATTTCTTGAAAATTAAAATCTACCGTCCCCAAAGATTGTAACCATTGTACTCCTAGTTCCCCGAGATTTATTCTCAAATAGGTTTTTTTATTTTATTTTTTGAATCTTCGTAGAAAAAAAAGTTAATGTGAAAATTCCACGATGACCTGTTTGAAGCAATGAAACCCTAGAATCCAAAGCTCTGATACCAATTGTTATGAAACTAGCTCATAAAATAGAAGAAAAGATAGATCAACGCCTTAGAAATCAGACTCTTTGAGGGGGAAACCTCCTTTACATTCCATAAATGAACAATTCTTGGATGATACAAATGAAAAAACCTCATTTGTATATATAGGAGTCCATGGGGTCACCATATAATTCTATTTGATCTAACAATAATAATGTAAGGGCACAACAATAACAGTAAGGGGGCTACACTAACAACAATAAGGGGCTACACTAGTAATATAGGGACCTAACAAATAGGATGATAGTGGTAGGGAGCTTATGCATAGGTTACAAAAAGTACAAGCAATCAGGATGTGGACTATTATCTCACAGTGAATGAATTGGTCATATTTAGGGACAAGATCTATGTGAAGGACAATAGTGAGCTCAAGAAGCTTATCTTGATGGAATTTCATGTTAAGCCATATTCAAGTAACCTAGGATATCATAAAACATTGATAGAGGTGAATAAGTTCTATCTTTGGCTGAATTTGAAGAAGGAAGTGGCAGTGTTTGTGGCTAGGTGCTTGGATTGTCAATAGGTAAAATAAATGTAAGCATCCAGGTGGGTTACTACATCTTATTCCTATTCCAGAATGGAAATGAGAGGTAATTTATATGGATTTCATCACAGGTTTTCTGAAGACATTTAGACAACATGATTCCATCACTGTTGTGGTGGACAAGTTGACAAAGGTAGCACACTTCATCTCGTGAAGTATAAGTTTTCAACTAGCGGTGTGGCACATGTATTCATGAGAGACATAATGAGGTTGCATGGTGTACTGAATAATATTGTGTCGGATAGGGATGATAAGTTCACTTCTAGGTTTTGGAAGGAGTTATTTGCAGGTTTGTATATAGAGTTATCTTTTAGCATAAAATATCATTTGCAGATAAATGGAAAAACGAAAAGGGTCAACAAGATTTTAGAGGACATGTTGAGAATGTATGCGATGCATCAAGAGTGGAAGTGGGAAGAGTGTCTTCCATTGGTTTAGTTTGCTTACAACAACAGGTATCAGGAGTCATTGAGGATGATTCTGTTTGAGGCACTATATGGGAAAAGTTGTAATACTCCCATTAGTTGGAGTTATCCAGTGAACATGGTTTTGATAGGAATAGACATGTTGGCAGAGATGGAACATGAAATGTAGGCTATCAAGAATAGTCTAAAGGCAACACAGGATAGACATAAATTTTATGTAGATCAACACGGGTTATTTAAGGAGTTTCAGGTTGGGGAACATGTGTACTTGTGCATCAAGCCCAAGCAGAGCTCAATGAGGGTTGGGTCATGTGAAAATATGGCACCTCGGTATTGTGGGATTTTCGAGATCCTTGGGAGGATTGAACTAATGGCTTATCAAATTGCACTGCCTCCTACAATGAAATCCCATGATGTTTTCCATGTTTCATTGCTTAAAATATATGTAAATGATGTTGATCATGTTATTGATTGGTATATAAAGGAGAATTCCAGTCATAACCTCAATTTGTTTTTCATAGAAAGATTCTCATGCTCCGAAACCAAGCAATCGAGCAGGTTAAGGTGCAGTGGAAGCACTTTGGGCCCGATGAAGCTACATGGTAGATGGTTGATCATATGCGAGCTATGTATCCTTCCTTGTTTGTCATTTGAGGTAAATTAGTTTTGGTATATATATATATATGTGTATGTATGTAAATACCTCATTGCGCTGTGTTATAAATATCCAATAAGTGGTATGGGTGTCATGTTTTTATGTTCTCATGTTGTTTGCCTTTCAACATGTTGCTCATTGTAAATATTGTAACGAGTTAAGTTATAAAGCTCCATAAACAGTATGTTTTGGTTTTCAACTGTTTTGTTGGTTGTAGGTGTCATTGAACACTGAGGGTAGTGTTCCCCTAATGGGGAGGGGTCTGTAATAGCCCCGCGTTAAAAATTTCATGTAATAAAGTTAATAAAGGAAAAATAAGTACATGGTCATGGGACATGTATTCCAAGATGAATGTTGGGAAAAACATCCTAGTTTGGGTGTTCATTTTGTTTATTATGGCTAAGGGGAATAGGAAAAGGAAATGATAAAGGCTTTGGAAAGACAAGAGTCATTAATTGGAATTTTATTTATGAAAATAATGGAAATTATGAGAAAAGGAAGGAGAAAGGTCACATGTGAGGAGGAAAATGAAGGAAAATAATGGAAAATTGAAGAAATTAGAGGCCTCATTGATAAAAAGACTTATGAGGATCACTACATAGCTTTTTGTCAGTGTTATATTTTTTCAGTTCAGTTTTGGCTCTCTCTACTCTCACATACTCTTGTACACTTAGAGTTTTCTTGGATAATTATAGCATTGGATCAAGAAAAACATAGGAAGTACAAAGAAGTCAAAGGGAAGCAAATATCAAGCAAGGAAGAAAAGAATTAAGTGGATACAATGGGATGAATTACAGGCATCGAGTTGCATGTATGATTTCCTTTCTAGTTTGGCATGCATAGTACATGAATGCGTGTATTTGGTTCTCTTGTTGTCATTGGAATGGGTTTTTACAGGTGTGACAGTGATTTTTAGCCTTGTCTTGCCATTTCTGGATAACCATGGTGTGATGGGGTTCTCTTTTACTTGATTGAGTTGGATTGTCAGATGGTTTTGAAACTGAGTGGGATGGTCTCGGGAGAAGAACATAAGGCCTAGGAATCCCTAGATTGGTGAGGATGGGATTGTGGTAAAGCCTGATTGTGTACCTCGATGAGCCTAGGAATCCTCGACCATTGAAGGGTGGATATACGGTAAATACTAGAGGTATCTTCCCTTGATTAGGCCTAGGAATCCTTGACCGATGAATGGTGAGATATATGGTAAATACTAGAGGGCGGAGTCTCGATTAGGCCTAGGAATCATCGACCGATGAATGGAGGGATATATGGTAATGCCCAGAGATTAGAGATAGAAAAATTTCTTACGATTTAGGTGGAGATATCTGGAGGCATCCATGCTTGTTTAGGGCCTACTGATCCCTTGGTGGGATTGCAGTAAAGCATGTATCGTATGTTGGATTTTTGGGCCTAATAATCCCTTGGTGGGATTGTGGTAAAGCTTGAGTAAGTATTGATTGGTTTTTTTGTGAGTCCCACATTCATGCTTGGAATATGGCATGAGGGTGATTGTCTAAAAGAAATATTTGTTTCAACCCAATATATGGTTGGGTGGTAAGTGGAATTCCCTGACCTGGTTGCATTTTGCATATGTTGATAAGAGGTCTTTTCCTCTTGTGAATTATGTGTAAATTTTATTGTTATTATGTGATCTTAGTGGTTGTTCTATCATTGATATTTTGTTGGTTATATGTTAGTTATAAGCATGGTTTTATGACAGATCTTAATCATGGATCTCATTATGTTTGTTTAGTAACTGAATAAAAAATGAATGCATGACCTAATATATGGTAATGTAGCTATGATGAGAGGAAATGAGTCATTCTTGGCGATCCTTAGATAAGTATGAAGTCCCTATGCTCATATGTGTTTACATGACCTGTATATTACAAGTTCATGATGTGTTTGATAGAATGTCTATCGTGGCTAGGCCTTGTCAAATTAGTTCCTTGTTCAATATTTTAAATAGAGGCCTTGTCATCATCTTATTTATAGTTTCTGAAAGTTTCATGAAGTTATGGGTAGTGTCCTGAGTCATGGCCCTAATAAAGTGGCTTTGAATCTGGGTTCCCTGGCACATAAGCGACTTGGGATCTAGATTATTAAAAAAACAATTTGTCTCAGGGGTTGAGCAACTAGAAGGGTTGGTTGGCTCTTATAACATTTGAGGAAGGTCAGGTTGGTCTTGTCTTTCCGGTTCGACTTCCTTAATTTTACTTTAGGATTTGAATCATATCATAGTAACTCTTCGTCACAAGTTTACATCGGTGGACAAGTTAGCTTGGGTAAATGTGGGAGGAGGGTGGTAAAGGATTAGTTATGGACAGGAGGACATGACTAATGGAGCATATGGTAACAAATCTCGATCAGGGCACAAGTCAAACATGGATAACATAGTTATATATGGTAGGTTCTTGGATACACCTGACACTAGAGGAAGTGGTTATGGGTTCTATTCTATTTTAGGTTCAAACACGTATCATGGTCATCATTGCTATTATCTTTGTTGGGCCTCCAATTTGTCATAATTTTCGTGATGAAACCATCTATTTTCACATCATTCCATTCACCCATTGTCATCAATTTTTAACCATATTTCTTCATAAACACACCAAACTAATGCATACATGTTTACATGATTTATAATTATTATTTCCATTATTTTTAATGAATTAAGAATAATTTTGTATGGTTTTACTAATGACAGTTTGGTCAGTTCAATTTTTTGCAGTTTAATCAAATTTCCATAACTATCTCCATGGTTGAGGTATTAGCAACACTCTATAAGGAAATCCGAAACTTAGATTTGGTTTCTAGAAGCTCCGATATGGATTTGTATTGGTCAAACTCCACCCAGCTCGCATGTGTGGACCTTCAACAAAATATCAAAGGAAAAATGCAGCGGTTTTGACCAGTCAATTTAAAATGCATTTTTTGAGCAAATGAAAACAAATTTTGAAAAAAAAACATGGACCTTTTTCAACGCCGGCTTGGTTAGGTTTTATTTGAGTCGTTTTCTTAAATTCGTTACCATTTAAGATATTTTTAGGGTTCTTTGAAGCCTCATTTTGCAGATTGCATGGATAAACGATTTTCGAATTCATCATTCAATGCACAATCACCAAAAATATTGAAACGAGCTGTTCTTTAACAACTTCGTGGTAGTGAGATAATTATTATCATATCTGGGCAGTTATTTGATCCAAGGATCCACTAAATAAAATTGGATTTTATTTTCAAAAAATGATCTCATTGCCAAAAATCAAGCAAGAAAATTCTAATTTTGTTAATTGTATCAAAATTCTATAAATCATAGTCTCTTTGATGAGATGAGAGAGCAGATGCCAAGGATGAATATTATTTTGTAATTGTTGTTGTTGGTTGAAGAAGAAAACCATATTTTTTTTAATGAATGCAATCTCTATTATGGCGCAATTCTGAGTATGATTGGCAATTCCAGTCTTGTGATCTGAGTTTCCAATAACCCACACTCATCAGGAGGGCGCCCTGAAGATGTGTGAGAATAGTTAGATGCCTTTCATTATGAATTAATTTCTTTTATGCTTTGCATTGTTGATTGAATGCCATTCCGATTATATTCTCTGCTATTTTATTTTGAATATGATCTCTACTTATTTTCCTTTGTTCCATCACGGGTTGAGCTCTTAACAACAACAAAAAATAAAAAAACCAAAAACATGTATTTTATGCTTAGTCTCTGCTCTGATTTTGAATACGCATATCAATAATCTTATGCTATGTTCATTTCTCTTTTAAGACTTCTCTTTATATTAATTTCAAGTCTATATAATAGATTTTCCTTCACAAGTAAATATATTTTGATTTTGTCTTAAAATTCAAATTAAATTTGTTTCAGAAACTCTTAGAATAGATTCAACATAAATTTGCTTCAAGGTTTCATAAAAGAAGCTTCTTTAGTGTAGATTTTTTTTTTTAAGCACCTTAGAATAGTTCTGAATTTCTGTTAGGTCCCTATATTACTAGTATAATCCCTTATTGTTGTTAGTGTAACCCCCTTATTGTTATTGGTTTACCCCTTTAACCCCCATTTTGTTATTATTGTGCCCTTAAATTATTATTTTTAGGTCGGCTAGGATTACATTGTGGCCCCATGGACTCCTATATATAGAAAGGAGGTTTTGTCATTTGTATCTCCAAGAATTGTTCATTCAAGTAATGTATTGGAGGTTTCCCCCTCGAAGTGGCTTGTTTCTAAGGCATTGATATCTATTTTCTTCTATTTTTGGAGTTGGTTTCACAACATTTGGTATCAAAGCTTTGGATTCTAGGGTTTTGTTGCGCAAAAGAGGTCATCGTGGAATTTTCGCTATAATTTTTTTTCTATGAAGGTTAAGAAGCTGAAATTTTTAGAGCGCAAAGCAGAAATCCTCAGGAAAATCTTCACAAAATTTCAGAGCTTGGTTCGTAATATTTTCGGAGATATGATTTATGGAAGTTAGGTATTTTTCAGGTTCTCGAATTTCATGTCAAAGACGTGATCATGGGAAAATATTCATAAATCTCTCACTGAGCATCGGATTGGAATTATGTAAAAAGTGACTGGAAGTACATGGACTTCAGTTTCTTTCTATCAATTTCAAATCTTAAGGAGCAAACATTGACATGTGGCAAGTTGTACAATTTCACTCTACTGAACTAGTCCATAATTAGGTCATTGTGGGAGATTGGAGATAACTTTGCCTTGAAGAATCCAAATCAGGTCAGACCTATAGAATTAGAAAGAGGATTCAGAGGGCTATCTCAGGACCAAATTTCAGATATTGAAGATCCATAATCACAGAGATAACTCAATTTCAATATCGAGCTTCTCAAAAGAAAGAAAAAGGTGCGTATTTGTTTTCGAATTTCATAAGTCTTGTGTAAAAAATCAGTTTGAAGTGATTCCAAGGGCCTATTGAGCATATATTTCGGTATTGGGTTTTGAATGCCTCCTAACAAGAATTCAACACCCATTAAGCCCTCAGAATACTCTACTATGACTCATGAAGATGAATAATTGCAACATGATCTATCAAAATTACAAGAGAAAGTGCACCAAATTTCGCTCTCGCAAAGAGCAGCAAAATTTGAAATAGAAGTTTTGAAGAAAGGTGTGGAAGCGAAGATGGATGGTTTGAAGAATAATATGGATGGTTTGAAGAAAGGCGTGGAAGCTAAGATGGATGGGCTAGAAACTAATATAGATGGCGTGGAAGCTAAGATGGAGGACATGGAAGAAAAAATGAAAGACAACATGGAAAACATGAAGAATGATATAAAAGCAGACATCGAAGGTTTGACAAAGTTGATACAAGAAATGATTCCTAATGGTGAAAAGATAGTAGAGAAAACTCATGATGAGAACAAAATAAATGTTAATTGTGATTTCATAAACTCTAATGTTGGATTGAAGAACCACCATGTTCCAAAGACGGATATGAGGAATTTTGATGGCAAGGATCCCGTAACATGGATACCATAGATGGAGCAATATTTTGATCTCAATAATGTGAAAAACACACAAAAGGTACGCATTGCAACTTTACAATTAGAGAAAAATACATTTGTATGGTATCGATGGCTTTTCTCTCGTAAAAAAATTGTCACTTGGTCAATTTTTACGGAGGAAATTATAGCACATTATGAGGATACAAATAGAAACACCTTATTTAGACAATTGATAAATCTCAAACAAAAGGGTTTAGTGGCGGAGCACATTGAGGACTTCCAAAAATTGAATATAAGGGTAACTGATATTCTAGACACAGGATTGATGTCTCCATAGGGACTTTAAAGGATAACATCCAACATGAAGTTTGCATTTGGGAACCTGATTCATTGGAGAAGGTATTCAGGTTGGCAAGAAAAATTGAATGTAAAATTATAGCGACAAGGAAGCCTACCACTCACATCTATAAAGATGGAAGTGTTGCTACTCCTAGACTTCCACAACCTACAAGGTTGACACCACAACAATTTGAAGAAAAAAGAGAAAAAGGGATTCGCTACAGTTGTGATAGAAAATACACTAAAGGTCATAAGTGTGCTGAGAAGAAATTATTTTACATAGATTGTGAAGAGGAGGAATAAAATGAAGAAGAAACTTCAAAAGTAGAGGATATACACCAAGAAGAAACCCTAGAAGAAGAAGAAATGAGTCCGACCATATCATGTAATGCATTGGTAGGAATTACCACTCCTCAAATTCTCAAGATAGAAGGACATATCAAGAAGAAAAAGGTAATAGTGTTGATTGATTCGGGTAGTACCCATAATTTTATTCATTGTAAGGTAGCCAAGGAATTGAATTGTTTCCTATACCCATAACCATAATGTCAAGTGATGGTTGAAAATGGAGGAACTATAAATTGCTCTGGAAAATGCCACAAATCAAGCTAGCCATGGGGGAATATGTATTGAATAGTCCAATGCTTTCCATCCCAATGGGAGGTGCTGATGTTGTACTAGGAGTACAATGGTTACAATATTTGGGGATGGTAGCTTTTAATTTTCAAGAAATTTCTTGATTTTTTTTTTCAGAAGGAAAGGAAATCGAATTACGGGGTATCGCGGGGAAGCCAAGAAAGATAAGAAGCTCTAATGTCCTGACAAAGCTTCTGAAGGAAGAAAAACAGGGGGTAATTTCACAATTATGCTCATTAGAAGTTCCAACATCAAAATCATCTATTTCTGTAGATCTCCAAAAAGTCTTGGACAATCATTCCAAGGTGTTTGATACTCCCAAAGGACTCCCACATATTCGTGATCACGATCATGCTATTAATTTTCCATCTGGGAATTGTTCCTCCAAACATCAGGCCGTACAGATATCCTTATGCCCAAAAGAGCGAAATTAAATGTATGGTTTCAGAAATGTTATAGGTTGGTATAATTCAACCTAGTCAAAGTTATTTCTCTGCTCTAGTAGTATTGGTGCACAAGAAAGATGGATCATGACGCATGTGTCCAGATTATAGGGAGCTCAATAAGCTCATTATTAAAGATAAATTTCCCATTCCTATGATTGATGAATTATTGGATGAATTACATGGAGAAAATTATTTTACCAAGTTGGATCTTTGCTCATGATATCATCAAATTAGAATGAAGACTGAAGTTATTCCGAAAGCAACATTTCGAACTCATGAGAGTCATTCTGAATTTTTTGTCATGCCTATTGGCCTTACCAATACACCTTCTACATTTCAAGGGTTGATGAATTCCATTTTCAAACCCTTCCTTAGAAAATTGTGCTAGTATTTTTTGATGATATACTAATTTACAACACGTCTTGGAAGGATCATGTTCAACATGTTGACAATGTGCTCAAACTATTAGAGGAGAAACAATTATATGAAAAAACATCCAAATGTTTCTTTGGAGTACAAGAGCTGGAATATTTGGGTCATATTGTATATCACAAGGGTGTTAAGGTAGACCCTAACAAAATTAAATCCATTAAGGAATGGAAAGTCCCCACAACCATAAATATGTTGCATGGATTTCTCGGGTTAACAGGGTATTATCGCAAGTTTGTTAAGAATTATGGGAGAATAGAAACACCTCTAAAAACATTATTGAAGAAAGATGAATTTTCATGGACTCCTGAAGCAACTAAGGCCTTTGAACATCCTAAAGATGCAATGTGCCTAGCACCAGACTTAGCTATGCCAGACTTCACAAAAACCTTTATTGTCAAATGTGATGCCTCAGGAAATGGAATTGATGTTGCTTTAATGCAAGAAGGAAGACCCATTGCTTTTCAAAGTCGTTCAATCAAGGGAAAGTATTTACAAAATTATATTTATGAGAAGGAAATGTTGGAAATACTACATGCACTAAATAAATGGAGACCTTACTTAACGGGAAGAAACTTCAAGGTAAAAACTAATCATGATAGTCTTAAACACTTTTTGGATAAAAGAGTATCTTCAGAAGAGCAACAAAAATGGGTCACAAAGATGTTGGGTTATGACTTTGAAATCATCTTCAAAAAAGGGAAGCTAAATTTTGTTGCAGATACACTCTCAAGAAAGGATGAAGAGGTGGAAGCATTGCTTTGTGCCATTTCAATTATCCAACCATATTGGATAACCGAAGCAAGGGATGAATGAAAGAAGGATGAAGAAGTGTGGACTCTCATTCAAAAGTTGCAACTAGATCCTAGTACATCTGATACATTTAGTTGGAAAAATGATTCCTTATGGTACAAAGATCGCTTATATATTTGAAATAATTCCCAACTAAAACAAAATATTCTTTTGGACTTGCACACTTCTCCTTTAGGAGGAAACTCGGGATTTTTAAAAACTTACCATAGGGTGAAGAAAGATTTTTTTTGGGATGGCCTTAAATCTGATATTCAAAATTTTGTGGCAGAATGTTTGGTTTTCCAGCAAAATAAAGTTGAGATAATTAAGACACCGAGTCTTCTACAACATTTATCCATTCCAAGTCAACGTTGGGAGGATATTTCAATGGATTTTATCACAGATTTACCTAAGTCCGAAGGAAGGAGTGTCATCATGGTGGTAGTTGATAGACTTACCAAGCATGCACACTTTTGTGCATTATCTCATCCATTTAAAGTGAGTATAGTTGCTACTGCATTTATGGAAAAAATTCAAAAGTTACATGGAAACCCGAAGATTATTGTAAGTGAAAGAGATCCCATTTTTACAGGAAATTTTTGAACGGAATTATTTTCTTGTTTGGGTACTCAACTAGCTCATAGCTCATCTTATCATCCTCAATCCGATGGTCAAGCAGAGATAGTGAATAAATGTTTGGAATGGTATCTTCGTTGTTTTGTATCTGATAAGTAAGCACAATGGGTTAAGTGGTTACCTCTTGCTGAATGGTGGTATAACACTTCCTTCCATACTGTAGCAAAAATGACCCCATTTATGGCACTTTATGGATATTATCCACCATCCATCACATCTTCTTTAAGTTAAAATTCTAGGGTTCAAGCAGTGGAGGATCACATCGAGTATCAACAAGAATTTTTCCAACTCTTAAAGGATAACCTAAATTTGGCACAAAATCGAATGAAACAACAGGCAGATCAACATCGCAGTGAGAGAATTTTTGATGTTGGAGACTGGGTATTTTTACGGCTACAACCATACAACAAAGGTCCCTCAAGAAAGCTAAGAAGGATAATAAATTATCACCAAAGTACTATGGTCCTTACAAGGTTTTGCAAAAGATTGGTACTATGGCATACAAATTGGAGCTTCCTGCTTGTTCGCGAGTGCATCCAGTTTTCCATGTTTCATGCTTAAAAAAGGTTATAAGGGACAAAATTCCAGTTCAAACAATATTTCTAGAAATTTATGAGGAAGGAAAAACCATAATGGAACCTGAAGCAGTCACAGAAACAAGAACTCGACAACTATGAAATCGATCAATTTCAGAGTATCTCATCAAATGGAAGAGCTTACCCACTGAAGATTTTACATGGGAGGATGAGAATTTTATACAAAAGCACACGGAGCTACTCAAGCATTGAGGACAACACTTTTTTGAAGGAGAGGAGCATGTTAGGCTCCTATATTACTAGTATAGTCCCTTATTGTTGTTAGTGTAGCCCCCTTATTTTTATTGTTGTACCCCTGTAACCCCCATATTTTTATTATTATGCCCTTAAATTATTATTGTTAGGTTGGCTAGGATTACATTGTGGCCCCACTAGGATTTCATTGTGGCCCCATGGACTCCTATATATAGAAAGGAGGTTTTGTCATTTGTATCATCCAAGAATTGTTCATTCAAAATTCCATAGAATAAAAATGTTTCATTTTTCTTTGTCTCATAGAATAAATCCTAAACATTATCTTAGTTTGTTTTGAATTTATTTAATTTTCTAGATGTTGGGAAAGAACATGCGCATACTCATCTCAGTGATCTTCATAAATAAGTTTCATTTTCTTGTCATCATTTTGAAATGGATTAACTAAATTTTTAAAAGTTGAATTCTATTCTCCTAGGACATACAGTGTAGTGTAATTATCAACCTCAAGTACCCAGATTGACATATAAATGCAAGTAATTTAAGAGTCAATTAAATTACACAAAATTTTGGTGTCGTTGTCGGGGAAGTATACATTGGTATTATCTTTCAATTTCATATCATTCTTAGTTGCATAATATTAATCTCATTTTAGCACATCCTAAAGGTAGATTCATTTAAAATAAAATATGTAAAAAAATTGATCACCTATCACCCCCACTAAATCATGTGGTGCAGCAAGAGCCACATCATGAATTCATATTTTTGCAGATATAAGAAGAGGTTGATGAAATGGATGGAGATGATGACAATGAGGAATATCCTTTTGGATTTCCCATTCAAGAAACTGATATCAATGTTCATATGAAGAAAATCCCTCCATCTGTACTTCCTAAATTCAAAGGTATGAGATCAAAAGACCCGGAAACCTTTATTTTCGAATTTGAAATATTTTGTAGATCTTATGGCTACTAATTACACACTCAAAAATTAAATTTGTTTCTCACAACATTGAAGGATAAATCTCTTGAATGTTTCATGACTTTAGGAACAAATTCTATAAGGACATGGGATGATATGAAAATAGTATTTTTGGAAAATATAAAAATTATTACACACACCATGACCTTAGAAATCAAGTCTTTAAGATGAACCAAAAATAGGATGAAAGTCTAGAATATTTAGTGGAGAGATTTAATTTAATTTCAAAATATCTAAATTGCATTATTTAGGATTAGACACATTACAAACTCTCCTAATAAAAGTTATAAATGATGAATGGATTGATCTGCTTAACCTAATGGGAAAAGGAGATGTCTCTCAATTGTCATTTCAAGAGATTTTTGAATTGTGAAAGAACATATCGAGAGGAAATACAAAGTATGGAAGTTCCCCTCAAGATCCATTTGTGGCAAGCGTAAGTAAATCAACATCAGGATTGGTAAGTCAAACTGAACTTAATAATTTGCTAGACATTCTTGGTAATTTGAATTAACAAATTGATATGCTAAGAATGAAAAACAAGCAAAAAAAATGAGAATGTTTCTTTGTTTATATTCTTCCCTAAATGTAGAAGGAAACATTATTTGCATGAATGTCCATTTGATAACATTAAAATTTGTGAAATTTGTGCAGTATCACATACTACTAAATATTGTCCATCATTACCAAGGTTAAAAGCAGTGTACCAGGGAGAAAATCAAACACTGGAACAATCCTATTATGTAGCTCCAAAAATACCATAGAAACCTCATCAACATGGTATGATGCAAGATCTTAATTCTCAATTATAGGATTATGCGCAACAATCTCAAATTAATTGGAAAACACCCTTGCCTTGACAACCTTGGAAAACAAATCTTCGAAACAAGATTGGCAAGGGCCTTATAGATCTATCCACCATATCCTCAATATTTTCCTTACTATCCTTAATACCAATATCAATTTTATCCATACCATTCACCTCCACCACAACATCAATATCACCCTTAGTTGACCTCAATTGAACCTTTCCCATTACCACCCACACAAGCACCCAAAAGATCCATTCTCACTCCACTAAATCCATAACCATTTCGAATACCCAATAGTAAAACACCTCATTCCACTTACAATATTGAGGTATTGCAAAATTATTCTCCATTTTCCATTGAAGAGAAATAACCAAAAGAACAAGATTCAAATAAGGTCAAATAATGATGGATGCCTGTTGATGAAGAGCACTTGTTGGAACCTGAGATTGAATTTTTTTTTGCATGCCTATCACCATATTATATGAATGGAGATCACATATTTGAAGACTTGAAAGACATGATAGCAGGAAGAAAAGTAAGACAATATTACATTGAATCTTGGTTCAAGATAGTCATCGGATCTCAGTACTCCATTCTTCAGTATCTTTTGACATCATCTCAATCAAGGAAGTTGGTATCTCATATACTGGTACATATCAAAGAGTATCTTTCAAACCTACATATGAGTTTGTAAATCATCTTGTTACGCACATGGTTCCATTGGAAGTATTCATTACGTGAACAATATTCATTTTTCAAGTAGAGTAGGAAATTAAAAAAAAAGAAGTAAAAAAGTAAAGAGAAAAATAAGTCATATTGTGAAAACCAGCTTGATGGCACAATTGGACATGAGCTTTGCTTGAAAACTAGGCAAATGGAAAGTTATGTTCACAAGAAGTTCTGCAATTTTATGATGGTTTAAAACTTTTATTATGGTTCTTCAAATGTTTTTTTTCTATGCTCGAATTGGCTGATGTGGGATTCCTTAAGGCCCACCTTCCAACGGATTGTATCCTATCGACTTCAACAATTTATCTGGGATCAAGATCAGAGATTATTTGGAATGCCTTACAACTTGCATACATCAATGAAAAGCATCCTCAATGAAAATAATGGGAATACAAAAATGTCTCTTGATTGTCAGATCTTGCAGGTGACTTGAATTAAACACATTCATTCGTCCCTGTCAAGATGCACTTAGGTACCTTGACACTCATTTACATTATCAATGAGTTATCTTGTATTGGTTAATGATTTTCATCATTGATCGGTAATCCAATGATTTATTTTCATGCTTGACTTTGACACATTCATTCACATGGTAATAATTGTACCATGAATTTTGGTTTTTGATGAAGACTATATGGTTTTATAGAATCAACAACAACTTGCAGCAGTATATTTTATTAGTTTCTAGTAGCATCATGTTCTTCAACAACAATATGATGGCACCACTACAACTCTTCTTCATTCATTTCCTTTTCAAGAAAATTAATAAAATTGGTCCTATATCATTCAAAATGCATTATGTTTCATGGTTTCTAATTCACCATGAATCACACATTCCAAATCAACAAATTAGACTCAGAGATAACAACTTTCAAAAGAGATTGACATTTTCTACAATAGCTATGGAAAGTTGCATTTTCTACGGCTATTGTTGTAGCAGTCTGTTTTATGTTGTAGCAACTTGTTCCAAGGTAGTTTTGGCACAAAGATTACAAGAAATCGGAACAAAAATAAAAAATTATGATATACTGAGTTTTCTCAAAATATGATAAATCGAGTAAGACCGTGGGAAAAATTCAAAAATAAAGCAATTTGAAGGGAATTTCAAGTGGGTTTTTAAGACAGATTTTCAATTTTTACCACTGTGCACAAATTAGGACCGAGTTTGGTATTTTTTTACATCAGCTCCTTTTCGTCATCAAACATAGATATGAAGGCATGTCACAGTCAATAAGGAAAAAATACATTGTTTCCCTTTTGAAGCACTCAATTTAGCCTTAAAATGAGTTCGTGGCATGTGCTTTTGTTACAACATTGGGTAGGGTGAAGGGCGAAATAGGGCATAAATTAATTTTACCATATCTTGCAAACTATGCATCTATTGGTCCTGAAATTTTTAGGGTAAATGCATCACGGTATGATAAATAAATACAAAAAATTCAAGAAATTTCAGTGTATTTTTCAAGAAATTGGCCACCGTCATCTACAACCATTTCTCATTTATCTCAATATATGTGCACCCATTGGCCAATTTTTTTGTTGGGAAGATGCATAATGTTAATGGTAACAACCTCAGAAAATTTCAGAATAATCTAATTTACCATTTGAAAGAAATATGAAAAACAAGTTTGCTACAGGAAAAATATGCATTACGTGGAGCAAGGTCAAAGAGATGGTCAACGCATCATGGAGAAAATTACCTGATCCAAATCAACACTATATCATCTATCAAATCGTGTTCGCTTATCCAATTCCGAAAGGTAAACTTGAGCTAAAACTTGCCTTACACTTTTTAATTTGTTAAAAAAATTGGAAGTTGTAATAAGAAAGCTATTGTAAAACATGTGATCTATGTATTTAACCCTATCATATCCAGATTATTCAAACCATTTTCTCAATCCTTCATTCCTATTCTACTTTTCATGCATAATCAATCCCACATAACTATTTCCAACCCTCATACCTTATTGGATACTCTACAAACCTTGTTATAGTTGAACTCCATACCATGATGACATAATATTTTTCTTCATAAGATATTATGTTTGTCTCGGTAATAATGTTGTCTCCCGCCATTCTCTTGTTTATCTTTCTCTTCTCGCTGCAATATAAATTGATTCATACCTCCTTGATGAGAAATTTTACCTTTTTGGCCTTCATATGAGACTAATTCAAAATATGGAGATATTTTTCTTAATTAACCATCATAGTCCTCAAAAAGTACATGGGGCATTTGGATTATGTGTCATATTGTTTATCTTCATATTTTTAATGAAATCATAAAAATAATGAGTACAAAGCCACAAGAAGAAGAAGGTTGCAATAAGTTTTTTTTTCACACACCCTTGAAATCACTTGGAAGTCTATTTTCTCTTTGATAAATTGTACAACCCTCCCCTACAACTCTTATTTTGTGTTATGTGCATCTCATCTTGTCAGAGATTCACAATCAGAAGTCTATTTATATTAACATAAAATCACTCATGTTTCACATGAAAATCATTCATTAGTTGGTGAGCTCTTGAAGAAATTATTTGACAACACTATTGAAGTAGGATTGGCTCTAATGAAAAATATTTCTATGCATGCATGGATGATAAGAAGACAAGCATTATGGGCTACAATCTATGATAATTTCCATCCATGTTAATGGGATGAATTTCACAATTATGGAAAACACATTCTATTGATGGAGTAAAAGTCTTGATGTGTTCCTCATAATACGGTATTCTACCAAGGATTGAATAATTTGAGCACAATTAAGTAGCGAAAAGAAACTTGTATGTTGTTTCCAAGTTATTGACAGAATTATATTTGCAAAGGATTTCAAATAGTGACAAGTACTTGGATATCCTACTATTACACAGTATTTTTCCACTATCCCTACAATCCCCATCCTAAACAATGAAGGCCATTTCAGTGGCTTCTGTGTATTGTCATACCTTGCAAAAAGCATAATTTCATCCCTTGGCATGTGAAGAACATTTCCTTTGTTGATCATTCCTAAAGCAGGCTCTCAAAAACACATGATTTTGGGTCGACACTGGTAGTAATTTATGGCCTCACGCCCATAGAGAAATTAACACTGGGCCTCGTGCCAATTGGCACTCTGTCTCAGTGGACTACCCGCACTGAGCTATTTTTGGAAAGTTTTTTAAAATAGAAATGAAATTTTCATGCCCAACGACTTCGTGAGCGGAGTCATCATGGTTTTTTCGAATGAATAATGTCAAAGTCCTTCCTTTGGCTTCTTTTTTCCTATAATTCCTCCCCAAAGGATAAGGCCTCCCTTCCACTTTATGAGGGATCCCAAACCACCTCCTCCTCTCCTATAAATACATCCTTCTCACATGGTTTCAGCTAGCTGAACAATCTTTACTATTGCTGGTGTGAAGAATAAGGCAGAGAGGAATCCATTGTCAAGAGACAGAGAGAGATTTTAGGCCCATTGCCTCACCAAGTCCGATCCCCAACGAATTCTTGAGACACGCTTGACTAAACCCATCAAAGGAGGCTGCAATGTCAAGGCTTTAAGGTTGTAAACTTCTTTTCTCTATCGTTAATGCGAGACTGGTTTTTTGGTTCCAATTTTGTGTTCGATAATATGCAAAAAAAAATATTCCCCTTGACCAATCGAATAGTTGTGAATGAAGATATTTTTTCATATGTTTTCACCATTCACTTGATCCTTGTGCAGGTACATAGACATTACCACTGAAAGACTACGACGTGTGAAGACAAATATCAGCAGATCGCTACTGCAAATGACAACAAAAGCATTGGACCAAGGTAGGCCATCTATCCTAACTCGTTTTCATTTGTAAGCTAGGAGTCTGAAATTCCAACTTGTTCCTTGTTGCTAGACCCACTCCAGGGCTAGAGGGATTGCCTCTGTCTGCAAAGGGGATTTACCTACACAACAAGTTGGCGACCATACTAGGGAACAGTGTGTTTGTTGTCTCTTGTTGTTCATCTAGTGTTTGGCTTGTCGAGTCGAATTTGGTCATTTTATAGTTTTTCGGCTTTGTTCTGCCTGTTTGATTGTTTCCAGCCATCACATTCAGTCTCAGAGTGTCAAATCTGACCTCTGCTCAGTCGATTTGTATTTTTTCCATAGTTTTCTGGCTCGGCGCTACTATTGCTTGAATAGTCACATTGATTGGCACTTTTCGCCCTTGTCCTAGACACACCAACCTTTTTTTAGCGCGGATTACAGCTAGACAGACGCGTTGAATCCTATAGGTTAAAATTTTATCCTTTTTCCTAAGTTTTGTCAATTTTTCTTGCCTCTTGGTGGGATTTTCATCTTTTAATTAGTCTACTGGAATTTCTTTGACTCTCTTGTCTCATTCTTCTCAGTTGTTTGTCCCTCATCTGATTAGTGGAGTTTTTCATCCTAGGGTTTCTAGGTGCCTTGTGCCGCTTTTTCGGCTACCTCCTCACTGGACCTTTTGAGTTGAGTTTGAGTCAGTCCAGTATTTATCGTTTCAAATTGTTGACTGATTTGTTTAGTTTTTTTTGGTTCTATGTTTCATTGGTTTGTTGAATGATCATCTTGGATTTCGTTTAACTCTCCATCTGTCACCTTGAGTATAGATTACATTGCTCACTGAACTAGTTTGAAAGCCCCTTTTTTCTTGGAAGAGTGCATCCTTGTTTTGAGTGTGTTTGATGTTCATGTTGGATTGATATTTTTGCTTTAGGTCATTTCATTTCAAATTTCTCAAAACTAGTGTCTATTTTTTCATTTAGTGTAATAGTGCATTTTACTTCTTAATCATCTAAAAGGACAAAATTTGCATTCTTTCTCTTAGTTTGAAAATGAAAAATGTTCTTTTACATTAGTAGCTTTTAGTGAACAAGGAAAGAGCTTTCTTCTTTCTGCTTTGGTTGTATTAGATGCATTAGGAAAATTTATCCTTGTGTTTGATTGATTGTTGATTTGTTATGAATTACTATCCCTCTCTTAGCTAGCTCTTCATCGAATTGGAATGGTTTTCTTTCGCATATAGTAGTGCATTAAGAATTCGAGATTACATTCGGTAATGCCTTGAAATTGCAACATTAATTCAAAATCAACTTTAAAATGAATCCAATCAACCTAAGGAAGTATTGAAACCTAACGCTCACATTGTAGAGGTCTAGGCTAGTGACGTGTTCCGGTGTTGTTAAACCTAGTAGCTATCGTTCGCCATCTAGAATTAGACAACACTAGCACGGACTTGTGCTCCCCGTACCATCGAGTATATAAAGGGATACCCTCATAGGTTGCAATCCTTTATCCGTAGGAAGCAGAGTCTACCGCCCTATAACCGTCATACACCGAACACAATATTTGGCGAGACTGCTTGCACGTACATTAAGTCCTTGGTCATTTCTCTTTCATTTGATCACCAAGGTGTATATTGCAGTTCACGAAAACTTGGTACACCCTCTTGATTAGATTTCATGAGTATTCATTTTGGTCTTTTCGTGACTCCCTAAAATTGAAAAGATCATCGAGCACTTGTCCTTTCACGCTCGTTCAACCTGAAAGTGACTAGAGTCACCTTTTCCCTGTTTCTTGACTCTTAAAATATGAAAAGGCAGAGTTTTGTTTCAGTGTCATAAAATCAATTGCCTATGATCACACACCCATTAAATATATTTTATTGGCGTGTTCTTAAGTATTTCCTTAGCGTTTGATCTTGAAGCCTCTAATTGGTCATCTTGGTTCTCTCCTATTTTGAGACAAAGTCACGGTGGTAGAACCACCAGTTTCGTCATCCTCTTCATTACCTCCTAGTGGCGATCCTTCTTCTAAAGTTTCTTCGGGAGCATCTTAACCTATTAGGTCTATCGATTTCTAGCAGTCTATTCTTCCGAGTATCTTACCTCTCGCTACCCAATCTCCTCTTAAAGAGCCATTTGATATCAATTACCAACCTCAGGATGCTTGGTTTGGTTTTGGAAACGAGGAAGAATTTGCTCCTCTTACTTCGGAACCATCTTTAATTGCCACTGCTCGTCACCTTTTCAACGATAACATGGCTTCATCCGACATGGATTCTTCGAGTCCTGTCAGTAGTGAAGATATTTATGTTTCTACAGGAGATTATCAACTCCCTCTAAAGATTTCTCCTTATGTCTCAAGTCAACCTTCCTCACGGTTATCGTACATTGGGTCAGATCATTTCCGGCATGGCATCGTTGTATCAGAACCTGATATGGTTGCCTACATCTTCCTCCTTGAGAACTCGTCTGTCACGGTATTGAAGGCATCACCCTCGACTCCCATGACGTCGACGATTGTTACGTTTGTTCCTGTCCAGCCCACTATCTATGTGGCTTCATCTGCACCGGTTGTTAGTACAACTCAGTCATCATCATCATCTTTTATTGTTCATAGGTCTATTTTTATCAATCCCATGACACCTGTTATGCCCACCATGAGTGGATCACAACCTCACGTTTCAGAAACCCAACCTACTAGTAGTGCGTTTATCGCTTCTACTTCAATTCCTAGAGGTTTGACATTCGATCAGTACCTGTTCGCCATTCAGAAACAGAATCCACCCCTCAGGGTTCTCAGTAGCTGCAATCTTCTGTTAATCCTCCACATCATTATGAATAGTATGGAAATCCCATCTATTTGCCTTTGATTGACCCTAATAAGTTCACGTACCAACTGGGACAACCCTATGGTCCGCAAGAACAACCCTCACAAGGACAACCTTCGGTCCAACAGGGAAAAGCCTACGGTCCACAGGGGAAACCTTATGGTCCACAAGGACAACCCTTTTAGGGACAACCTTTGGTCCAAAAAGGACAACCCTACGGTCCTACTGGTCAACCTTATGTTCCTGGGGGGGGAATCTATCCACAACAGGGACAACCTTTTATGCAACAGCACTAGCCTTACATTCAGCAAGTCCAAAATTTTGTACAACAAGGACAACCATACGGTCCTGCGCCGGGTCATCCTGGTCTTCAAGGGAAACCTGGCCCATCCCAACCATCGGGCCAAACTCTCTGCATCCAGGGAAACCTGCTCCACGGGGATAGCATGTCCAACCATAGTATCCTGGTCAACCTACTCCCCAAAGGCAACCCGTTCAGCCTCAGGGCACCACTTACATTCCTCAAGGTCAATCTCGGGTGATATATAGTGTGCCCAAAGGTGTTACTTACATTCCTCAAGGTCAATCCCAGATGGTATATAGTGCACCTCAAGGCACTGCATATATTCCTCAAGGTCAAACTCAAGCTTTATATAATGCACCTCCAGGCAGTGCTTACATTCCACAACAAAATCCATATGTTGCTCAGATAGGAACTCAGTGGTTCACTCAGTATCAATATCCTAGTCCTCAACCCATGTATGGGCAGAATTATCAGGCCCATAACCCCTATGGACATAATCCTCTAGGAAAAAACATATGGGGGCAGAATTTCTCTCAACCTGGGTGGAATCCTAATACTGGTCCTTATCAATGGCCCGGAATTCCTTTCAATACACAATTACCTTTCCTTACTACGTTGGAACTACCCGATGTGTCAAAGTTGATTAATGATCCTATCCTTCATAATCCATATTGGCCTCCAATTTCGACAAAAATCCCTGGAGATTGTCCTAAATTTGAGGGCAAGTCCGGAGAAGACCCCCAAGTGCATGTTATGACATACCATCTTTAGTGCTCCTCTAACTCTTGGGTTGACGATTCCATTTGACTTCGTATTTTCCAACAGACTCTCACTAGTGCCACTGCCAAGTGGTACATTGAACTCTCCCATGACGTCTTCCAAGATTTCAACTCTCTAGCCATGGAATTTCTCACACACTTTCAGTTACTTGTTTGGTATGAAACTAGGACACACCTCCTCACATCCTTGAAACAAGATAGAGCTACTCATATCTCTGATAACATTCATGAATGGAGGCGATGTTTTTGTTTGATCAAGTTTGAAATTCCTGATCAACTTCTAACTGATTGGTTCAGTACCTCTTTCATTGCTTTGATTTCTAAGGACATTACTATGGGGGCATGTGTTACTGAGGAACAAGCCATCGCTCGTGCCCAATACCTTGATCTCATGTACTCTCAATCCGACACATTTTACAAACTCTTGCCTGATGCCCCTCGACCTGGAACTTCCAAAGCACCAGCAATGCCATCCATTGACGGTATCATTGGTTATGTGTCTCAGACTTCTCAGAAGTCTTCTCCATATCCTACGAAGAAAAAATCTACTCCTTCCAATGATATTGCTTCTCAGCCACCTTTGAATTGTGGTAAAACCTCAAAAGTGAATGTCATCCAGTCCAATCTGGTAGATAAAACTTCCAAGGGTAAGAAGAAAGGTAAAGGTAAGGCCAAAGCCGATACCCTGAAATAGGATTATCAGAAGTCTAGTGTTGATGATGGTTCAAAACGAAAACCGAAGTACCCTTTTCTGATTTGTGATGAAGAGCATTACACCAAGGACTTTCCACGATGGGCCAAGGTAAGTCGACTGCTCAAGAACCCAAGGCACTTCGGTTGTTCTTAAGGAACCTTTCCCATCATAGCAAACTCAGTTGGTGGAGCAACCTCAGTCCTCCGCCCCATTTGGCTCTCAGGTTTTCATGATGAACGGTCCTGCATCCATTTCTATTGCTACCCAATCGAAATATTATACCGAACCGCATCAAGAAACAGGGAAGGAAATCGTTGATGGTCCTCCTCCCCTGCCTGCTTCTGGCCCTATTTAGATTTAAAGGCCCAATACTGAGCCCGTTGTACGACCACCTTCCAAGGGTGTACTTCACAAGTCTTCTTACAATTTTAATGCCTATGTTGCTCAGCATTACATTATTTTTGAGGATTTGGCTCAGGCGCCATCTTCTATATTTGCATTAGAAGTATTTCAGAGTTGTATGTCACAATGGAAGACTTTTTTATCTACCATCAGAGGGGTTGATCTCGCTAATTCTAGCCTTATCACTTTCGATTTAGAAACTTTCATTCCATGTCTCCCTCACCAACTTGCACTGATAATCCAAGTTCAGATTAATGGAAAGAATATCCATCGATCAGTTGTGGATGAGGGTGCACCTATGTGTGTCATGTCTTTTACCTGAGGGAAAGCCATCGGTTCTCCAACCCTCAATTCATCTCCAAATGCTTTAGAAGCTTTTGACGAAATGGAATCTCGCCCTCTTGGTGTTCTCGCTAGTTTACCAATTACATTAGAAGGGAAAACGGTCAATGTCAAGGTTGAGGTTGTTGACGCCAAGCTCAATTATAATATTATCCTTGGTCACAGTTGGACTCATGCCCTGCTATGTATCCTGTCCATTCTCTTTTGTGTTTTTTGATTTTTGCATGAAGGAAAGATCATCATTGTCGATATGTTGTCCTTTTTCACTTCTTCATCTTCCAAGAGCAACGTTCCATATGTAGATTGTATTCCTACGCCTTATGAGAGCATAGGGCCCGGTATTTTCAAATATCCTACCCTCATGGGTCTTTTTTCTCTTCCTCCACCCAACACTTCTCAGGTCAACATGATCTCCAGGTCTTTTGATCCATGGATCATCCCTTCGCCAGATCATATTGATTCGTTTGGTGAATCGATGGTGTTAAACCCAATATAAATTGATTATTGTGAACTTATTTCAGCTTCGGCTCCTCCTCCCTCTAATCATGCTCCTTTGAGTGTATCTCTTGACACTTATTCTCAATCCCCTTGGCTCGGCTCTTCGGATTCACCCGATCCCTTAAACGAGATATTTCCCACTGATGAGGCCATCGTGGAAACTATGTCTCTTAAGGATCCTCCTTGGTACGTGTTGTGCTATACAACAACCCTCATTTATTTTTTATAAATAGGGACCCTTTAAAAATAAATAGGAAATTCTTTTTACAATTTCCTAAAATAAAAAAACTTAGAAAATAAAATTTATGTTTTTTCTATAAAAGTGCATCGCATATTACATATCTTATTTCAAAAAAGAATTATAAAACGTAAGATATGTGAACTGCGTAATGCGCTCGAAGCCTTTCCAAGCAAATAATTAAAAATATTGTAAAAACATCAAAATCATTGTTTTATTCTTTCTTTTTTTCATCACACTTTAGTTAATCAATAAAGCCATAAGAAGCAAATGATATAAATTGCTATAACCGTTGACCTGACAAGCAAATAAACTAGGAAATATAAAATCTTTCGCGATCGCGTCCACTTTAATTTTTTCGCAATTCGCATTGCACACAACTTATAATATACATTCAAACGTTATCTTATAAAATTTACGATCTGTAATTGGCGCAGATCACATTTCGTAGCCTTTAAAGGTTAAGCATCACAAAATATTATAAGGAATGATTACAAATTGAAAATTAAATGGATTCAGCGTGTGAAAACAACTTATGTCATATCAAATGGAATTTAAGATCTTAATGGCTTTAAAACAATTGATAGATCTTACGTGCGAGGCCATGTGATATATTAAATTAGGAATTATGAAAGATGATTGATATATTGACATCTTCTCGCGTGCATTAGAAATAAATGATTGATTTACTCTTATGAGACTTCTTATATGTTAAATTCGCTTTGCTCTCAGGAAATCAATTATTTGGTTGAAGAAGTTCAAAATGAGCAAAAGAGGTAAGGAAATATCTCAAACATCATCAAAAGAAGATACAAATATGCCTTCATTATTTTCAGACACTGTCTGCAACAAAGATTGTGGAAGTTCATCGTGGGAGGCAATGTACAAACTCTTCGAAGATGAAGGACCAAGGGTGATAAACAAAGTTTCTGCTACATGCACTAATTCTACCTCTGATGCAACCCTTTTTGATGTTTCATGCTCGCACATTCACAGAATAGCAGCGAGACCAAATATTCTTCCTTATATAGACATGGTTAAGTGGGAAATTGACCACTTAAACATTGAAGATAGAGTTTTCAAGAATTTGAGAGGAGAGATTATGTGTTCTTTCAAAGTAGAGGATTTAGCAGCAATGTATCATCTACCAACCCTGCAGCAGAGATACGACAATAATTATGTGCAGAATTTCAAAGAAAAACATCCAGATCTTATCAAAGTCATCCATGAATGGAAGGACAATGAAGGGAAATTGAAGCAAGACAAGTCTGGTACATACCCAATTGCACAAATTCCTAATCCTTATTGTTATGTCGCCAGTAGTTTGTGTAGAATATTTTCCAAGCCTGATAGTACTAGATTTTCAAGAGATTGTGTTCCCCTAATTGACGCAATCGTCAATTAATCTATCCTAAATTGGGCAGACATTCTATCCAATTACCTAGCCAAGAATATTGCTGAATATAGGAATAAAAGAAGTGTTTCGCTCAGAGAAATACCTCTGTTTTATATGTCTGCTTATGTCATGGACGCCATTTTTTTTACTTCAAATTTTCCTACCATGGGTTGGAAATGGACCACCAAAAACCCTACCTTGATTCATATCTACCATAGGGAACTCTAGGATTCTGAGTTCCACTTGCACTTCTATAAAGTCTGCTATGGAGTCATATTTCCCATGCATCAAATGATTTTCAACAAAAAGGCTCCAAGGGTTTCTGAAGAAGCCAATGTAGATATTCTTCCCGTAGCAAGATGGTTTGCTGAAGAAAAGTTCACATATATTAGAGTATTTGGGAGTTATGCTTCTCTCCATGTTTTAACTTACTATGTTCCAGATAAATTGCTTGCAAAATAAATAGCATATCAGCTTGTCAACGGTGTCACAAAGCAATTAAAAGATGGTAAAAAGGCTATTTGGCCTACTTTCCCTCTACAGTGCGGCACCTTTGCTCTGGCTAAAATTGGCCATACATACAAAAAAGTTCCCAAGATTTAGTGGTTGAAATTGGAATTTATGTCAGGAAGATTATATGATCCCAATGATGTGATTAAAATTACATCATAGAGCTAAAAATGAAGCCTTTTGTAAAGGAAGAAGATAAATTTGATGATTTCTTCCAAGGCATGGAAAATTTCTTTGATGTTATCAAATATGTTTCTAGTCAATTAAGTCAAGAAGATGTTGAAGCTTTTCAAGCATATAGAAACAACAGAATAGAAAAGATTCCTTTGAATCTGTTGACTATTGAAGATGAAAAACACACTCCAAGTGTTATTATAGATGATGAAATGAAAGATATATCTGAAAATGAATCAGGTCAATCACAACAGTAGTCTGATAATTCGGATAAATCTGAGGAATCCGAATCTAAGAAAGAAAATTCAGAAATTGACCAAACTCTTCAAGAGATAGAAGTGCCGAAGAAAACAAAGAAAAATGGGACAAAATAAAATTCAGAAACAATTCAACATACTCATAGCATGTTAGATCAATCCAAGCCCTCTCAAGGAAGAGATCTGATGAATGAATGGGAAGAATTTTCTCAAGAAATAAAGACTTCAAAAGAAAATCCCAATATTGATTAGACATCAAGTTTTCAAACACCAGAACCTTCATAGGAAATAGTTGAAAGTGTTAATCCACTACAAAGAGTTCCAACAGTGCATGACAAAGAAATCATACCGGCCTACCCTACAGATCAGATAGTTCTGCAGATTGAATATATTCTGTCATTAGACATTTTCTACAGTCCTAGCTACAAAGTTGTGGTTAAAAGGAATAAAAGAAAAATGATTGATGAAACAACTCCAAAACCAATAGATAAATTATTTGATGTACTTTGGAAGGATTCCTCAGATGATCCCATTGAACATCTAACCAAGTTATCACAATATGTAGGGGCATATGCTACCGCTACTTTTGATAAAGCTACTGAGGTTAGAATATTGTTAAAACAAAAGGAAACCAAAGTACAAGAATTAGAACATTTGCTAAGTGAATAAAAAGTCAAGTCCATTGAGTAGATCAAAATAAGCACAACTCAATTTCATGAAGATATTGAAAACCTCAAATTGAAGTCTCAAATAAAGCTTAATGAAAATCAAGCACTTCTGGAAAGAGCAATGGCTGAATTACGGAGTCAACCATAGTTAGAACAATTCATCAAAGAAGCACTTGGTGTAAATACTATGTTAAAGAAAGAACAAGAAATGTTTTGTCACCAAGCTTCCATGATTGATTCTTATTGTGATTCTAATAAGATAATGATTTAGAAAATAGCAATTCAGAAATTGGAATATGAAAGACTTGAAAAGAAAATCGAAGAACACATTCAGTGGAAAATTTCAGACACAGGAAAACAAGCTAATCTACCACAAATAGATAAGCTTCAGAAAGAATTGTTATTCATAGAATGGAGAGCACAAATTAATCAAGCAGAGAAAGCATCAACCAAGACGTCCAAGAAATAAAAAGAGATTATTCAGTATATATGTGATCAATTGTTTAAAATAGAACTTCTTAAAGAAAACACGTCTGATGTGTTTTCAGGAACAAGGGAAGTAGAATTAAAGTGGAGACAAAGAGAAGATACACAAGAGGAAATGATGAAAAAATTTAATAAGTTTGATCAGGAAAATTACTGGAATTTTCTGATCAAACCTTATCATCAACATCAAACTCTTCAGTCTCTTACAGATTCAGCAAAAAGATCTCAGTCAATAATCTCAAATTCTATTTTCAAGGGCCAGATTCAGTCATGGATATCACAGCCAGCTCAGCGTAAAGCAATGCTAGATATTTGTCAACTTCGTGATCACACTCAGAAAGAAAGGCAGTATTTGCAAAATCAGGATTGTTAGTTCAAAATTCCTAGATTATTGTTTAAGTTAAGTTTTTAGATAAAGGTTGTTTGAAACCTCCTCTACATTTTTGTAATAATTTAATTTTAGTTTGTAGCTAGTTTAATATTTAAACCCTTCTCATGCATTTAGAGAAGGCTACATAATTTTATTGAGAACATTTGCAAAGAATGATTAATTGTAAGTAAGTTTGTGAATTCCTTGATAAAGTAATGGAACATGGCCTTTTCAGTTATATATATCATTTTGTTGATCAATGTTGATGCACTTTTGTATTCTTTGAAAGACTTATTGGTAGAAGAGTTGAATGTGGCCTATTATCACTGATCAGATGAACAAAGTAGTACACATCTGGTACTATTATCATGTATGCAAATTTTGTTTTTGAATATTAGTGATAAGTCCAACTTTCATGAATTATGTATGAAATTTATTGTTTTTTATCTGAAATATCAGTTGCACTATTGTACAATATAAAGGTAGAAATTGGTATGTTTTATATATGATCATCAGATATATGCAATATATTTCTCATTTTCTTTTGATTAACTATTTTTTCAAGAGAATCATCTTACAAATTAATAATTCTATTAAATTTGTGATGATCTTCATCATCACAGATTGAATAGATATCATTTTAGATCGCATCAAACTAGTATTATCCCGGGTTAGATTAAATTAGGCTTAAATTTAAAGTTTTGCATTTTAGAATAAATTTGTTTTAGTTTTTAGTAATTCTTCATGCAAATATTTTGAGAGAAACCCAACAATCAAACAAAAACCCTAATATGGGAAACCAGTCCCATTATATCTAGTCAGAGCCACTATCCCAAAGGGAAAAGGAGTTGTCTTAAGGTCCAGACTGGGTGGTTATCCCCCTTGCTGTTGCCACTGCTTTATGAGGCCTCAACATTCTTGGTGCTAGAAGGAGGGCGACTATGAATGGAATATAATTCTAAACCTCAAACTAGAATCCCTCATAAGAGTTGATCTCCCAAAAAGCATTCTACAACTTCCCGATCACACTCTAGATCACCAACTCAGAAATTGGAAATAGTAGAAACCTTTCCATCATCTCCTGAAGTATCTCGACAGTCATCTGCTTCATAATTCACTCCCGAGTCTCCCGAAGTTCAGTCTTTAATTTAGAAATTAGAAGGAATATCTAATTCTGCTGAAAATCTTGTCAACCCAGAAGCTTTTGAGGAAAGTGTTACTTCTCTATTTAGAGAAACTGGTATATTAACTAGATCTAAAAGTGAGAAACTTGGAATTCCACCTTTTGAATTTCCAATTGAATCATTTCAAAAAAAAAGTTCCTATATCCAGATCTAAGTCAGATACAAGTGAAGTTACATCAAATTTCCCTTCAGTTAATTCTTCACATCCTCTTATTCAATCTCCATCTTCTCAGTCTTCCATTTCCTCTACTCAAATAATCAGTGCTATTACAAGTAGTATTGTTCCAGTCATAAGTTCTTAATTCATTCCCCCTAATTGTGGATCTACTTCTATATCTTCTCAAAGTTCAAATCCAATTATGGCTAATCTAATTTGGATGAATCCTGGTGTTGTATTAATAGCCAACCCAAATCCTCTTCCGGATCATCCAGAAAAATGGTTACCTAAATATAATCCAGATGATGGTCTTCCTGCCGAAGAACATATCAATAATTTTATGTTAGCCATGAATCTAAATGGAGTTTCTCATGAAGATATTGTAGTTAGATTGTTTCCCTACACTTTACAAGGATCTATAGGATCCTGGTATTTTTCACTTCCAGTAGGATCTATTGCTGATTGGGAAACTTTTGAACAAGTTTTCCTTGCAAAATTTAGATATGATAGAACTGTTGCATCCCTAATCAATGCTCTTTCCAATCTTAAAACAAATTTAGGGGAAGGGATCAAAGATTTCAACTCCAGATTTAACAAGTTATTAAACAAAATTCCAACTTCTTCCAAACCTGTTGTTGATATACAAATAGAATGGTATATTTCTTATTTGCCTTATAATATAGCTATTTTCGTGCATAGAGCTGGTAAATATACCCTTTTAGAGAATATGAAAGAAGCTCTTGTTGTAGAGAAAATAATCTTAGCATCAGAAAAACGTTCAGAGATAGAAGATAGGAAATCCAAGAAAGTGACATTTAGTCAAGATTCAAAAAAAAAGGTCTCGAAAGATCCATTTGAACTTGAAGGTCTTCAAAAAGTATTAAAGAATATGTCAAATGATATGATTGAAATAAAAAAACAGGTTGCTGAAATCTCAACCCCTAAAAAATCATTTCGTCCATTTAAGAAAAACCCTTCTTCAACATCTCAACCTTCAAACGTAATTTTGAATGCTGAATCTGATCAAGATACGGAAGATCCTCACCATCTGAACAAGAGCTAGAATTTGAGGAAGAAGTTGAATTAAATGTTTTGTGGGATTTCATTCTTCCCACAGAGGAAGAAAGTGAAGCTATGCATGTGTATACAAGAAGTAAATCTTCTTCTGATTCAATTGTATCAAATCAGAAACAAAAATCTCTCCCCACTAAGGAGAAAAAAATATCTAGAAAATCTGAAACTGTTCAGACAAATTCTATTCCACTAGATCCCAATACAACTTCTAAAACTTTGATAGTTTCAGATACAGTGGAATATAATATATTTGAAGATATGAAAAATACTAAAGCAAATATTTCATTACACGAAATGACCAAACTCAAACAACAACAGAAAATTTTTCTTAGAGAACTCAAGGAAATTCTCGTAGAACCTATACAACCACCAGTTATAGCACAAGCTTCTAAAGATATGGGAAAACCTCCATCGTCTGCAAACAAAGTAAATCCCAATGATCTGGTTTTAATAGGTGAAAGATCTATTTCACACACTCCTCCTTTACTTTTGACTTATGATATTTTCAACGAAAATGTTCATAACTTTCTTATTGATTCAGGAGCTTCTTCAAACATTATGCCAAGAACGATATGTACAAAATTGAATATTACTCCTCAAAAGTCAGTTGTACATATAGTTCAATTGGATAGAACAAGAGTTGAAGTTATTGGAGAAATGTTGTCAGTATCCATTAGGTTATCATCCAATCCAAATGTACTGCAGGTAATTGATATTTTGGTCACAGGCATCCATGGATTTTATGGTCTTATTCTAAGCAGGGATTGATCTGAAAAATTACATGGATATTTTGCTACCGATTGGTCACACATGTGGTTACCATACAATGGTAAACCAAATCAAATCAGAATTGAATGTGAAATATTCATGAAACATACAGTTACTGAACTAGAAGAAGCAAATGAACCTGTAGCCTTCACCAACGATATCATAGGAAATTATTCAGCCGAATCATTTCTTGGATCATTCAATGCTCAGGTTTCACCTTTTTCAATAAACACTGCTATTTTTCAAATTGAAAACTTTTCTCAAACAGATGCTTCTAGATGTGTTAATCTTAGTAATCAAATTCCAAAACAATATTTATTTTGGACTCTATACTTTGATGGTTCAAAATCAGAAAATGGTGCAGGATCAGGTTGCATTTTAATTGACCCACAAGGAGAGAAAATGATGCTAGGTTGTAGACTCGAGTTCTAGTGTACAAATAATACTGCTGAATATGAAGCATTGATACAAGGTCTGTATAAAGCTATAGAATTGAATGTTAAATATTTGAAAGTATATGGATATTCTGAAATAATTGTTAGACAAGTCAGAAATATGATTCATTTTATTTCGGGATATTTAAAACATTATCAAACCTTAGCTCAGAATATTACTTCCCATTTTACTGCATTAAATATCTCCACAGTTCCTAGATTACAAAATGCAAGTGCTGATTTACTTACTAATGTAGCATCTAGACTCATACCATCTGAAGAATTTAGCCTAGATAGATTTTCAATTGAGTTAATTTTTAGGCCTTCCATTCCTGACAATGTAACAAATTTGAGAGTATTTAATAATTATGCAGATATAGTAGACTTCCTTACATTAGACAAAGCTTATGAAGGTCAGATCATAGATGAAAATGAACATAATTTACAGATTGAAGATAAACCAAATACTAATTCAATTCCCAAATCTGTAGTCAAAATGGAAGATCTCTATGATTTTAAATATAGGTTTAAGAATCTAACCAATTCAAAAACTCAAAGTTCTACTTTAAAGTTTGAATTGATTAATCTTGGTACAATAGAAAAATCTCAAAACCACAACTTAGGTCTTGGTTTAAAACCTGAAGAAAGGATGCCATTCATTAAATTGCTGAAAACATATAAAGGTATCTTTGCATGGGATTATTCAGATCTTAAGACATATGATACTTCCATAATTCAGCATACCATACCTATGATCTCAGATGATAAGCCTGTTCAACAAAAAATTAGAAAAATTCATCTGAATTTAGAAATTCAAATTAAATCTGAATTAAACAAAATGCTCAAAGCTAAAGTCATTTTTCCTGTTAGACATTCGAAATGGGTGTCAAATATGGTTACAGTTAGGAAAAAGAATGGATACATTAGGATTTTCATAGACTTTAGAAATTTAAATAAAGCCTGTCAGAAGGATAATTTTCCCTTACCCATCATGGAACAGATATTACAATCAGCTGCAGGATCTGAATTGATGTCTTTAATTGACGTATTTTCAGGATACAATCAGATCATGGTACACCCAGATGATAGATTAAAGACAACATTCAGAACAAAGTGGGGAACATATGCATATCAAAAAATGCCTTTTGGGCTGATTCATGTTGGTGCTACATTTCAACGTGCTATGGATATAGCTTTCAGAGGACTAATCAATAGCTCAGTTGTTATATACTTAGGTGACATTACTATTTATTCTAAGCATAGAAATAATCACATTAATCACCTAAAAAACATTTTTGAAAGATGTAGAAAATGTGGTATTTCCTTGAATCCAAAAAAGGTTATTTCGCCTTATCATAAGTTAAATTATTGGGATTGATTGTTTCTAAATAAGGAATCCATATAGATCCTGATAGGATTCAAGAAATTGAAAAGATTCCTCTACCACACAATAAAAAACCGATGCAATCGTTTTTAGGACAAATTAATTTTGTAAAGAGGTTTGTTCCAGATTTTTCCCAAATCATCTTACCCCTACAATCATTGATCAAGAAAAATTCAATTTTTAAATAGGGAAAACAAGAGAGAAATTCTTTTGAGTTGATCAAAAAAGCCATCATTGAAGCTCCCTCCTTAACAACTCCTGATTTTCTTAAAACATTTGTATTATATACATTTTCCTTTGATACATCATACGCAGCAATTTTGACACAGTTAAATGATCAAAACATTGAAGCATCGATTGCGTTTTTTAGTTCTAACCTTCAAGGTGTTGAGTTAAATTATTCAGCTGTGGAAAAACAAGCTTATGTTGTGTTTAAAGCTTTGAAACATTTAAGACCTTTTCTCCTAAAAACACATGCTAAAATAATAGTACCTTACTCAGCAGTAAGGCAATTATTAGTTCAACGGGAAGTAGGAGAGAAGAGAGCAAATTGGGTTACCGCACTTCAAGAATATGATGTAGAGATCCATCCGGATAAAATTGTTAAAGGACAAGGTCTTTGCAGGATGTTAACCGGAGCCTCTCATTTACCAACAGAAGAAGACCAATGAAATGAAATACAACTGTCCGAGGTAAGCCTAAACGATTCTCAATCACAATATGCTGATCTGAAATTTTTCTTGAAAAATGGATATGTTATTTAGGAGGAATTATGATTCTGTATTATTGAGATGTTTAGAAAAAACTGAAGTTGAAAAAGTAATGCAGGAATTACATGATGGACCAGCTGGAGGTCATTTCGAAGGAAACACCACAGCTCATAAAATACTGCATGCTGGTTATTATTGGCCAACTCTGTTTAAAGATGCACATGAATATGCGAGAAAATGTAAAGTATTTCAAACTGCAGCACGAAGAGAAAGGAAAGCAACATTTCCATTACAGCCAATAAATTTACAACAACCATTTGAACAATGGGGGTTAGATATTATAGGTGAAATAACTCCTAACTCTTCAAAATAGCATAGGTATATTCTAACTACAACTGATTACTTCACAAAATGGGTAGAAGCTATCCCATTAAAGGTGGTTAATACACAAAGTATTACAGATTTTATTGATCAGTTTATAATCACCAAGTTTGGTCTCCCATCAGCTTTGATATTTGATAATGCATCTTACTTTTCTGGAAATGCCATGATAGAATTTGCTTTGAAAAGAGGTTTTCAATTAAAATACTCAGCTAACTATTACCCGCAAGGTAATGGATTAGCTGAATCTACAATTAAAAACCTTATTAGAACCATTAAAAAAACTATAGAACAAAATCATAAAAATTGGCATAAAGCACTATTATTTGCCCTTTGGGCAGATAGAATCACCCACAAAGCTTCAATAGTTACTTCTCCATTTGTGTTAGTTTATGGGAAAGAAGCAATTTTACCCACAAACGTAACAATACCCTCATTTGATTTAGTACAGTTTATTGATGAGGCTCCTTCCTCTTCCCTTCAACCTAGACAAGATCAAATTCTTAAGTTGGAAGAAGAAAGAGAAGAATCCAAACAAACTCATATACATCATCAACAAATAATAAAATCTTCATTTGATTCAACTTCTGCCAGTCCAAAGAATTTTTAAATTGGTGATTCGGTATTGAAGTGGGACAAAATACATGAGGAAAAGGGTAAACGCACAAAGTTTCAAAAACTCTGGCTAGGTCCATTTCAAATAATTGAATAAATCGGCCCATCAACATTTCTATTGC